>OV050030.1:307988757-308306257 GCA_920105625.2 Clusia tigrina | reverse complement strand
GATTACATTTAAGTCACTACTTTTGGAGAATATTAATACATCGTCAGCGTATATAATGTGTTCAATGCTTTTGACTTTTGATATTATTTCACTGATTTCATTGAAATCAATAATAAATAGGGTAACCGATAGTGGTGACCCCTGTGAGATACCGTTGAACATATTATGTGTGTCTGACGAAGTATTGTTTATAGTAACTTTAAATTTTCAATTAGTTAAAAATGATTTGACGAAGTTATACATTTTATCACCAATTTTCCATTTCGACAGCTGTCGCAGAACAATATGTGCTCCTACTCTGTCAAAAGCCTTTTCAAAATCAAGGCTAAGTACGGATATATGATTTTTGCACGACAGTGCCTTTGAGGTGAAGTGTTCAAAGTGTAGTAAAGCATCCATCGTACCCTGTTCTTTTTTAAAAGCCATTTGGTGTGGACTAAGGTACTTCTTTTTGAGAACAAACCACATGATGCGCTTGGAAACTATTTTTTCCAATATTTTTCCCATGCATGGAAGCAGCGATATAGGTCTGTAACCGTGAATTTCTGTTGGGGGCTTATTACGCTTGGGAATAGGAATGATAGAAGCACATTTCCAAGCTTGCGGATATATACCTTGTGCAAGTATGTTGTTATAGTGAGATACAAGTCTACTTTTTATGCTTAATGGAAAGTGTTTGATTATTGGTTAGCAAATTCTATCCAAACCGGAGGTCTTTCCTTTCACTGACGATAATGCAGCTTCAAACTCGTATTGGGAAATCTCGGACTCAATTTGATTCGTATCGAAGGATGGGTTGTAATGACGGGAGGTTACATTAAGTGTGCTATTTTTGGATGAAATGAAGTTAGATTGGAAGTTGGAGTTGTGGGAGTAATGAGACCAAGTGGATGCAAAGTAATTAGATATATCTTTGGGAGAGAATAGGGGACCGTTGGATGACTTGATAAATTGGATGTTATTTGGTTTGTACGAGCTTGAGAGACTTTTTATGTCTGACCATATTTTTTTTGGATTAGATAAAGGAGTGAGTTTTTCGAGGCTTTCCCTTTTGCATTCTTTTGACTTTTTTTTGAACTTTGCGTTCGATTTTCTATAGTTAATAAGGTTAGGAGTGGTTCTGTTACGCTTGTATTCGAGCCAGAAAATTTGCTTTGCAGTTCGTAGTTTCGAAAGCTCAGAGTTCCACCAGGGGACGCCAGCTTTAACAAAATGGTGACTGGTTTGAGGAATTGCAAAGTGCGCTGCGTGCCGCAACCTGCTGTTTCTTTGTTGATATTATAAGATACAGGGGTATTACTAATAAACTCTTGTAAGACCGGTTGGAACTTTACCTTAAATTTGGGTTTTGGTGCTGTTTTTATAGCTGTTTGTATAGCGAAGTCAGTGTTTAATGGGAAATGGTCACTGCCGTGAAGGTTTGTAAATGTTTTGCAGGTTAATGTTGGTGCAATGAGACTGGAGCACAGGGCCAAATCTATGTGTGTGAACCTATTGTGTGTCGAAAAATGGGTGGGAAAACCATCATTTAATACTATGAGATTGTTACATAAAACAATTTCTTCCAGAATTTTGCCTCTATGATTGCAAGAAGAGGAACTCCATAGTGGACTCCAAGCATTGAAATCTCCTGCAATAATAATTGGGGTGTGAAATTGATTTAAAATATTATTAATATCCTGGGACGTAAAAACTTGTTGTGGTGGAATGTACATAGATATTATGGTAAACTTAATTCCCAAATCTATTTCTAGAGCGATTGTAGCTATACTAGATTGAAGTGTAATGTACTTATGTGGAATAGATTTTTTAATAAGTACTCCAATTCCTTGTTTGCTCTTCTTGTTGTGGGGTAAGTTTAGGAAGCATCCTGAATATTGATTTGGTGTATTTGGGGAGAAGTTAAAAGGCAAGTGGGTTTCCTGCAGTGAGATAAAGCTTGGGAGGTGTTCTTTGATAAGAATTTCGAGCTCATGGTAATTGTTGAAGTAATCTTTGATATTCCATTGTAGCAATTTGAACATGAAAAGGGAAAGTGGGACAATGTGTTTGAACAATTGATGTATTTAGCATATATGTTTATATATGTAATATGTGATAAGAAATGAATATATGTATGTGTGATTAGTTTATTTTATATGTTTAATATGATTTAATGATTTTTGTTGTTGTTTTCGAAATTAGAAAGAGACTACTACATATACACTACATATACAATATATATATATATATATATATATATATATATATATATATATATATATATATATATATATATATATATATATATATATATATATATATATATATATATATATATATACAATATATATATTATATATAAATATATATATATATATATATATATATATATATATATATATATATATATATATATATATATATATATATATATATATTATATATATATATACGAGGTGTGATCAAAAGATAACCGTTATTTTCATCTATTCGTGAGTTACGTACGTTCGATGTTCGCATTTTTTTTCTGTTATGTTGGTACACATGTCTGTTATATATGTTGGCAATTCCAACCATTTTGGATTGTCAGTTTGTTTTTGACAGATAAAAAGGTTAGTCGTGTTTTGGTGTGCTCTTCGATTTTATACTATTCGAAAAAATGGATCAAAGAAACTGTATTCAGTTTTGTGTAAAAAATGAAATTAAATGCGCAAGGACATTTGAAATGTTGACTGTGGCCTTTGGCGAGTCTGCTATGAGTAGAACACAAGTTCAATTGTGGTATAACCGGTTTAAGGAAGGCCGAGAAGATGTCAATGACGATGCTCGTCCTGGTCGCCCGAGCACGTCAACAACCGATGAAAACATTGAGGCAGTGAAGAAAATGATTTTGGATAATCGTCGAATCACTATCAGAGGTTGCTGATGATGTGGGCATATCGTTCGGCTCATGCCAAGCAATTTTTACGGATGTTTTAGGCATGAAACGAAGATTGATCCAAAATTGCTAAATTTTGAGCAAAAACAACGTCGCATGGGCATCGCTCAGGAGCTGTTTTTGGCCAAAAACAAAACCGTTATCATGCCTCAACCACCGTATTCACCGGACTTGGCCCCCGCTGACTTTTCCTCTTTCCAAAACTGAAGACACCGATGAAAGGAAAGCGTTTTGCTACGATTGAGGAGATAAAAGAAAAATCGAAACAGGAGCTGTAGGCGATACCAAAAAAAGCGTTTCAGAAGTGTTTCGAGGATTGAAAAAAATGCTGGCATGGTGTATTATATCTGAGGGGAATTACTTTAAAGGGGACAAGATAGTTGTTGATGAATAAATAAATACTTTATTTTTTGATCACACAATAACGGTTCTTTTTTGATCACACCGTGTATATATATATCCCAGGGGTGAGCTCAAACTCTCGAGTTCTGCTTGACTATCGGATAGTATCACGATATTTTTCCCCCGATATTTATTGTCTATGTACTCTGCACATCTTTCAATAGCGTGAATCTCCGCTTGAAAAATGCTTGGGAAAGAACCCATTGGTTCCCAGTAGGCCTCTAGTCCCAAATACTCCTGTCCCAGTTCCGTCCATTGTCTTAGAACCGTCTGTAAACAATATGAGGGAGTTTTCTCTAATTCGATACGTCTCAATTAGACCTTTCCATTCTTTTTTACAACTGATCTTTGTACTGTATTAGTGTGCAAACATGAATCTTCTTTGCATAAAATCGTTGAGATTTTAGTATACCATATTCTTGAGTTGAATTATTACCCCATATATTTTGGGTGTAATTTGATTCTTTCGAGACAATTACTTATATTCTGCTAAGAGATTTCCCAGTAGAGTCTTGTATTGCTAGATGTAAAGGTGTTAGATCTAGTATAACTACTATTGCTGGACAGGTGCGCATAGCTCCAGTGATGACAAGGCAGGCCAGGCGTTCTACTTTACTTGATGCAGATTTTGCTGTTTTAAGTCTGACTCTATTTGACCAGGCTACAGAACCATAGGTGATGATTGGTCTCACCATCATGGTATATATCCAGCAATGAAACTCACCTTATTTATGATGTGAGGTATTTGTTTCATCGACATATCACTGTAGAAGAACCTCACGTAGAGAAAAGGTCCGGTGCAATGCTCAAATTGTCAAGAGTATGTCAATACAAAAACGTATTGCACGCTACATTCAGTATGTGTCGCCTGCGGGGATCTTCGCCTTTTGTCACAATGCTCGTCAGACAAATCTAATGCCGAAGTCAAAAAAAAATTATTTTTTAATATCCATTTTTTATTGCAATCTGTATTAATACAACAAACAATATTTTTATTTTAAACCTAAATAACAATAACTAAATACCAGCATAACATTTATGGAGTGCACCCAGTGGGGCAACCATTTGTTAATTGTAGGTATTCATCAACAGAAAATATACGCTGTTGTTTTCATTTTTAAACGGCTGTATGTAGTCATATGAGCTGTGAATTCTAATATGAGTGGATTAGAGTGCCCGTGAATTTGCAGTTTGTATGCCATTGCATATTTTTTATTTCTTGCACAATTGTCAGGACTTTCAGATCACGATGGAGTTGGTTGTTCGTTACGTAGTATGGAGCTTTTGCAATCATACGCAGCGTTTTTGATTGGAATTCCTTGAGAATTTCGTCATTAGAGGTTGCCGCAATGCCCCACAGTTGTAAGCCTTATGTCCATATCGGTTTTAACACGGCTGAGTAAAGGAAGAGCTTACTTTCGAGTGAAACTTGGGAATTTCGATTCAGCAGCCAGTGTAAATTTCCAGCGCGTTGGTGAATATATGAATTTTCCATGTTAGCTTCCTATCGAGGTGCATGCCCAGGCTTCGTTGAGTTTTACGGGTGGACAGATGTTGCGTGTAAGAGTGAACGTAACCTGGACAGACTTAGTTTCATTGGACTTGATTCGACAATCTGTCAACCATTCAGTGATTTTGTCTAAGCCCCTTTGAAGTTTAAGCGACGCCAGTTGTGGAAGGGTGTCCATTACGAGTACAGCCGTATCGTCTGTAAATGTGCCAAATATAGTTCATTCGGAGACAGGTAAATGGTGTTTATAAAGCAAGTATAGGATGGGACCCATGACACTGCCTTGGGGTACACCGGCCGAACTTTCGCACATTTCAGATTGTTCTTCACATTGTTTTAGAAGTATCGATTTTTAAAGTAGGATTTGATAAATATGTAATAGTTTATTGGAAGTGTTTTCTTCATTTTGCAGAGTAATAATGTCATGCCCCAGACACGGTCGAAAGCTTGTGATTTATCGAGAAACACCAAAGTTGAGAGTTTGTTCTGTCTTCAGGAGCTCCTTGAGATCTTTTGAGACAGGTTAATTGTTGAAGATATTGAGAGTCGGAAGTAATTCCAATCAGTTTTGCTGTTGTAAAGGCGACATTCAGAAGGTGAGAATAGATCAGAGGATAGATCGTAGCATGGGCTGCATGTTATATCCCTAGTCGATATGCTTTTCATTATGCAAAAGTCTATTAGGTCGGACATTTTGTTTGTATCAGTTGGCCAATACGTTGGTGAGCCTGAGGAAGCTTTGAGAAGATTAAGATTTGTTATAGCCGTCAAGAGTTGTCGGCCCTTGGGAATAGTGAGTCGGGAACCCCAGTATGTTTTGCATTATAGTCTCCTCCAGCTAAAAACCTGTTTCAGAGGGTTGTAAAGTACTTTTCAAACTCCTCTGCCTTGATTTCATTGGGTTGGCTATATACTGCCGAGATTGTAATGGGCCTTTCCAATCGTCAACAACTATGTTTGTGGCTTGAATAACTTTTGTGGAGTAAGATTTAATAGAAACGTGTCTGATACTCTTTTTTATTATAATAGCTGAACCAGCACGTCCTTTTTTGTCTGGGTGCATTGTGTGATAGAGCTTTTAGTTTGGTATTTGAAAGTAGCTCTTATCGGTAAAATAAGTTTCAGATATTAGAAGACTATCTATGTCGTGAGTCTGGAATTGTGCTTTAATCTCTAATATGTGTTTGGAAGCCCATTTGCATTCCATACGAGAATATTTATGGAGTTGAAGAGCTCCAATTTTTCGAAGTGCGAGCTGCCAGTAGATTCATCATACTTGTGATTTGCTGCATGACTTGCTTGAAAAGCATGATCATTTCTAGCATTTCGTTTGAAGACTCGGAGGCGATTTCCTTAGGATGTGGGGCTAAAGTATTCTCCCTCGTGTCTTGTGTAGTGTTTCTAACTACTTGGGAGTATGAAAGTGAATTCGAGCTCTGTCTGGATGGTAGGGAGACAACAAGTGTGGTATTGGGTTCCTTTTTTCTCAGTGGTGGCTATTCTAATGTTTGCAATTTTTTGTACACCATACAGCATTTATAATTTGCTGGGTGATTACCTTCACACAATGTACATTTGAAGTCATCAGTTCTTGTCTTACGCGACCAATTTGTAGTCGAGTGAGTTCCAGTGCATTTAATGCAGATCGGTTTTCTGCGGCAGTAGGTTTTTTAGTGACCATACTGCTGGCAGTTAGCGCATTGAGGGATTTCGCCCTTTGGAGGAAGTCGCTCAAATATAATTTTCGTATTGAAGAGGTACTTGACTCCGTAAATATCTTTGTTGTTTGGGTTCGGTTTTAGCTCAACAATGAACATTGGCAGTGGTTTTTGGTGTTTCTTTGTTTAATATTCCAGATGTTCACGGCAGTGTGGCCGAGTGCTAGTAGTGATTCAGCAATTTCCTCAGTGCTTATAGACGAGTGCATGTTTTTGAGTATCACCCTAAAGCTTCTTTCCTGTTCTGATTAATAAGTGTAGAATTCGGTATTTTTTGCTCTAGTTGGTTTATTATTGTTTTGTAGGCTTCAGGAGTCGATGCTTGTATTTTTACTTGCTCATTACTTATGAGTTTTAAATCATTAGAACTAGGAGCTGTTGTTGACTTTGCCAACAAATATTGGTGGAGGCTTGGGGGCTATTACTTGGGGCTTAAGACCTTTATCGTCTTCTTCAATTTCTAGAGAAGAAAACCTATTTTCTGTAGGTTGAAGAACACTTAACCAATATTTGTCGAGTTTGGCTTGTTTTTGGGATGCTTTGGGCTTGCCTGGGCTTTCGCGAGGTCTTTTTTCAGTCTTTTGCAACAACACTCCAACCGTTACCTGGTGTAGACTTAGTACTTGATACTTGAGGCAAAGCTTGTTGTTGCTGATATAAAAATTGCAGCTGATGCTAAAGTTGCTGAATTTGCTGTTGCACATTCATGTTTGGCTGATTGTACTATTTGGGTATAGCTTCGTATTCGGCGGCTGCTGTTGTAGCTGTTGCGGCTTCGGTTGCTCTATTTTTATTTGTTGTTGTTTTTGTTGCAGCTTCGAATTCGGGGGCTGCTGCTGTTGCGGCATTTGCTGCTTTGGGAGGCTCGATGTTTGTTGCTGTTGCCGCTGAGGACTTTGTTGTTGTTGTGATTGTTGCTGTATGTCTGTAGGCCACTCCCGATTTGGGTGGGGAGTGGCCTACAGACATTCGAAATTAATAGTGTTTAATCACTGCACGGAATTCGCTTTTTTCCATTTTTCAAGAAACACAAAAGTTGCTTACTTCAAACGACTACAACAAATAAACTAATCGATGAATTTGGGTGAAATTTTAACAGCTGACGTTTGACAGATCGCAATTTCTAAAAAAAAAAGTTTTTGTGTTTGTGCTGCCATCTAGCGCTAGGTAGCTTCAATATCAATCCGCCCTCGTATGCTGTTTTTGACATTGTGGTAAACGATTTTGTTGTTGCAGCAGAGGAGTTTAGGAATTAGTCTCATCATGTTATGTATAGCACGATCAGGGATCAATGGCAGCCCAGCTTCTGTTAATATAAACTTTATAGGCGATGTTGGGTATGCACGAATGCTCCTGCGAACGGCAGTGTGGTATGGTGGGCAGACTCTCTTAATATTACTTTTCGCACAGTGTCCATAAATTGCAAGACCATAATCAATTTTTGATAAAATAAGTGACCTTCTTACATTGACTAGTGTTGATATGTGAATTAGACTATGCTTAGAAGAAAGGTATTTAATTATATTTAGCCTGGCAGCTATATTATTTCTAATATAATTACAATGATCCTGAAATGTAAGTTTTTTGTCGAAAATTAATTCTAGGATATTTAAGTTATCTACTTGTTTGATATGTACATTATTAAATATTAAGTCTAAGTTATTACAATTATGTTTTCTGCAAATGTGTAGTGTTTTGCATTTGTCGTATGAAATTATAGCGCCTGAAGCTGCAGACCAGAGGGAAATGTCATTTAAAATCTCACGAAACTTATTATTGATTACATTTAAGTCACTACTTTTGGAGAATATTAATACATCGTCAGCGTATATAATGTGTTCAATGCTTTTGACTTTTGATATTATTTCACTGATTTCATTGAAATCAATAATAAATAGGGTAACCGATAGTGGTGACCCCTGTGAGATACCGTTGAACATATTATGTGTGTCTGACGAAGTATTGTTTATAGTAACTTTAAATTTTCAATTAGTTAAAAATGATTTGACGAAGTTATACATTTTATCACCAATTTTCCATTTCGACAGCTGTCGCAGAACAATATGTGCTCCTACTCTGTCAAAAGCCTTTTCAAAATCAAGGCTAAGTACGGATATATGATTTTTGCATGACAGTGCCTTTGAGGTGAAGTGTTCAAAGTGTAGTAAAGCATCCATCGTACCCTGTTCTTTTTTAAAAGCCATTTGGTGTGGACTAAGGTACTTCTTTTTGAGAACAAACCACATGATGCGCTTGGAAACTATTTTTTCCAATATTTTTCCCATGCATGGAAGCAGCGATATAGGTCTGTAACCGTGAATTTCTGTTGGGGGCTTATTACGCTTGGGAATAGGAATGATAGAAGCACATTTCCAAGCTTGCGGATATATACCTTGTGCAAGTATGTTGTTATAGTGAGATACAAGTCTACTTTTTATGCTTAATGGAAAGTGTTTGATTATTGGGTAGCAAATTCTATCCAAACCGGGGGTCTTTCCTTTCACTGACGATAATGCAGCTTCAAACTCGTATTGGGAAATCTCGGACTCAATTTGATTCGTATCGAAGGATGGGTTGTAATGACGGGAGGTTACATTAAGTGTGCTATTTTTGGATGAAATGAAGTTAGATTGGAAGTTGGAGTTGTGGGAGTAATGAGACCAAGTGGATGCAAAGTAATTAGATATATCTTTGGGAGAGAATAGGGGACCGTTGGATGACTTGATAAATTGGATGTTATTTGGTTTGTACGAGCTTGAGAGACTTTTTATGTCTGACCATATTTTTTTTGGATTAGATAAAGGAGTGAGTTTTTCGAGGCTTTCCCTTTTGCATTCTTTTGACTTTTTCTTGAACTTTGCGTTCGATTTTCTATAGTTAATAAGGTTAGGAGTGGTTCTGTTACGCTTGTATTCGAGCCAGAAAATTTGCTTTGCAGTTCGTAGTTTCGAAAGCTCAGAGTTCCACCAGGGGACGCCAGCTTTAACAAAATGGTGACTGGTTTGAGGAATTGCAAAGTGCGCTGCGTGCCGCAACCTGCTGTTTCTTTGTTGATATTATAAGATACAGGGGTATTACTAATAAACTCTTGTAAGACCGGTTGGAACTTTACCTTAAATTTGGGTTTTGGTGCTGTTTTTATAGCTGTTTGTATAGCGAAGTCAGTGTTTAATGGGAAATGGTCACTGCCGTGAAGGTTTGTAAATGTTTTGCAGGTTAATTTTAATGAGACTGGAGCACAGGGCCAAATCTATGTGTGTGAACCTATTGTGTGTCGAAAAATGGGTGGGAAAACCATCATTTAATACTATGAGATTGTTACATAAAACAATTTCTTCCAGAATTTTGCCTCTATGATTGCAAGAAGAGGAACTCCATAGTGGACTCCAAGCATTGAAATCTCCTGCAATAATAATTGGGGTGTGAAATTGATTTAAAATATTATTAATATCCTGGGACGTAAAAACTTGTTGTGGTGGAATGTACATAGATATTATGGTAAACTTAATTCCCAAATCTATTTCTAGAGCGATTGTAGCTATACTAGATTGAAGTGTAATGTACTTATGTGGAATAGATTTTTTAATAAGTACTCCAATTCCTTGTTTGCTCTTCTTGTTGTGGGGTAAGTTTAGGAAGCATCCTGAATATTGATTTGGTGTATTTGGGGAGAAGTTAAAAGGCAAGTGGGTTTCCTGCAGTGAGATAAAGCTTGGGAGGTGTTCTTTGATAAGAATTTCGAGCATATGGTAATTGTTGAAGTAATCTTTGATATTCCATTGTAGCAATTTGAACATGAAAAGGGAAAGTGGGACAATGTGTTTGAACAATTGATGTATTTAGCATATATGTTTATATATGTAATATGTGATAAGAAATGAATATATGTATGTGTGATTAGTTTATTTTATATGTTTAATATGATTTAATGATTTTTGTTGTTGTTTTCGAAATTAGAAAGAGACTACTACATATACACTACATATACAATATATATATTTTATATATATATATATATATATATATATATATATATATATATATATATATATATATATATATATATATATATACAATATATATATTATATATAAAAATATATATATATATATATATATATATATATATATATATATATATATATTATATATATATACGAGGTGTGATCAAAAGATAACCGTTATTTTCATCTATTCGTGAGTTACGTACGTTCGATGTTCGCATTTTTTTCTGTTATGTTGGTACACATGTCTGTTATATATGTTGGCAATTCCAACCATTTTGGATTGTCAGTTTGTTTTTGACAGATAAAAAGGTTAGTCGTGTTTTGGTGTGCTCTTCGATTTTATACTATTCGAAAAAATGGATCAAAGAAACTGTATTCAGTTTTGTGTAAAAAATGAAATTAAATGCGCAAGGACATTTGAAATGTTGACTGTGGCCTTTGGCGAGTCTGCTATGAATAGAACACAAGTTCAATTGTGGTATAACCGGTTTAAGGAAGGCCGAGAAGATGTCAATGACGATGCTCGTCCTGGTCGCCCGAGCACGTCAACAACCGATGAAAACATTGAGGCAGTGAAGAAAATGATTTTGGATAATCGTCGAATCACTATCAGAGGTTGCTGATGATGTGGGCATATCGTTCGGCTCATGCCAAGCAATTTTTACGGATGTTTTAGGCATGAAACGAAGATTGATCCAAAATTGCTAAATTTTGAGCAAAAACAACGTCGCATGGGCATCGCTCAGGAGCTGTTTTTGGCCAAAAACAAAACCGTTATCATGCCTCAACCACCGTATTCACCGGACTTGGCCCCCGCTGACTTTTCCTCTTTCCAAAACTGAAGACACCGATGAAAGGAAAGCGTTTTGCTACGATTGAGGAGATAAAAGAAAAATCGAAACAGGAGCTGTAGGCGATACCAAAAAAAGCGTTTCAGAAGTGTTTCGAGGATTGAAAAAAATGCTGGCATGGTGTATTATATCTGAGGGGAATTACTTTAAAGGGGACAAGATAGTTGTTGATGAATAAATAAATACTTTATTTTTTGATCACACAATAACGGTTCTTTTTTGATCACACCGTGTATATATATATCCCAGGGGTGAGCTCAAACTCTCGAGTTCTGCTTGACTATCGGATAGTATCACGATATTTTTCCCCCGATATTTATTGTCTATGTACTCTGCACATCTTTCAATAGCGTGAATCTCCGCTTGAAAAATGCTTGGGAAAGAACCCATTGGTTCCCAGTAGGCCTCTAGTCCCAAATACTCCTGTCCCAGTTCCGTCCATTGTCTTAGAACCGTCTGTAAACAATATGAGGGAGTTTTCTCTAATTCGATACGTCTCAATTAGACCTTTCCATTCTTTTTTACAACTGATCTTTGTACTGTATTAGTGTGCAAACATGAATCTTCTTTGCATAAAATCGTTGAGATTTTAGTATACCATATTCTTGAGTTGAATTATTACCCCATATATTTTGGGTGTAATTTGATTCTTTCGAGACAATTACTTATATTCTGCTAAGAGATTTCCCAGTAGAGTCTTGTATTGCTAGATGTAAAGGTGTTAGATCTAGTATAACTACTATTGCTGGACAGGTGCGCATAGCTCCAGTGATGACAAGGCAGGCCAGGCGTTCTACTTTACTTGATGCAGATTTTGCTGTTTTAAGTCTGACTCTATTTGACCAGGCTACAGAACCATAGGTGATGATTGGTCTCACCATCATGGTATATATCCAGCAATGAAACTCACCTTATTTATGATGTGAGGTATTTGTTTCATCGACATATCACTGTAGAAGAACCTCACGTAGAGAAAAGGTCCGGTGCAATGCTCAAATTGTCAAGAGTATGTCAATACAAAAACGTATTGCACGCTACATTCAGTATGTGTCGCCTGCGGGGATCTTCGCCATTTGTCACAATGCTCGTCAGACAAATCTAATGCCGAAGTCAAAAAAAAATTATTTTTTAATATCCATTTTTTATTGCAATCTGTATTAATACAACAAACAATATTTTTATTTTAAACCTAAATAACAATAACTAAATACCAGCATAACATTTATGGAGTGCACCCAGTGGGGCAACCATTTGTTAATTGTAGGTATTCATCAACAGAAAATATACGCTGTTGTTTTCATTTTTAAACGGCTGTATGTAGTCATATGAGCTGTGAATTCTAATATGAGTGGATTAGAGTGCCCGTGAATTTGCAGTTTGTATGCCATTGCATATTTTTTATTTCTTGCACAATTGTCAGGACTTTCAGATCACGATGGAGTTGGTTGTTCGTTACGTAGTATGGAGCTTTTGCAATCATACGCAGCGTTTTTGATTGGAATTCCTTGAGAATTTCGTCATTAGAGGTTGCCGCAATGCCCCACAGTTGTAAGCCTTATGTCCATATCGGTTTTAACACGGCTGAGTAAAGGAAGAGCTTACTTTCGAGTGAAACTTGGGAATTTCGATTCAGCAGCCAGTGTAAATTTCCAGCGCGTTGGTGAATATATGAATTTTCCATGTTAGCTTCCTATCGAGGTGCATGCCCAGGCTTCGTTGAGTTTTACGGGTGGACAGATGTTGCGTGTAAGAGTGAACGTAACCTGGACAGACTTAGTTTCATTGGACTTGATTCGACAATCTGTCAACCATTCAGTGATTTTGTCTAAGCCCCTTTGAAGTTTAAGCGACGCCAGTTGTGGAAGGGTGTCCATTACGAGTACAGCCGTATCGTCTGTAAATGTGCCAAATATAGTTCATTCGGAGACAGGTAAATGGTGTTTATAAAGCAAGTATAGGATGGGACCCATGACACTGCCTTGGGGTACACCGGCCGAACTTTCGCACATTTCAGATTGTTCTTCACATTGTTTTAGAAGTATCGATTTTTAAAGTAGGATTTGATAAATATGTAATAGTTTATTGGAAGTGTTTTCTTCATTTTGCAGAGTAATAATGTCATGCCCCAGACACGGTCGAAAGCTTGTGATTTATCGAGAAACACCAAAGTTGAGAGTTTGTTCTGTCTTCAGGAGCTCCTTGAGATCTTTTGAGACAGGTTAATTGTTGAAGATATTGAGAGTCGGAAGTAATTCCAATCAGTTTTGCTGTTGTAAAGGCGACATTCAGAAGGTGAGAATAGATCAGAGGATAGATCGTATCATGGGCTGCATGTTATATCCCTAGTCGATATGCTTTTCATTATGCAAAAGTCTATTAGGTCGGACATTTTGTTTGTATCAGTTGGCCAATACGTTGGTGAGCCTGAGGAAGCTTTGAGAAGATTAAGATTTGTTATAGCCGTCAAGAGTTGTCGGCCCTTGGGAATAGGGAGTCGGGAACCCCAGTATGTTTTGCATTATAGTCTCCTCCAGCTAAAAACCTGTTTCAGAGGGTTGTAAAGTACTTTTCAAACTCCTCTGCCTTGATTTCATTGGGTTGGCTATATACTGCCGAGATTGTAATGGGCCTTTCCAATCGTCAACAACTATGTTTGTGGCTTGAATAACTTTTGTGGAGTAAGATTTAATAGAAACGTGTCTGATACTCTTTTTTATTATAATAGCTGAACCAGCACGTCCTTTTTTGTCTGGGTGCATTGTGTGATAGAGCTTTTAGTTTGGTATTTGAAAGTAGCTCTTATCGGTAAAATAAGTTTCAGATATTAGAAGACTATCTATGTCGTGAGTCTGGAATTGTGCTTTAATCTCTAATATGTGTTTGGAAGCCCATTTGCATTCCATACGAGAATATTTATGGAGTTGAAGAGCTCCAATTTTTCGACGTGCGAGTTGCCAGTAGATTCATCATACTTGTGATTTGCTGCATGACTTGCTTGAAAAGCATGATCATTTCTAGCATTTCGTTTGAAGACTCGGAGGCGATTTCCTTAGGATGTGGGGCTAAAGTATTCTCCCTCGTGTCTTGTGTAGTGTTTCTAACTACTTGGGAGTATGAAAGTGAATTCGAGCTCTGTCTGGATGGTAGGGAGACAACAAGTGTGGTATTGGGTTCCTTTTTTCTCAGTGGTGGCTATTCTAATGTTTGCAATTTTTTGTACACCATACAGCATTTATAATTTGCTGGGTGATTACCTTCACACAATGTACATTTGAAGTCATCAGTTCTTGTCTTACGCGACCAATTTGTAGTCGAGTGAGTTCCAGTGCATTTAATGCAGATCGGTTTTCTGCGGCAGTAGGTTTTTTAGTGACCATACTGCTGGCAGTTAGCGCATTGAGGGATTTCGCCCTTTGGAGGAAGTCGCTCAAATATAATTTTCGTATTGAAGAGGTACTTGACTCCGTAAATATCTTTGTTGTTTGGGTTCGGTTTTAGCTCAACAATGAACATTGGCAGTGGTTTTTGGTGTTTCTTTGTTTAATATTCCAGATGTTCACGGCAGTGTGGCCGAGTGCTAGTAGTGATTCAGCAATTTCCTCAGTGCTTATAGACGAGTGCATGTTTTTGAGTATCACCCTAAAGCTTCTTTCCTGTTCTGATTAATAAGTGTAGAATTCGGAATTTTTTGCTCTAGTTGGTTTATTATTGTTTTGTAGGCTTCAGGAGTCGATGCTTGTATTTTTACTTGCTCATTACTTATGAGTTTTAAATCATTAGAACTAGGAGCTGTTGTTGACTTTGTCAACAAATATTGGTGGAGGCTTGGGGGCTATTACTTGGGGCTTAAGACCTTTATCGTCTTCTTCAATTTCTAGAGAAGAAAACCTATTTTCTGTAGGTTGAAGAACACTTAACCAATATTTGTCGAGTTTGGCTTGTTTTTGGGATGCTTTGGGCTTGCCTGGGCTTTCGCGAGGTCTTTTTTCAGTCTTTTGCAACAACACTCCAACCGTTACCTGGTGTAGACTTAGTACTTGATACTTGAGGCAAAGCTTGTTGTTGCTGATATAAAAATTGCAGCTGATGCTAAAGTTGCTGAATTTGCTGTTGCACATTCATGTTTGGCTGATTGTACTATTTGGGTATAGCTTCGTATTCGGCGGCTGCTGTTGTAGCTGTTGCGGCTTCGGTTGCTCTATTTTTATTTGTTGTTTATTTTTGTTGCAGCTTCGAATTCGGGGGCTGCTGCTGTTGCGGCATTTGCTGCTTTGGGAGGCTCGATGTTTGTTGCTGTTGCCGCTGAGGACTTTGTTGTTGTTGTGATTGTTGCTGTATGTCTGTAGGCCACTCCCGATTTGGGTGGGGAGTGGCCTACAGACATTCGAAATTTTCCGGTTTTTTATTTTTAGATTTTTTTTTGTTTAATTTTGTTTTTAAAAGTTTTTGGCAACTCTATTTTCAATTATATTAGTTCGACAAAAACAAAAATCAAAAACCATTGCATTCAGTATTGCATTTATTCAGCTGATTCAGCGCGGCAAAAATATTGTTTTTGTATCAGCACACTAAATCAATTGGTTTTAGTCTTAATTCACTTTGCGATCTATGGAGAAGATTACCACTTTTAACGTGCTTCACGCTGCGATCGCGGAACTGCAAACAACGCACAATATGCGTACACACACTTGAGCACAGTTTTTAATATTTTTTAACTAGCTTAACATTTTTCACTCGATAAGTTTGTTGAAGAACACTTTTTCACTTCTACGCTTAGTGAGGGTAGCCAAGTCAAAAAATGCAGCAACTACAGCTAATAGTAAGAACTCTCAATTTCTAGAAGCTATACTAATGAGCCTCAGTCATTGTTTAACACAGTTATGACTACAATGAAAAATATGGTTCAAGAAGAGGTCTTAAAAACGCAAAACCAAATTATGCAATGTTCATTTCCAAAAAATTAACTTCATTTCTATTTGTCAATGGAATGTCAATGGTATCCGCCTGCATAAATTGGAATTAGAAAACATTTTGCATTCCAATAAAATTAACATAATGCTTGTCTCGGAAACTCATCTTACAAACAAATTCAACTATTCCATTCTTGGTAATAAGCTGCATATGACTAATCATACTGATGGGAAGGTCCATGGTGGTACTGGTATATTAATATGAAATAGAATAAAACAATATGGTATTCATGGTTACGAAAAAGACGACCTACAAGCCATTAATATAGGAATTCAATTTCTTGAGGAAAACATCATCCTAAGTGCTGTTTACTGTTCCTCTAGATTTCCAGTCACTGACCTACAGTTTAATGTATTTTCTAAAACGCTTGGGAAGAAATTTGTAGCAGCTGGAGATTTTATTGCTAAGCACACTTTCTGGGGTTCCTGGCTGATTAATCCCAAAGGTAAGCAATTATTCTCTGCTCTTATGAATCGTCGCAACAAACTTGATTTCGTGTCCTCTGGCCATCTAACATATTGGCCTACAGATCCTCCAAAAATAACAGATCTTATTGACTTTGGGATAATAAAAGGTATTAAAAAAAAATTGTTTTTAGCGGAGCCATGCTTTGACTTATCTTCTTATCATTCACCGGTAATAATTAAACTATTTAAAAAAAGCTATAGTTTACGAATCTTATTAATTAACCTCTTCAATAACTAACTGGCTCAAATATCGAAAATATGTTAGCAGTCATATAAATATCTCACCACGTCTAAAATGCGAAGACGAAATCGAAGCAGCCCTTCAAAATATAAATTCTGTTCTTGTGTCAGCAGCTATTAATGCAACTCCTCCTAAATTACCATTCCCATCGCATGGTATCCTGAGAACTACCGTGGACATTGAAACCCTAGTCAAATAAAAAGAGACGGTTTAGACGCCATTGGCAAAAACACAGATTGCCTTTATGGCAACTTAAAAAAATTCTATAATGCAAAAATAATATTTCTCACTGCAGTAAAATATGTTATCAATAGTCGATTTAAATCCAAAAGCCCAGCCGCGGGCTGAAGACTACTGGTTTCAATGGTGAAGCCTATTTTGTAAAACGCCACAAACCTTAATAAACTGTATAAATAATTAAAGCAATAAGCAGGTCAATGTATCTTTTTGCCCGACCGCATCATTAGCAATCAAATGTGTCGTCAGGTCGTCAGATACTCAAAGGGAATAACATGTATTACCAGTAGGTGTGAGTTAGCACCTCCAATTATAGACGAGTGGTAACGGTTGCACCTAAAATTTAGATGGTGCGGCCGACTAAGTAGCTTGGGCGAACAACTCCCTAATGCGAGATGTAAAGCGACCGCGCCTATCGGATGGTTTGCAGCCAGGGAGTATACTGACTGTACTACTGCAGAGCCTTCCTGATACCAGGCTGCCTCGGGAAGTAACGGTGGCCTTATCACGATATAGTGCGCTGCCGTGACTGACCTTTCCTTCGGCTTCTTTTGACTAGGTCACCGTGCTAATACTCTGGTGGAACGCACAGCCTGCTTAGTTGGGCAGGTGACAGTACGAACCAGATAAATATGAACAAAAAAATAGCCTCGGACAAAATAATAAGTGAAACAAAACAAAAACCGAAAATGAATAACGAAAAGGTCAAAGAAACGGCCAAGGACAAACTAGGAAAGGACGGATGGAGGCACTTTGGGCCTTCCTCGGAGGACGAACCCCTGGCTTCTAGTAAGGAAACCATAATTCCCTCGATAAAGGATGATGCTGTGGGCACAGTACACCTAAACTCGAGAATACTGCTTCGGCAAAGGGCTATCAGAAAATCACTAGACCCAAAGAACCGTGTAGGCATAAACAGTACAGCAAAACGCAGCGGCGTGTACTATTCATCCCAAAGACGCGGAGGACAGGGTGCGATTTCAGGAAGTCGTCGACAAGTATCTGGTGTACCAATCGACACTTCCTAAAATCGAGGTTGTCAAACGAAATAGGTCAGCGCAGGACAATTATGACAGAGCAAAAAAATCCAAGGTTGCCGGGGCAACAGAGGTAGGAGCTGCGAACAAGAGGGTCTACAGCGCGGTGTTTCGGGACCGCCGATACTAACCGAAGCAAAGAAGCTCTGGAGAGGTGGGGAGAGATTGAGTCCAGGTTGTCACAAATGGTAATGGACCATGTTATGGACAACCTGACAGCAGGCCCGAAGATTGCTCTTCCCGGTTTCGACTCGGCCGGAATTGTCTGGGGGTACAGGGTGATCAAATGTGATGAAAAGTTCTCCAAGGAATTTCTGGAAGGCTGTATCTCCAAAATTGGGGAAGCAGATGTGAGCTTGAAAGCAAGCAAAATCCCGAAGAGGCCAAGAGCACACATTTCGTTGCCCAATATGACGTTGGACAAAGAAAAGCTTGTCCCCTACCTGCAGGCCCATAATCCCGACATTCCTATGACTGACTGGCCGGTTATCAAGGCAGAGGCTTCGCAAGAAACCAGTATTTCGTTCCTCCTGGTTATAAACGAGGAAACTTTACCCGCCTTGGAGAAGGCAGAAAATAAACTTCGTTTCTAGATGGGTACATCTCTCTGTTTTTGACATGTCAATTTTGATTCAATTTTGATGTAAATTCAGATAGTGTGTGCGTAATAGCTTTGTAAACAGCTCATTGTTTCGTATATTCTGCGAATTTCGCTATGTCGAAACAATTTCAACAGACCAAAAGTTCGGTCAAAATGCAAAAATTAATATTTTTAGATACTCAATTCCAATTCCATGTATTTCAATTAAGAGTTTGTCTGATCTTTGATGAATCACGCACTATTTTTATGGAATCTGCCGCGATCACGGATTTAGTATAGTCAACATGTTGGTCACCATTTATGCCCTCACTACCGATTTTAAACCACGTATACCACTTATGATCTCCGTCACGGGATAAACAATCATCACCATAAACTTGGTTCACTATCCACTGCACGTATTGTGGCCAAATTTGTGTTTTAATCAGCATCCCTGGGTGGACAGTAAACAGAAGTGATAGTTAGAAGGCCACCTTGGTGAAACATAGCTAAGCTGGTGATTGAATATGTGGGTGTTGGTACTTATCTAGTAGTTGATGTTTTATATATAATTTTAAACTATGATAGCAGTTCCACCTCTCGCGGTTCCGGCAGGGTGGTTTGTGGAGTATACGTTGTATGGAGATATATTTATATTAATTTTTAATGTGAAATGAATTTCAGAATCTAACATAATATCTATTTTATGTTCTGTAAGAAAATGTTTCACTTCTTAAATATGTTGGGCTAATCCATTGGCGTTCAATACAGGTAACAGGTATTATAAGTGATGTCATTTTTACACTATATTTGCCACGATTGTCGTAAGAAGGTTGAGTATAGTGCCCATTTGTTCCATGAGATTTTTCATAATCGATTTTAGTTCGGTCATGTCGTTGGGTTTCTCTGGAGGAAATATGTCTGGTGTTATTGTCTGTTGAATTCTCAGTTTTTTCTGTTGGCTTTACATTTTTTTAAATTTCACATTTTTACACATCGTGATGAATGGTTACAGAAGTGTTTAGTGTGTCCATAACGCTGCCATTTGGTAAACTGTGGTATTTGTCTTTTGGGTCGAGGTGGTTTAAAGATTACTTTTGTGTATAATATAGCCTTGTTATCATATATTCCTCTGTTGTTTGTATTGTTTGTATTCTGTTTCAAGATTTAAAAAAAATATAGGGAGGGGGATTTTTGCAACTCTGTGCCTAGTATTGGATATATCTACCAATCCGTGGCCAAATGCTTCTATTGCCTCCTTAATGTCATGTATTGGTACTGTATGACTTCTCCACCTTTTAATAGCTTAAGTATGTGTTCGTTTGGTGATATAACGTTTAATAGCCCTCTTAACGGCTGAATGTTATCCGCTCCTGACATAAAAATTTGAGGAGGTTTCTTTATTTTCGGCTTACCTCCACAGTTTGTATATTTAAGTCGTTACTATTATTAAGTGTTGTTGTTCCAAGCCAGTATTTGGCTAATGGTAATTGTTTTAAGGCATTTCGCGATTCACACGCTGGACTTGACCTTAATTTTTTTTTGTGTCTGCTTCCAATTAGTTGAAGGGTCATCAGGTTGAAATTTTCCTACCTATTCATTAATTTTATTACTATTACTTACAAAAGGAGATTTCCTACTGAGATCAATGGTAGAGCATTTGCATGGTACAAACTACCACACAACGCCTTTTTTTCATTCGAGTAACAACTGTTTTAAATCATAAGCTCTCTCTGGTAAAAGAAGCAGTGCACAATTATATATAAATGTATATCTAGATTGCTCACTGAGATAGAAGAAACTTTCATAAAGAACTCGTCGCTGGAGAAAGATAGTTTCAAATTGTTTACTATATAATAAAATAAGTATATTTGCATATATATATATATATATATATATATATATATATATATATATATATATATATATATATATATATATATTATATAATAAAATAAAATTTGTATATTCCGCCCCCCTGACTAAGTTAGGAACGTGGTAGCCGACGACAGCGCTACAGTGCTGATAGGGTGTGATACCAGGCACACACTATGGGGTAGCACTGAAAACAATGAATGGGGTGAGTACTTCTATGAATTCCTCATCAATACTTACCTGATTGTGTGTAATAGGAGCAAGCAATACCCCTACTTTTCCTTCCCTAGCAAAAATGGCTTTGTGGAAATAACCTTCTGAAAATAACCTAATAAGGGTCGAAAATGGAGAGTATCAAAAGAGAAATATTTTTCCGATCACTCCTGGATATTATTTGAAATAAATATTCGAGTTGAGACACCTCAACCATATCGTAATCCAAAACAGACCAACGGAAGCGATTTTACAGTATAGTCCGTAAGAGGATTGTTGGGTATCTAACACCGAAATTGTCTCGGCGGGTGAGGTGGAAACAAATATCAGGCGATTAGAGAGAGCGATGGGAGCAGCTTTCAAAACCATTGGGCGATTATATGGTATATTTAAAAAAATCCTTTCCGCACACCGGTAGGTTGGGATCAGGAGCCGCTACCGATATAATCACAAAGGAGAAGTTGACATGGGCCATTAAAAGTTTCGGCCCTACAAATTACCTGGACCAGATGTAATCATTCCAATGATGCTGAAGGTCACACAGGAATGGGTAATATGTTGGCTTGAGGTAATTTTTAAGGCCTAACTTGCACTCAACTACGTTACTGCGAGTTGGAGACTAGCAAAGGTCGTGTTTATCACAATGGCAAGAAAAAGAGGTCTTGAATCAGCCGGGGATTTTCGCCCAATAAGCCTGACTTCATTTGTTCCCAAGACCCTTGAAAGACAACATATAAGGATGGACGTAGAGCATAAGCTTTCCGATGCGAAAGCGAGGCCGCCCAATGGAAGTGAAACGGTGACCCGCCAACAACAACATGCATAAGCCGCTGTGACAAATTGGGCTATATAAGCCGTGTGGCCCAAACAGCAGTCTCTTTTTCAGGGAATAACTTCCGAGCCGACAACAGCTCGAGAACCATACGCCATCGAGACTTAGTAGGAAAATCAGGTTTCCAATTGATTTCTTACTGGGGTACCTATGCTACTGAGACACATACGTTATTAAGACACGATACAGAGCCGTCGCGACTTAGTGGGAACATCAGTTTTCCAATCGATTCCCTACTACACAACCAGAACATAGCAACTCAGTAAGAATATCAGGTTTCCAATCGGTTTCTAGCTGGGGTACCTGAGTCACTGGACCATACACTTGCCGAGACAGAAAGACTGACAACAAGTACGCATAAGATAAGTCTATTGTATAAATATAGAATTAAGGAAGCAAATCTGTTTTGAGTTAGGACGAACAACACTCCACAATCAGTATTTTGAATAAACACACTAAAACTAATCTAACTCGCAGGATTCTTATATTTTCTGTATACGACCGCTGGAAGCCGCTGAGTTTACCCCAGCTAAAGAAAAGAGTCGTTACAGTGGCCTGAAAGGGAAATCGAGAGAGACAACCCTTCATGAGGTAGTGAGGACGGTGGAAATGTCCATAGAATAGAAACAATATACACTAGCAGTCTTTGTGGACATAGAAGTTGCTTTTAACAATATCCAAACAGAAGCGATGCAAACATCGCTGGTAAATATTGGAGTAAAGGGGCTTGTACGTAGATGGATTAATGCAATGCCCAAAACAAGGGTGGTAAGTGCGGAACTTGGTAGTAGCCAGCTAAAGAAATATCTGAAAAGATAGTACCCCACAGGGAGGGGTACTATCTGAAAAGAGGTACCCCACAGGGAGGGGTACTATCTCCCCTATTGTGAATATGTGAAGAACTAAGAACTAAGAACTAAACGAGAGAGGTAGTAAAGTGGTGGCGTATGCGGATGACGTGGTAACAAAGGTATCAGGGATGTGGTCTGATGTGATTAGCGGAATCGTTCAGGGGTCGCTGAACAGATTAATTGTATGGTGCACGGGACGTGGACTAAGCATTAATCCCAGCAAAACTGAACTGATGCTATTTACTACGCGAATCAAAATACCGACTTTTAAAAAAACTACACTGTATCCTCTAGTGCCAAGTACTGCGTGTATTCCTGGTCTCGAAATTGAACTGGAAAATAAACACAAAGCAAGATTTGCACTTTACTCATGCAGATATATGATTGGTAGGAGGTGGAGTCTTCAACCAGAGTTAATTATATGGATGTACAAAATTGTTGTGCGTCCAATTTTGTCATACGGAGCCTTGGTCTGGTGGAAAGCCCTCGGAAGGGAATACAACAACACCAAACTAAGTAGCATACAAAGAATAGCGTGCGCTGTAACAACAGGAGCTATTATATCTTGCCATACACAGGACCTAAATGAATTGGTACACCTGCTCCCAATTGACTCATCGATCAAGAATACCACACAACGCAAAGAGTTCTTAGGCTAAGATTGCTGGAAAGATAAACCGTCTGGCCACGGCTGCATACTATTACGAACTCAAGCAGTATACGAGGCAGGAAGAGACTTCAAAGTACCTACTATAGTTTTTGGAAAAAATTATAGCATTCGCACACCCTCACGCAAGGAATGGAAGAGAGGTGGACTCACGGATAAGACAGATACCACAATCTACACTGATGATTCAAAGATTGATTGTGGATTAGGAGCAGGTGTCTTCTCAGAAGATCTAAGTAAAAGGAAATCATTCGACTCACATTAAGTGTATTCCAGGCGGAAATCCTTGCAATATGGGAGGACTGTAGGTTGGCAAGAGAAAACACAAGCTATAAAGAAAAAATAGCAATTATATCAGATAGTCTGGCTGCTATCAAAGCACTCGCCGATAATAACCTCCAAACTAGCATGTGAATGTAGGGAGGTCTTAACCGCACTGGCCCGTTGGTTCATCGTAAGAATGATATGGGTGCCGGGGCATAGGGGTATCGATGGAAATAAGAGGGCAGATGAGATGGCCCGATGGAGATCCGCTCTCGATGAACATCGGGTTCGTGTCCTAATTGGTTCCATCAAGTGCAAGATTGTTAAAGAATTCTAAGTGAATGCAAACAGCTGATGGAGAAGGTTGGAAACCTGCAAGATTAGTAGAGCACTCTGGCCGGGCTACAAAAAAAAAAAAACAAATCCACAGAACTAATTAACAGAGGTCGTCGTGATGTAGCTAGGCTTACCGCAGGCATCACAGGGTACTGGCCCATTGGGGAACATCCGGGAAAAATGGGAGTAATGTACAATACCAGTTGTCAGAGCTGCGGAAATCATTTAGAAAGGGAACCCATGGAACACTTCCTATGTGCCTGCCCGGCGCTGGCCAGAAGAAGATGGAAAATACTATGCAAACCAATTTCCAAAACATTGAAGAGATCGCGAGCTGCACGATAGGGGAAATTCTCGCCTTCATAAATCTCTCTAACTGGCTGTAAGGGTCGCCACACAACAGTATTCTAATTTGCAATACAAACCAAAAGTGCGCACCTACGCTAATTGGATGATGTAGCATCGCCGCTGCAACCAACCAACCAAGTATGAATTGCTCCTACCTCGAAGTTTAGCTGAAACGAACATATTATGTTACTGAATTGAATATAGATAAGTAAAAATAATTTAATTGAATATTGATATGTAAATACTTTCAATCTCCTAGTTTTTGTTCGTGAGCGCTGTGTTTATTTTTCATATTATGTTACTTCGTAACACTAGATTTTAAAGATATTAGTACCCCTAAATATAAAAAAAATTTAATTTAAATAATAATATAAAATAACTTACTGGTTCCAAATTAGTGGCATCAGTAGCAATTATCAGAGTTTTGTTCTTAGAATCAATATTGTGACTGTACTGTTGGCTGGAAACTGTACTCATTTGAAGATCAGAAGGCGACGACGGCTTTTGGTTTATGTAATCATTCAAAAGTTGATCATGTGAGAATTGCTTGCTAGTGCTTTCTTTATCTGTTATTTGACATAATTGTATCGGAGAATCGGTATATTTACTATATGTTCCTTTACTGATCTCAAAAACATTATTATTTTCGGAGTTGGTTGAGCTCTGATTATTTGATCCGATTCCGTTATAGAAAATGTCACCCGTACTGATATTATGCAATTGACTAAGTGATTTGCGTTTTAGGAGCAATTGATAGTCATCAGACACTGAACTGTTTTCCTTTTTGGGAGAGCGTTTAGCTCTAAGTTGTGGTTTGAGCCGTTTAGGCTGATCATCGTCAAAGGAGATGTAGAAACCCTTTTCATTTGCTATGTCCTCACATGGATCCTGGAAATATCCTTAATAACAAATCTATGTACATACAGGAAGTTGGTTCGATTTTATACTTACATTGAAACTGTTCATGTGGAGTGTTGGACGTGATGGCGATGGAATACGATATGTAAGGTTGCCGCTAGTGATATTTAATTTATGGGAAACTATATCATTACTAGCGCCCTCATTAGGAAAACAGTTTACTTGCTCCTGATGCCGTTGGATATTTCCGGAAATATTCGCTCCCTGCATTGATTCAATAATTTTTTGGTGAACCTCATCGACGTCTTCCTCGTCGCCAATGAAACAGATACTTTGTGGTGCCATTACATCATCCAGCGACTGTGATATCGATACTGAACACGGCTTTGTTGTTGTATCTGGAGAATAGTTTTCATATGTATTTGTCATTGATAGCTGGCTTTGAAAGCTAAGATTACATTGTGTATGTTGTGGGGAAGTTTGAACACGAAAGATTTGCGGTAATTCACCATCTTCGCCAATTTGATGATCTATGTAATTCTGGGTGATTTTTGCACTAGAAGTAGTTTCCTTTGCAGAGGGAAAAAATCCATCAGTAGCACTCAATGTTTTATTTTCTGCCTGCCACGCGTTGACGTCATCGAATGGTTGTTGCTCTTCAAAACTCGAATGTGCCCAAGTTCGCCGTTGAGGAAATAATTGTGATGCCTGTTCTTTTAACAAGAATTGGTTTGGTTGACGTAAATTGGTGTTACAGAGATAATGCGATAGTTCGTATCCTTCTGAACCAGAGATGTATTGCTGTTGTGCAGGATATTGTGCATAATTGTATGCGTTCGTGCTGAACGGGGGGGCATTCTCGCTGGAAAAATTTTGTGGTTCTATGCAACACGACTGTTGTACCATGGGTAGCTGCTGTGGCTGTGTGTATTGTCCCTTTTCGTTGACGTATTGCGTCAATATTGGTTGCATATGCTGATAGTTATCACGGCTGGTTGGATGTGAGTTTAAGGTATTAACAGTGGGGTATAATGCCAGAGAAATTTGTGGCGTAGATCCAAAACATAGTTGTTGTTGTTGATGCATGGACCGCTGTTGGTAGGGATTACCTAGACTATGTTGCGAGCCATGTAAAGGTTTCTGAAGTAAGAAAGAAAAATAAATAAGAACCATTTTATATATTGTTATGAATAATAGAATCAAATTCTTTAAACCTAATTTCAATTATAGACTTGCCAGGCATTTACTGAAAAATATGTGTATATATCATTAAATCCACAGTTTTAGCAGCTTAAGGTAAAACACTAACTGAGCCCAATGTGGAATAATAACAACAGAAATGCACACATAATTGTGAAGTATGGGCATTTCTTGTGGAGGGATGACGGAGGTAACGATCCCGCGGACCCTATTTAAGGAGATGAACCTGGCAAGGAAACTGGCACCGTTATTGACTACATGATATGAAACCGACGAAACCTGGGCTGACGGATGTGGCATTCTGTTTCCTTAGTATACCAGAGTGACATCTTGTAGAACCGGCTGCCAGGCTAATGTCACAATCGCCTCCATCCTGTTAAACCCATGGCGGGTATTCGAGCACGTTGAAAGCTACGTCGCCATTAAGTTGGTGGTACAGGCTCAGTTGGGTTAAGCCTGACTAATGCCAAGGTCCTGGTTCTGAACACAAAATCCAATAAGGCCTTGTGTCAATCCTTGTGCGTCCTTCCTGCAATGCAAAGATAACCGCAGGGATCGTTAAAGCAAATGTACATTCGAGCGGAGATAGCGGCTTGAAGCGGCGACCCTTTAAAACATGAATTCAAACACAGAAAAACAAACAAACAAAAAATAACAAACATCACAACAGGAAGAAACACTAGCAGAGGATAGTGCTGCAAATCCCTTTATAAGGAGCAACAGAATTCAGCACTCACAACAGGAAATCGTCAGTGAAAAAGATAGGCCCACTGAGGAGGCAGATGTTTTCCTCACACCATCGATCCAGGATGCTAGCAAAGATATCTGGTGGTTCTGAGAAAAACGCACAGAACAAAATCAATTCCCCAAAGCAGGAGTTTATAGCAAAGATGAGAGCAGGACAGCTCGAGCCACTCACTAATTGCCGCATTACACTAATGAAACTCTCGGTGATTATGCAGAAGAACATACATACCGATGTAAAAAAACCGAGTCTCTGAGCTAGATGAACTCTTCGACATCATCGAAAGCCTTCGTCGAAGCTGGCTCATGGCAGAAAAAGACACCGAACGTAATAAGGCGGCGATGTTAGCAGAAGCCCAAACCAACCCCGGTGACATGTCGACACCAACAATAGCCCCATCGAAACGTCCGGCATCTAGCCCAGCAGAGAAAATATATGGAAAAAGGGTGCGAGGGCCCGAAGATGCACACTGGAAAACGGTAACTGAAAAAAAGAACAAGAAACAAACGCAACACAGAGCAAGCCGCAGAATGTAGCAAACGAAATACCGCCAAAGCCTAGAAGAGAGAAAATACCTACAGTACGCCCCGAGGCAGTAATGATCACACCAGCGGAAGGCCGTAACTATGCCGAAGTACGACAAACTCCGGCAGTATGTTCTGTCGGACGAGAACAAAGCGGGTCCGAAAAAATAAAACAGGTGCATTACTCCTCGAACGGAATAAAGGAGTAAAAGCCACCCCAGAGCTCTGAGAAGCGCTGAACGGCAAGCTGCAAAACATCGTCTCAGTAAGCGAACTGAAGCCGAAGAGTACAATTATGATCCGAGATCTCTCTCACTTATAATGGCAGGTGAAGTCGAAGCCTCTGTCAAAATCCTGCTGAAGGAGAGCGCTGAAGAAATCACAGTGAGAAACTCTACACCAAATAGCCGAGAACAAATACGAGTGTACGTGTCGCTATCAGCGGAAAGCGCAAGTGAAATTATAGAATGAGGCTCTGCACAGACATAAAGAAATGCTACCGATGTCTCGGCTTCAGACATTTGTAATGGGAATGCAAAAGACCCGAAAGAAAAGGCCAAGGTCTGTGCATACGATGCGGAAAACAGGGCCACAAACTTAAAGACTGCGAGAACCGGCCAGATTGTTGTCTGTGGCGGGAGAAGGGGTACACTCACACAGAACACGTCTCAGGCTCAGAAAAGTGTGCTTCCTATAGAGACCAGACATGGAAGAAATGAAGATACTACAATGCAATATGCACAGAAGCAAGACCGCAGATTCTCTCCTATCCCAGCTCATGTTGGAACACGAAGCGGATACGGCGGTCATTAGCGAACAATATATAACTTCGAACAACGGAGCATGGATCGAAGATCTCTCCTTGACGGCAGGGATATGGCTGGCAAAAAATGGAGGGTTTCAAGTAACAAACAGTGTAATAGGAAACGGCTTCGTCTGGATAACAAGTCATAAACTCACATTAATGAGCCTGCTATTTAACACCGAGCGACACTATGGCGAATTTCAAGCTAAAATGGATAACATCTAAGACACGGCGCGACAAATAACTGGCAACCTGATTATGGCTGGAGACTTTAATTCACAAGCCATGGAATGTGGCACGCGGACGACATATACGAGAGGGCAGCGAATAATCGACTTGACCTCAAGGCTGGGACTGATTGTTGCAAACGTGGGAACTAAGGCGACTTTTAGAAGGCTAGGATGCGAGGGCCTGAAAGTTACGCAGTGGACTGTACTTGAAGACTATACACGAACGACATAGCCTACGGTGTCGGAGACAATACAAACTCGACAACAGCGAGAGCAAACAAAGGCATGCGAAAATGGAATTCCTCGAAACTAAAGATCCAAAATCTACTGGCTGAAATATATGCAAACCCGCCAATGTATTGCGCCGACACTACAGCCAAGATCAGAGTGGAGAAAACTTCAAACAGAATAAGACGGGCCTATGGGGCAGCTATGTCCAATATAAAAATCACACACACAAAGAAAGCAGCGTATTGGTGGAGAGACTAAATTCGTGACCTAAGGGAAACATGCTTCCAAAAAAGAAGGAAATATACCAGAGCGAGGAAAAAGGGCCCAGCAGTGGCTGAGCACGCTGAATACAAGTCCGCGAAAAGGGAACTCAAAATGGCTATTTACAACAGCAAAAAAGAAAAATGGGAGGATTTGAGATGCGACATAAACCAAAACCATTGGGGCCTGGGATACAAAACTGTCATGAGCAAACTTGGAGTAAAACAGCAACCTCCAGAGCTCAGAGAAAGTACAATGGAAAACATCGTGAACACCCTCTTTCCCACGCACGATTTAAGAGCAGACAGACAAGAGGAAGAAACAAACGACATACCACCGGTCTTTACGCAGGAGGAAATAATAAGCTGGTACGCACCCTGAAAAACAACAAAGCGCCAGGCGCAGATGGAAAGAATCCCGTCAGAAGTGCTGAAAATCATCGCAGCAGAACGCCCGCACATATTCCTAAATATGTACAATGCCTGCTTGGCGGAAGGACTTTTTCCGGAGGTCTGTAAAAGACAGAGTTCTCATCAGAAAGGGAAAAGGAAACCCTGAGACACCGTCGGCATACCGGCCCTTATGCATGCTTGACACGACAGGGAAATTTTTGGAAATATTGCTGAAACCCAGCCTCTCAGCCGCGGTAAACGAAGCAGGAGAACTTCCCGATAGACAACACGGTTTTAGACCGGGTAGGTCGACAATCGAAGCAGTGATAGATGTGTTGAGGAGCGTAGAAATCGCATGGAGTATAAATGGAATGGACAGCGAAACTAATCCCACACGTGGCTAAACGGTGTAGTAGATCCTTTGGAGAAGTCACGCAGTAGCTTTCGGACACGGGTATTTCCGTAAATATCTCAACAACATGAAAAAGCAGAAAGCCAAGATTGCATCTACGGCGACACGCCCATCGTTGACGCAAACCATACTTTCTTCGTGTCTGAAAGATGGAAAGAAGATCACAAAATCCTCGAAGACAGGCTAGGACACATTAATGCTGATACCATAGTAGACAAAATGCTTGAGAGTCCAGAAAACTGGCAATAGGCATTTTGTGTTACCCCCTTCTCCACAAAAAAAAAATAATAATAAAATAAAATTGTGATGTATTGAACCAGTAATTTGTAAATTTATATAGTTCTTATATATGAATGTCATCAGGGTTAGTCCTCTTTGTGGTATAAGAATTTGTTCAGGCTTCATATTAAGATAAAAGATTAAATAAAGAGCAGTTCAGTACCAACCACCCACGCGACTACAAGTGGCGACGAGGTTTAAAAGCAAGAAAGCTATAAAATTAAAGAAAGAGAAGAGATAAATGTAATACACAAACAGAAACATTATAGCAACGGCAAACACTGGCTGGATCTGTCATCAGTATCTAGCTCAAAAAGATTGTATTTTAGCCATTATTGAAAACCATTGCAAAACCTGCAGCATGACGGCCCACAATACCACCTCCAATTAATTTGTCTGGAGTAAATAATGCGCAACCGGTAGTCCATGATTTTAAGTACAGAATTTTCAAAAAACTCTGTTAGAAAAGAAGAATTCCACAAGCCAAACCAAGGAAATCATTTTAAAAATTAAATCGCACTATGCCAAGAAAAGCAATTGGTGAAAAATTAAAAATGTCTTTTGGTGTAACAAATGCGCAAACATTCCAAAACAACCAAAAATTAGATATTAATATTCTATGTTTATATCAAAAAAATAATAATAGTTCCTATATATACAAAATACACAAGAAAAGTAAATTTGAGTCATCCAACAAGAAATAAGAAATAGCACAGAGCACAAAATTTTAATTCAAGCATTCTCGAAATATTTCTTCGCTGCTGTACTTCTTGATGAAGTTGTATTGCATAAAAACGTTTGATAACTTCTCAACAAAATTAAAACATGTTTTCTCACCAACAACTTTCATTGATGCATTGACAAGATTCCAACTAGGAAACGGTCTTAAAATAATCCACTAAATGGTCTTAAATAAATCAACGATTAAAATAAAAATCTCAAAAATGCACATTCAGCTTAACACAAAAATGCACATAGCATCTAGTTTCTAGGTTCCTGAATTATTTCAACATCATGATTTCCAGCTAACAATTGCAACTTCGGCAGTTAGATCAACACAGTTTTCTCGACTTCCATTGCACAAAAATGATCACTCTGATTTTTTAAAATGGCTTTAGCAAAATAGTTAATCTGCAAAAATTAAAAATAGTGAAATAGTAATTTAAAGAAATAAAAACGATCTCACCTACTCTCACCGTCGACGCTACAAAAAATACGTTTATAGTTCAAAATTGATCGGATGGCTGGTGCGCGTTGCAAAACAATATTATGAATATAAAGAATTCGCAATATTAAAATCAGAGCTGTACGTGTTAAAATGAACCTATTCGATTTATTGTAACACGTTTATTGTTTTTCTAATAAAAACACATCTTCGTCGCGATTTATAATATTTTTTTTAAACATTTATAAAAATACTGATAAATCATGGAATTAATGCTGCATCACCGTAAAGCAAGATTTACAAGAGGTCAAATGTGTAATTTTTAAAGGAACCTACTCAGCCAATTACAGAAGGAGGCAATGTATAGAAGAAGTTTCAGCAAAATAACTCACATATGCTTATTAGGATTAATTAATATGTGAGTAAGTCGATAGTCGTCAATTCTGTGAATATGAAGATTGTTTTTGTAACGAATTTATTGACAAGACAAGTTACAACAGTAGTTGCAATTGCGTATGAGGTTATGCCACCGTAATAATTTTTCAGAAGAAGAAGAAGAATTATTGAAACACTTTTTGGCAGATCTTATAGCTATTTCGGACACGTCACTTGTCCTCATCAGAGATCTTTCAATGACAGGCAATTTTTACCCAAGCATTTTTTATTATGTCTCAGAAATCAACAGCACACCAATTATGAACCCTCCCAGGAATCAAACCTGGGCCTACAGCTGTTGTAATCTGTCCATCCAGATTTCTGAAAAGACCTAACGGAACAAAAGAACGATTCCGTCAATTGGACCGAAGTTATAGTCATTTTAAAAAAGGTGAAAAAAGGTCCTTATATGGGAGGTAGGCGTGGTCTTTGTCCAAATCGGCCCATATAGCAATCTGGTTCTGTATCTTTGTCCAGACTATACTTATGCAAAATTTCATTAAGATAGCTCTAACGGTGTAGAAAAAAAGTGGCCACATACGCTCAGACGGACGGACAAAATAAAAATTGCTTAGAAAGTGATTCTGATCATATCTGTATATACGAGTATATGTCTATACCTACCATGCCTCCTTCTCGAAATTGCAACCCCTCTCAAAAGCACAAAGTTAGTATACCCTATTTACCTTTTTTAAAGGTGTTCGTAGTAACACTATATTTAATTATAAATACTCGTATTTTAGTAATATAACAATGTCTCTTAATATAACAATGTTTAACTCTCTTAATTTAACTCTCTCTCTCTCTCTCTCCTCCTTTAATTTTGTATATGTATTTTTGATGTATTAGCATAGCTTGCACTGTGCAAAATAAAATTCTCCCCAGTTGATCATATACCTTAAGCACACGTAGTTGCAGTTTTTATTATCGGTCGTTTAAAAATTGAATAGTTCAAGCGGTTGGTAAAAAGGCTTACCATTCCCATAAACAAAAGGTAAAGGGTATAAAAACGTTTATATGCAATACTAAATACCGTTTCGCAGCAGCATATTTATTATATTTTTCTCAGACAGTTACAAGTGCGTGTTGCTGAAATTTTGTGCTCATTAGATACTCAATCTATGATGGAAAACATTGATAAAAGTGAGTGAAAGTGTTTTTATTAAAAAAGCAAATTCTTGTTATTTATTGTTAAAAAAAAACTCAAGATTTCACAGAGCGTAAAAACACTTGTGAGATTGATTTAAAAAAATATATTTGAGCAACCTTTTATTTTTTTTGGTGAAGTTTGGCTGACCTTTTGCGGAATCTTAAGTTCATTAATTTGATTTTAAATTGGGATTTTTTGCTTTAAAAAAATTGGAGATATTTGAAATTTGGCTACAAGAACGAAGTAAAGAGAGAAAACATAAATTAAAGGGTATTTCGTAGTCGGTCTAACCCGACTTCAGACTTCTTTACTCGTTTTTAATGTTTTGGAATAATCCTAATTAGATTAAAACAACAAAAGCAATTTAGCTACACATGTAATATTTGAATTTCGCACAACAAAAGTGGCAATTTGAAATTTCAAATGTACGTTGGTCCTATTCGTGAAAGAAATAAGTACGTTTATACATTTGGGGTATTCACCAGCTACTGGTATTTGATTGTACCAGCTGGTATTTTTTTTGTTTTTGTTTTGTGTATAATTGGAAAAGCAATTGAAGCGGAAAAGAATTATGCCAAACAAGAAGATGCAATTCGAGGAGGCAAAAATAATGAATTTTCTTAAGGGAAATACTCCATTTGAAGTAAGTACAAACATATTTGTTTACGTTACGGGATTCTTAGTCAACAAGTTAAATGCAGAAACCAACTGCACAAGCATTTTATACAAAGTCGTCTTCGCTGTCCTCGCTGCAAACACTGCCTAAATGAAGCAACGTATAAGCAATTGATTTAAGAAGTTGGCAAAGTACACAAACTTCCTTAAATTCATATAAATTAAACTATTAACGAGTTGCAAGCAAGAAGCTTGAATAATTTTCTCCTTCTCTGTCGGTCTTGGCATTATTTAAACACATTTCAAACCCAAACAAATGACGATTCAGTGGCACAACTAGACACAGCTGATGCAAATACCATGTTCGAAAATTTCAGATGCTCACAAAGTGGTGTATTTTAAGCTCGAATATACGCGTTCGAAAATACCAGAGATTGTGAATAAATATTCTATTATACTATCTATTATTATACCGCGCCTTCAAAAATGAAATGGGCGTCCCACCTAAAACATGGCAACACATAAATCAATAGTAACAAAACTCTTTTTGAATTTTATATGCAGGTGTGGTGGTGTGGTGTTACGTCCTCTATGATAACAAAAACTTGCGTCATTATGGCAAATTTTTTTCATAAATATTTTATAGATCTTGAACCCACCCATTTCTTTTTCTTTTTTAGAGTTCATTATTTGGGGAGTAATCTTTAATAGGGGCCCAGTTATGGAAATATATGAGTTTTAATCGTGGCAGTAGTCACTACATTTATGATGAAGGAGGTTTTCCGCCAATATTTTTTAAAAACATCGCTGAACCAATCGCTCAATTATTTGATTTTTTTCTGAGGGATGAGATTTTTCTTCAGTCTTGGAAGATATGGATGCCGTTCCAATTTTTAAGTGAGAAGATCGAAGCAAATTATTAAACCATGTAAAGGACGCAATTTCAGATTGATTGATGGTTTTTTGCCTGGTAAGTCCACATGTACGAGCTTGACTTTGATTTCGAGAAATATTATTGATGTTTTGAATAACAAGAACCAATTAGATATAATAGATATAGTATATACAGACTTTGCAAAGGCATTCGATAAGGCTGACCTAGCATTCTTCTTCGAAAATTGAAACAAATTTGGCTTATCAGGTAATCTGATAAAATTCTTTAATAGTTTCCTAACCAATAGAAAATTATTCGTTAAGATCGGTGGTATTTTCTCTGACATTGCTATAGACGCCTTCTCTGGTATACCACATGGGGCACATAGTGGTCCTTTTTTATTTTAAATTTCCATAAATGATTTACCTCATTGTTTTAAATTTTCAAAATGTCTAATGTTCGCTGATGACGTAAAGGTGTTTCTTGAAATTTCACAGTTAGCAGATTGTTATAAGCTAGAAGATGACTTATCAAATTTTCATGGATGGTGCGAATCAAACAATTTGATGTTGAACATCAATAAATGCTGTGCAGTTACTTACACCAGATCAACAACCTCTACTTTTTATGAATTTAGACTGAATAATTGTGTGTTGGGACGTAAAAAAGAGATGAAAGACTTGGGTGTCAGCTTTAGCTCAAATTTTAGTTTCAACTCTCAGTATGTTTATATGGTCTCAAAGTCCGACTCCATGCTTTGCTTTATTAAAAGAAATACTCAAAATTTCAAAAACCCAGTAACCATAAAGGCACTTTATGTCTCGCTTGTTCGGAGCATAATGGAATATTATTCTATTATTTGGAGCCCTTTTTATAACGCACATTCAAATCGCATCAAAGGAGTGCAAAAGAATATAACAAGATATGCGCTCAAAAAAATGTGTTGGCCGAAAGGTTTACCTTCTTACGATAGTAGACGGCAGCTTTTAGGTCTTCAATCCTTGAAATATAGGAGAATTGTAAACTCCATTTTGTTTGTGTATCATATCTTAGCAGGTAAAATTAAATGCCATAGCCGCCTTGTCTGGTATACCATAGGGGACGCATAGTGGTTCTCTTTTATTTTCAATTTTCATAAATGATTTACCTCATTGTTTTAAATTTTCAAAATGTTTAATGTTCTCTGATAACGTTAAGGTGTTTCTTGAAATTTCACAGTTATCAGAGTGTCGTAAGCTGACCTATCAAATTTTCATGGATGTTGCGAATCGAAGAATTTGATGTTGAAAATTAATAAATGCTGTTATTGTGAGTGAAAACCAAGCTACCTGCATGTAGTTGACTCACAGCACGATCTCCTAATAAACACTTCATAACTGTTGTAGTTTAAATGCTAACTACACCAGTTATGTAGTGTTTATAGCAGTAGTATAAGCATTAAATAAGCAAGCACATATTTTTAGGGTGCAATTATTATAAATAAATAATAATTAGTAATAATACATCATGTAAACTTTTAAGGAGTTACAGTTCCACATCCGAATTGACTACGGCAATGTCATATAAAATGCAAAATCGGCATTTCATATTCAGTAAGTCAGTTGATTAACAAACTTACACCAGAAAAGGTACTTATTTAGAAAGAAAGACGACATACTTGTAAATAGTATATAAGGTAGGGAGAAATAATTAATAAAGAGATTTTGAAACTGAAAGTGTTCCTATTTAATCTGGCAGCTACAAACGACTTTATAGGAACGCAGGGATTTCTGGAAGGAGATACAAGATTTAAGCGCAGCCGGTCTAAAGGACCCACCATCCCAGGACCAACATTTTGATCATCACTACCCACAGTAGGAAATCCAATAATGAAGCAAGCAAAGCATCCAGCAACCTACGAGACAACGAACAAGAACTTGGTGAGTACGGTAGTATTAGTACCGTAATATAAGTAGATACTTAGCGCCGGTCAAAGAAGTTGCAACGTATAGGCACTATTGCGCTGTTGCATGTAACTCTGTCTGGGTAACCATCAACCATCAGTATGACCGGACGGTAGCTGTACGTCGACATTGTTGTAGGGATGGTTTTAGTAGGGGCTTCTGTGTGTTTGTCTTTAGGGTCATTTTCGAAATGCATATTTTTTATTATACTTTTAACATAAAATAAGCTTAAATAATAATTAAACATTTAAATAAAATAAGCTTAGAGTATTAGGCAAATATAAACCTTCTCATCAAGAGGTGCATACATCACGGTGTGTTGCATGTAGTGTGTAATTCCGAAACTACAAACTACATATAAACGTTTAATTAATATTTCTCGTTCAAATGCAAAATGAAAAACTGAAACTGAGACGTGTTCTAAACTGTGTCAATTGTTTTCTATATTACGATTAGTAGTATGTAGTGTACCACATTAGTGTACACTGATGACCACACATCGTCACAAGCACCGTAGCAATTCGCCTATGCAAACGAACAGACAATAGCGCAACGCATGCACTTGCACTCAAACCCCAAATACGCTAGAAACGCACATTTGGTGGTGCATTGACATGCGCTGCCTATATTGCAGCGTCGTATGCATATTGGACAGTGCAGTGACTTTGGCCCTGCACTTGCACTCAAATTTGTTAATGTAAACAAACCATATGATTCGTCAATGAATAATATCGGTAGTTTGAGATTTGAGATTATTTTGGAAGTATGATTTGCAATTAGTAAAAACAAGATTGGTATATTTTATGTTAGATACAATAAGAGAACAATATAATTTAAACAATATAAAAGAGTCAGCGAGCCACTAAATAAACCAGAATTAATCTGAACATCTAAAACTGCAATTCTGCATTAGACTTCTTATTCTTTCTCTCGGTGCTCTTGACTAAGTTTTGTCAAGAACAGCACCAAACAATAGCGTAACCAACGGCAAACTCTGCCGGTTACAAACTCTGCTGAGGATATTCCGCTTTGCGCTGGGTATCTTTTCATTCGACAGCATATCATTGCATTCATACACTGCATGAAATCTGCAACCGACACATAAGCCGATCTTGCAAGGCCAACGTTATCAACATTGATTCAACCCTCCAAATTGATACAACCCTACATGGTGATCCTGCAAACGACCTGAAAACTGAAAAGCAGCCATATATAGCAACCAATCCAGCAACCGATCCTGCAAACCAACTGAAAAGCGGCCAAATATAGAAAAATAGTCCAGCAACCGATCCTGCAAACAACCTGAAAAGCAGCCAAATATCCTGCAACCGATCCTGCGTCCGATCCTGCGACCGATCCAGCAGCAAACTAGAAGTAAATATAAACCGGATAAACCAAATAGCCCAATTAATGGAAGAATACGTGCCAGAATACTTAACACAACCAACCGTCCCTGCGCCAGTATATACAGCAAAACCACCACTAAAAGTCGGAACACTGCCACTAACAATTGAAGACTACAAAAAACGGCAGGAGAAGCAAAAAGAGTTGCAAAAAACTGCGATCCCACAGTGCGAGAACAAAAAACTAAAGAAACGAGGAGGTCTTTTAACCAAACAAAAACACCAACTGGCCCACCTGTTAGCAATAGTAAGAGACGATAACCCACCTCCGTGGAATGAAGCCACACTCATATGAAAGCAAATTGATGCACTCAAATTTCAAATTAAAAACCGAAGAAAATAATAAGATCGCATGCAAGCGAATAACCTAGCGAATGATGGGAAAAACAAGACTAATAGACACAATTAGAGACGAATTCATTAACATTCTTGAGACCGACACCGACAACAAAAATTTAACTGGTGTAAAAATTAGCTACGCCAATACGTATTCAACAATAAAAACCATTTTATTAAATCAACTCATAGAAGAGAGCGATTTAACAGACAACATGGCATCTTTCAGTATAGAAATAGAATCAAAATCTCTACCCACATTTACGGGCAACTTCAGAAAATTAGATAGCATTATAATCACCGCTGAGCTGATAAATAAATCACTCAACGAGACAGGACAGACAGATTTATTAGAATATATCTACAATGCCAAATTAACTGCCAATGTAAGAACAGCAATAGGTGGTTATACGAAGCCAGAAAACTTAAATACTCTTACCACTCTACTACAACAGAGGTACAAAGACGCGACAACAATACCATAGTTTCAAGCTAGATTATCTAATTTACAGCAAAGAAATTCAGGAATTAACTCTTAAAAAGTAAAAATTCTGACAATAATAGAAAGTTTAAACAGACTTAACATACACAATTTAGGAGAGACCGCTACACAAGCAGAAAAGAACGTGATAACAAAAACAAATAATTAGTTAGCATTGGACACTTTCAAGAAAGGACTGAATGAGAATTACAAAGCGACAATTTTTGCTGCAAGACCGAAAGATCTAGCAGAAGCAACAGAATTGGCACTTGAACTTGAGAGCGAATCTGGAATAATGCTCAACACATCACAGCTGATGCAAGTAAGACATAATTCATTCAGCTCGCAAGGTACAAGGTATAATTTCAACGCTCCACGCAAATATAATTCATTCAACCCTTCTCCATAGTACACAAACAACACACGAGAAAATTTCAGCACACGCTATGACAAAAATAACTACAACACTAACTATGCAAACAAAGTAACAATAACTACAGCAACACATATCCCAATAATCAAAATAACAACAACTTCAGACACAACGACAGCTACAACTCACAAGCCAGACAGCAGAACAACAACAACACTTATAACTCAAACAGAAACCGCCGCGTAAACATGATACACAATGCGGGAAACGAACAAGGCCCAGAATGTATAACCATTCTGGACAGCCAAAATTAATTGTGTATAAAATATCGGATAAACACACAAATTTCGTCACGCTGACACACAAAAAGCAAAAAATGACATTTTATGACATTAGACGCAGGTGCAGACATCTCATTATTCAAAATAACTAATAAATTAGAAAACCATGAATACTTTCCTGACGACAAATGAAAACTAACGGGCATAACAAATGAAGAGGTATATTCTGAAGGTCAAACAGAATTACAAATAGATATTGGAGAAGAATCTTGTAACCACCCTTTCCAATTAGTAAGCAAAACATTCCCAATAGAAACAGATGGCATTCTAGGTAGGGATTTCTTTGAAAAATTTATATGCAAAATCGATTATGAAACGTTTATAATTTCCGTGTACGTAAACAAACAAACAATTATTATACCCATGCAAACTAAATCCCATGATACTCAAAAGATAAAAATAGCAGCAAGAACAAAAATAATACAAGCCTTAAAATTGAACATAAATGAAGATAAAGTAATTCTAAACAAATAACTAAAAGAAGGCATATTTCTAAGCAATTCCATAGCATCCAAAAGTGGTATAACCCACATAACATCACTTAAAATTAAACGCAGCAAAATGCAACTTTCTGAGACCAGAAGTCGTATATTTAGGACATTTGATTACACAAAACGAAGTTAAAACTGACCCAGCAAAATACGAGACTGTTAAAAATTACCCACAACCGAAAAATGCAGACGAAGTAAGAAGATTCGTTGCATTCTGCAACTACTATAGAAAATTCATACCAGAATTTGCAGATATTGCAAAATGTTTGAACTCCTTACTAAAGAAATCAGCCAAATTTGTATGGACAGATGAATGCCAAACATCTTTTGAGACTCTAAAACAAAAATTAATAAACCCACCCCTACTGCAATACCCAAACTTTCATAAAACCTTCATAATAACTACAGATTCATCGAATTATGCACTAGGCGCCGTACTATCGCAAGGGGAAATAGGACAAGATTTACCCATCTCATATGCTAGCAAATCATTAAAAAAACACGATTTGAATAAGCCAATAATAAAAAAGAGCTATTAGCAATCCACCTTTTCAAACCCTATCTATATGGTCAGAAGTTCATAATAGTAACTGACCATCGACCACTAATATCACTATTTTCACATAAAAATCATTCATCTAAAATGAACAGAATTAGATTAGACCTCAGTGACTATGATTTTAACATAGTATATAAAACAGGAAAGATGAATACAAATGCAGATGCATTGTCAAGAATACAAATTGACTCGGACATTCTAAAAGAAATGATACCGAAAGAAATAGACGAAAAAGCCAAAAGAAACCAAGTAATCACGAGAGAGCTGGCAAATAAAAATAAAATCAATGAAGAGGCAAATAAAAATAAAAAAAATGAAGAGGCAAATAAGAATAAAATAAATGAAGAGGCAAATAAGAATGAAAATGAGAAATTGAGAAATTGCATATCTCAGGAGTCTGATCACCTTTAAATATGGGAATGTACATCAATAAATGACGTCAAAATTATTAAAAAATTAAAATTTAATGTCGACAAGAGAAATCAAAGCTTTGAAAAAATGAATATATATATAAAAAATGATATTATGCACATAGGCGAAAGCGATAATTCACCGAATCAAGATTCGACTCTGAAGAAGCTCCGACATAGAAATAAGAATATAAATGAAAATATAAAGCATGCATGGAATCAATGATAACTCAGAGAGACTAGACACGATTGTGATGAAATTGATATCCAAAACAAAGAAAGAAAATATTAAAGAATTAGCAATTGCAATTAATGATGAAATATTTAAGATACATACAAAAGAAGAATTTAAAGAAACGTACGCAAAAATTAAAGTGAATAGAAAAAGTCCTCAGCTGAAAATACTAATATATATACCTCCAAAGAGAATAACGGAAGATATTTTAAAATACAAACTAATAGATGAATGTCACAAAACAGGACATCCCGGAGTAAGAAAAACTCTACTGAAATTAAAACAAAGATACATTTGGAAAAATATGAAACAAATGGTAAAGAAATTCGTATCCAACCGTGACACGTGCGTGAAGTGCAAACAAACAAGACACATCAAAGAACCACAAACCATAGCAGATACCCCTAACACCAGTTTCGAAGTAATATCAATTGACACCGTCGGACCACTAAAAATTTCAAACGAATACCGCTACATACTGACCATGCAGTGCGAGCTGACAAAATTCGTAATCGCACACCCAATGACAACAAAAGACGTACACACAACAGCCAAAACACTAGTTGAACAATTTATACTCAAATACGGACACTTTAAAATTCTTAAATCTGACAACGGGACAGAATTTACAAACGAGCTAATGGCAAACATATGTGCACTGCTCAAAATAAAACAAAAATTTTCGACACCGTTCCACCACCAAACGATAGGCGCACTTGAACGCAACCACAGAGTTTTGAATGAATTCCTACTGACATCGACAAACTACGACGAATGGGATAAGATTCCCTATTTCACTTTAACTTACAACACAATGCTACACGCCTTATTAATTAATATATGGGAAACTCCAAAGTTTACCCAATGAAGTAATGGAAAATAATACAAAAATCTACAATTTTGAAAATTACGTCAACGAGTTAAGAGCGAGATTACGATATGCCCACGAAAAGGCAAAACAAATGCTAATGAAAGCAAAACAAAAACGTGTATTTACTGATTTAAAAACTAATACTAATACACTTAAGGTAGAAATAGGAGATTTAGTTCTATTAAAAGTAGAAAATAGAAAAAAGAATATGAATCCATACAAAGGACCATATAAGATACTAGATAAGTTAGTAGTAAATTCATTAATAGAATATAATGGTACACCTAGGAAAGTACATAATAACCAATTAAAACCATACAATGTAATTTAAATTTATAAACCATAAAATGTAATTTAAACAATACGATTTATAATTATAACTATCACACAATGTAATCAAAACAATATAATTTGTAATCATAAGTATATGTAATTATATCAAAACAACATAATTTTTAATTTTAACTGTATAATTAAAATCGCCACCATGTAATTATAACAATAAGAAACAATTTATAAACAAATATCAATTATTAGACAATATGAAAATCATTAACAAGTTCATAACATTAGACAATTGTAATAACACACAAACCATATTTTCAGAAAAATTATTCGCTAACACCCCTAATTTTTCTCTTAAGGGTGAGGGTGTAGTGTACCACACTAGTGTACACAGTGTCCACATATCGTCACAAGCACCATAGCAATTCGCCTGTGCAAACGAACAGACAATAGCGCAACGCATGCACTTGCACTCAAACCCCAAATACGCTAGAAACGCACATTTGGTGGTGCATTGACATGCGCTGCCTATATTGCAGCGTCGTATGCATATTGGACAGTGCAGTGACTTTGGCCCTGCACTTGCACTCAAATATATTAATGTAAACAAACCATATGATTTGTCAATGAATAATATCGGTAATTTGAGACTTGAGGTATGATTTGCAATTGGTAAAAATAAGATTGGTATATTTTATGTTAGATAGAATAAGAGAACAATATAAATTAAATGATATAAAAGAGCCAGCGAGCCACCAAATGAACTAGAGTTAATCTGAAGATAACTAAAACTGCAACTCGCATTAGTCTATTCTTTTTATCTCTCGTGCTCTAAGTCATGAAAGACTTAGAACAGCACAACCAATAGCCTGGCCAACGGCACACTCTGCCGGTCAAAAATTTTGCTGAGGGCGACATTCCGCTTCGTATTAGGTATCTTTCATACCGCAGCACTCTTTTGCATCTATACTTTGTATGGAATCTGCAATCGATTCACAAGCCGATCCTACGTGACCAACGTATTGAATCAACCCTACATGGCGATCATACACTAACATCCAACCCTACAGCACTTTAAAATATTTTGTGATATGGAAAATGCATGCGCAAAGGCAATTATTTGTGTGTTAAAGGGTTTTTAATTATTTTGAATTATATATAAGTTAACAATTGCACTTGGTAGTAAACTAATACAAATAACATTTGTATTATTTATTATATTATATAATATATTATTATATTTGTAAGCTAAAGAGTCATTTAATCCAAATACTAGGCGAATTTGCATGGAACATTTTGATGAAAAGTTCATAGAGACGAATTTGCAGGTTGAAATGGGTAAGTAATTTTTTTAAAAAAATATATTAATGAATTATAATTCATTAATATATTTAAAAAAGAAACGTTCCACATAGTTTCTTAAAAAAAGGGGAAAAATAAAAATAAAAATAATAAAAATAATACATATTGTGAACACCTGAAGTGATCACTCAAATCGCCGAGATAGTGACTCTACTACTGGTTTGAGATTGCACTTTAGTTTAAATTAATGTGTAAACCAAAATTAATAAAAGGCAATAGTCCAAATAGTGGTAATAACAAAACAAAAATCAAAAACAAATTATACATGAGCATTTTGCGGTCTCCACCTCTACCAAGATATCGATGTCACACCCCTGCGCGTCCTTCTTCATCAACAAAAAGCAGTATACCAAAAACTTCACTGAAACCAACGGAGTTCTCCTCTCATGAGTTAACAGCGCATGCGCATTTAAGCATACCAACTCAGCAAACGTTAGCAGCATTCACCCCTGCAGAAAACACGGAACAACAAACTACTGCTCAACTAGAGCAAACGACACCTATGTCAAATCAGACGGTAAGTAACAAAACTCTCTCAATGATAATTCCGCGCAAGAAGCTAAAGAATTAAGGGTAGAAAGCAGCCACTCTCGCACCTACCGAAACACACAAATGCATTCTCATGCAAATACAGCTAACACACGCTTGCTAACCTCAATATCGTCTGATTAACATTCAAAAACAACAAATATAACAAATACAACAATTTCCGCTCAGCCTGCAACTATACAAATAGGAATGGATCGGTATATTCAAATTAAACGGAAAGTAAGCCCCCCAAAAAATAATAAATCAACAAAAATATATAAAATAAATGAAATTGATCAATCTACTAATTCAATGTACCACAACAGGTTTGCCGCACTTAATGATCAGCCAACCAAAGAAAATGAAATAATTTCAAGTAAAATATACTCATTTGAAAAATTCATTAAACCGCCGCCAATCTACTTGCTTGAAAACAGTTCAAACGTTCTGGTTGAAAATATTGCTCGCCTAATAGGCAAGACTAATTTTCATGTAAACTCACTCAAAAAAGGTAATATACAAGAGACTAAATTCCAAATATATAACGAAAAACCTTTCGCTCTATTGCTAATTACCTTGATGATAACAAAAAAAACTATTACACGTACCAATTGAAAAGCAGCAAAGGCCTAACATTTCTAATAAATGGAATAGAACCAGAAGTTGAACCAGATGAAATAATGGAAACGCTGGCAGACGCCGGATTCAATGCAAAAACAATATTTAACATAAAAAACTAGGATAAAATACCTCAACAATTATTTAAGGTGGACCTCGTTCCAGAGACGAGATATCTGGAAAAAAATCAAACCCACCCTGCTTATAATCTACGTTACTTAATACATCGTAGAATTTCAATTGAGGAGCCCCAAAAGCACAAATGTCCGGTACAATGCTCAAATTGCCATGAGTATGGGCACACGAAATCGTACTGCACTCTACGCACAATATGTGTCGCTTGCCGCTATTTTCACCCCTCAGTTGAACGTAAATTTGACTAATTCGGTAAAAATGTAAAAAATGCAGCAACTGCGGTGGTAACCACACGGTCAACTATAGAGGGTGTCCAGTTTACACAGACCTGAAGATGAAGGCGCGTACAACACAAAAGCCTATCCTAGCATAAATCCAGCCAATGCTGCGCCCTCGTCCTTCTCAATGACGTACGCAAACGTATTGAAAAAAACACCTACTGAAAGTCTAGCTAGTTCTCCACCCGTTCAAAATGTAGAAGCAATCATTTGTAACCTTACCAAATAGTTCACTCGCGAAAGCAAGAGAGTTCGGATGTGTTTTTCGGTTGCTCCTCAATTATTTACGAGTATATGGTGATTTACAGTGAAATACTTTAATGTTTCGATTTTTAAGCCCACCGAAATAGACGCATAATACTGGTTGTTTAATAACCTCAGAGAGTGAAATTGGCAAAAGGAGTTTGTGCGAAATATCAGCTTTTAAACTTCAAATTTCAATTTGTGTTAGCTTCTTATAAAGAAGCGGAACTATAGCGGACAGTGGATAAGCGTATTGCGCTCTTCCACTCACCCGGTGCGCTCTCCTGTTCAGCGCATGCGCTCTCAAAGTATGCCTGCACTTGCAGCAACACCTGATCTGCCTCAGTTGCTTTCCCAGCAGCGTCCGGTAATCGCGCATCTGAGTGAGTACAGTATGTTACCTTCTCTCCGCAATGCAAGGTCGGATGTTCTCGGCATGATTGTCGATAGCGGTTTGACAACGAATGTGGTTCGCTCACCATCTTTGCCTGCAAAACAGAGACAGGCGAGCGGAGGTAGCATGTCTGACAACGGCGAGCGGCCGGGCGGCGGCCTTCATACGACTGCAACTCCACAGCGTACAATTGCGACTGCACTTAACAATGCAAGTGCAAGTACACAAAGTTCACACTCAAACCTGAACCAATGCCTAAAAATGTCTCTGGCATTCTCTGTGCATGCGCCCTCTTGGAGCACTCAATGTTCAACACCAAGCCCAACGGCGTCCACAACTAAAGAGTGCAAACAGGTTCCATCCACGTCTCTCTCTCACTCGCCCGATCGTGCTAGAACAAATTCGCCAACAATGGCTGAGCGCACTTTCAATACTGAAAATGCACTCACACCAACCATCAATGCAAACCACTCAACCAAAAATTTTTCAAGCAACCCAGCAGGGGAAAGTGGAACAACACAAACTGGTTTAGATATGTATATCCTTATAAACAAGCGCAAGCGAAGCCCAAAATCGAGTGCAATCAAAACTAACATCGGAAAAATCAGCAAAACTAGCGAGAGCCTAATCTCCAGTAATAATCGCTTCGCACTACTTCAAAGTGCTGAGGAGGCAGACGCACCTAATATTATATTCAAACCACCTCCCATTTACCTACGAGAACCTAACTCCAGCAAATTAGTTGCAAAGCTTACCGAGCTCATTGTCCCCGAAAAATTTCCATGTCACCCCTCTTGTTAAAGGAAATATCCAGGAAACAAAAATCCAAATACATAGTGAGAGCCATTACAGGGTGGTTATAAAAACCCTCGAAACTGATAAAAAAAAGCTACTACACCTATCAGCTTAAAAGTAGCAAAGGCCTTACCATTGTCATAAAGGACTTGAATCGGATATTCCCCCTGCTGAAGTCAAAGAAGCGCTACACGAAGCAGGGTTCACTGCCCGCTCTATTAAAAATATAATAAATCGCAACAGAATCCCTCAGCCATTGTTTCGCGTAAAATTGGAGCCTGAAACTCAAAAGCTTAAAAAAAATAGAAGTGTAGAAGAGTATTTATAATCTCCGCTATCTTATGCATCGCAGAATTACTGTGGAGGAGCCTCTCAAACGAAACGGCCCAGTTCAATGTTCTAATTGCCAAGAATTTGGGCACACAAGGTCTTACTGCACTCTTCGTAGTGTATGCGTTGCCTGTGGTGATTTACACCCCACATCAGAATGTACGAAGACTAAAACTGATAGAGCTGCTAGAAAGTGCAGTAATTGTGGTGGTAACCATACTGCCAACTACAGAGGTTGCCCTGTATACCAGGAAATTAAGAACAATGACCCTCAGTTAAAGAATAAGCGCACTCAACCTAGTCTAAATATTCCACCCATTGCACAACCACAGAAGTCAATTCCATACCCCGATACAGGGACGACGTATGCATCGGTACTTAAGTTAGGGAAGGATCTGCAGTCCGGGACTGGTTCAAATCTGCATAATTTTGAAGGAATGATAGCAACGCTCACACAATGTATGACGCAGTTCATGACCTCCATACAAACAATGATTCAAGAGATGATGAGAAACCAAAACCAGCTCATGCAGCTTCTGCTATCTTCGAAATGAACGTACTTAAAATCTGTCAATGGAATGCAAACGGTGTAAGCGAGCACAAGTTAGAAATCAACAAATTTTTACTCACTAATGAAATCGACATACTTCTTATATCCGAAACCCATCTAACCGAAAAACACATTTTTTACATAACGGGATATAATTTCTATAATACAAAGTATCTCGCTGGTAAAGCCCATGGTGGAACTGGAATCCTAATCAAACAAAGAATAAAATACTTCGCTATGGAAGGATATAACAAGGAGTACCTACAAGCAACATCAATTTGTCTGGACGCATGGGAGGATAACTTAATAATATCCGATGTGTACTGCCCACCTAGATTTGAAATAACAAGTAACCAGTTATCAGATTTCTTCTCCACACTTGGAACAAGTTTTCTAGCTGCTGGCGACTACAATGCCAAGCACACTCACTGGGGCTCCCGGCTAACAACACCAAAAGGAAAACAATTATATAACTTCATGCTTTCTGACAACAAGATTGATATTATATCTTCAGGACAACCGTCGTACTGGCCGATAGACCCATGCAAGATACCTGACCTTATTGATTTTAGAGTTGCTAGAAACCAAAACGCGAGCAACTCAAAGTAGAACACCTTAACGACCTCTCTTCAGATCACTCTCATATTATAATACATCTGAACAAAAAGTAACGCCCTACCAACGATTTCACACCCATTAAAACTAACTGGCTGAAATACAGAAAATACATCAGTAGTCATCTCAACCTAAATCCACGTCTCAAAACTAATGAGGACATTGAAACATTTCTGGAACAATTTACCTCGACCCTAAGATTAGCTGTGCTTTACTCTGCGCACAAGCGTGACAACAACTGCAACAGCATCCGGCGCCCACAAACCTCAACCCAAATCGATATTCTCCTTACTGAAAAAAGGAGGACACGTCGTGAATGGCAAAAATCCAGGTCCCCTTTCCTAAAACCGAAGTTATCTATTGCCAGTGAAAACTTGAGAAAAGCCTTGCGTCCAGGATCAGATCGTTGTCTGGACCAATATATCCAAAACCTTTCTCCGACTGACGTAACCAACTACTCTCTGTGGAAAGCTGTCAGAGAAATGAAACCACCTACACGCAGAATTCCACCGATTCGTATAAAAAACGGAAACTGGGCAAGAAGCGATGATGAAAAGTCTGCTGTTTTCGCAGAACACTTAAGAGATGTTTTTACACCCAACCCACCTCGCAATACCAATAACCTAATATTAACCCCCTCGCCAGATACAACATACTCGCCTATTAAATTAAAAACAAAAGAAGTAAGTAATGCAATTAGTAACCTTGCTCTTAACAAAGCCCCAGGACACGACCTCATTACTGGAAAAATGATCAAGGAGTTGGCGCAAGTGACCATCATCTTACTTACTTCACTATTTAATGGCTTGTTACGCTTAGGAATGCCTGGAAAGTTTCAGTAATCTCAATTATCAAGAAGCAAGGAAAAGACCGCTCCCAGTCGTCATCATATAGACCGATTAGTCTCCTGCCTATCTTATCAAAACTCTTAGAAAGGCACTATTCCCACTCACCAATTTGGCTTCCGCGAACACCATAGTACAATAGAGCAGGTTCATCGAATAGTGAACGAGATAAAAAATGTATTCGACAAAAAGCAATATTGTTCAGCCTTTTTAGATTTGGCGTAGGCGTTTGACAAGGTCTGGCATGAGGGGCTTATTTACAAAATCAAAAAACAAAAGTACACCAAATATTGGAATCGTATTTGAGGGACAGAAAGTTTAAGGTAAGGTACAATAATGCTTACTCTAAATGCTATGACATCAAAGCTGCCATACCACAGGGAAGCGTGCTAGGTATGGTGTTGTATCTACTATATACCTAAGATCTGCCTACCAATAAATACTTAACACAGCAGTTTTCGCTATCCTTAGCATTCATCCAAATTCCAAAATCGTATCCCGTGAATTAGATAATCATCTTGTCCTAGTAACAAATTGGTTGGCTGACTGGCGAATTAACGTTAACGAATCAAAAAGTACGCAAATTACCTTTACTATAAAAAAAGGTACATATCCAGCCATAAAACTAAATAACGTTCCTATTCCACAAGCAAAGGAGGTGAAGTACCTAGGAATTCATCTTGACTCAAGTTTGACCTGGAAGCGCCACATCGAAGCCAAATAAAAATAAATGACTTTTACAAATGACTTACACTGGCTCATGTACAAAAATTCCAGGTTGAGCCTAGAATACAAAACACTCCTATACAAAGCCATTATAAAACCAATTTGGACATATGGTAGCCAGTTGTGGGGCGGCGCAAGCAACTCTAATATAAAATGGATACAAAGAGCACAGTCCAAAATTCTAAGAACCATTACTGACGCACCTTGGTTCATAAAGAAACCAACATTCACCACGGCCTGAACATTCCGCCCGTAAAAAAAGAAATCTTCGACGCCAACTTAAAATATGCACAAAAAATCAAAGAGCATCCAAATCATCTAGCTAGAATACTAGCATGTAATAGGGTTCCAAGTCGCCTAAAATGTACGAAATCACCAGCACAACTAACAGCGACACCTTAATCATGTAAAAACACTAATATAACATTTATGACAGTAACTAACATATAACATTGTGATTACTAAAAAGCACTAAGCATTGGCAAGGTGTATTATTATTAATTATTTTGTGTGTAAGATATGCTTACTTATTGTTACTCTAAGCTTAGAAGATAAAATAAATAAATATAGGGAGGGAAAAAAATGTGTAACCAAATGCATTGTATGACCCAATTTATGTCAACCATGCAAACAATGATTCATGAACACATACAAAAACAGAATCTACTGATGAAAACACTGCTCTCTAAAAAATAAATGAATTAATTAAAGTTATGCTACTGGAATGCCAACGGTATTATCCAACACAAAAAAGAAATCAAGAATTTTTTGTACAACAGCGTTATCTGCCAAAATGGTTATCTCAGAAACCCATTTAACAGATAAGTACAACTTCAGTATTGAAGGTTTCAATTTCTACAAAACCAATCATCCAAACGATAAAGCGCACGGAGGCGCAGGAATTCTCGTTAATTCCCATAAAGCATTTCCTACGTGAGAAATATGTCGAAAGACACATCCAAGCCTCTTCAATGTCCCTTCAGTGCTGGGGCGAAAGTATAACAATTTCTGCAGTATACTGTCCACCTAGATTCCAAGTAACGTCAGAAAAATTCCTGCACTTGGAAACAAATACTGGACACTATAATTCTAAGCATACCTACTTGGGCCCTCGTTTGGAAAACCCTAAAGGCAAACAGTTGTATGTGTACGATGTGTTAATTGATCATCGAAATCATCTAGATTTTGTCTCAAGTGGCCAACCCACGTACTGGCCAGCGGACCAGCGTAAAATCCCTGATCTTATTGATTTCGCTGTGATCAAAAATATAAACATTTCGACTTGTCGTCCGATCACTCACATGTCATCATATACTTTAACAAAACTGCTGAACTTGTACATAAATCGCCTGAATTGACCACCAACAAAACGAACTGGCTTAATTATAATCAATACGTGAGTACATATATTGGCCTGGAAGCTCTTCCTAAAAACAAAGATGACTTAGAGAGAGCGCTCCACGAGCTTAATTCCTTGTTATCATCAGCGGCTGTGTGCGGAACACCAGCAGAAAAAACGATGCAGGTTGCTACCCGTTATACAACTTCAACCCATGTGCATTGCCTCGTTAAGGAGAAAAGACGCCTAAGACGAGAATGGCAGAAATATAGGTAACCTGTCCTAAAGAGGAAATTAAAATTGTCACAAAATCACCTTAGTGATGTACTTCAAAAGGAAGCTGAAGCAAGTATTGACACCTACGAGGTGTGATAAAAAAAAGAACCGTTATTGTGTGATCAACAAATAAAGTATTTATTTATTCATCAACAACTATCTTGTCCCCTTTAAAGTAATTCCCCTCAGATATAATACAATTATGCCAGCGTTTTTTTCAATCCTCGAAACACTTCTGAAACGCTTTTTTTGGTATCACCAACAGCTCCTGTTTCGATTTTTCTTTTATCTCCTCAATCGTAGCAAAACGCTTTCCTTTCATCGGTGTCTTCAGTTTTGGAAAGAGGAAAAAGTCAGCGGGGGCGAAATCCGCTGAATACGGTGGTTGAGGCATGACAACGGTTTTGTTTTTGACCAAAACAGCTCCTGAGCGATGTCCATGCGACGTTGTTTTTGCTCAAAATTTAGCAATTTTTTAACAATCTTCGCTGCCGCAAGTTTCATGCCTAAAACATCCGTAAAAATTGCTTGGCATGAGCCGAACGATATGACAACATCATATATATATATATATATATATATATATATATATATATATATATATATATATATATTATATATATATATATATATATATATATATATATATATATATATATATATATATCTATATATCTATATATATATATATACATATATATATATATATATATATATATATATATATATATATATACAATAAGAGTCTTATTGGTATTTAGTTTTTGGCCTCCTTATTTCTCATCATAAATTAGAGTAGCACTTTCATTCTAATTAGTGTGGTATTGTATGTTATACTTACTACAAGTTATTTAGTACACTTACTTTCCTAACTATTTTCAATTATTTGTAACACTCCACAAGTTTATTGTTACTGTACAAGTCAAAGTATTTTAATGAGTGACGCTATAAATCGTGTTTTGTGGGTTTTATGCGATTTAGATTTTTGTCAATGCTTTCATTACTGCAGTACTGTTGCTTACACTGCAGTTATGGTTTCAGCTAGATTGCTTCTTCATCACCTCTACCATATATAAATTTTATGAAATTTTCTGTTGTTTTTATTTTAATTTCATTTAAACTATAAAATTCGGTCACTTGATTCTCCCTTATAGTATAATATAGTTATGTTATAAAGTATAACTTCAAATGAAAAATTACCGAACCTAATTTTAATTATTTTTGTGAAAATTATGTTACATACGTAACCACTTCCATATGGTGCACTATTCCCTTCTGATTTTCCTGTCCACCTATATACAATATTTTAAGGTTCATGTATACATTGAGGATGGTAGGAATAGATTTTGCAATGCGTGTAACTTCGCTGTGTAATTATTTCTGTTATCGATATGCTTTGTATCAAATATTTCAAATCTTTTAACCATTCAACTGCATTTTCTTAGAGGTTTTTTTTATGGCAAAACGGCTATTGCTGTTGGTTTATTAAATTATTACCTGGATTCATGGAACCAAATATATTGATGGTGATTAAGGGAAATTTCCAAAGTCACACGCAATGGGCGGTGTACAATTGGACACACATGTGGATTAGACCTATTGAGGAGTCCACATAAAAAGAAAGGCGCCACTTACTCTACTTCAGTGGAAAAATCTCTACAAATTTTGATTATGCAACTATATTTTTAAATAATAATTTCCTATAAACAATGCATTAATTGCACTTTATTAATATAACAATTAAAGAATAATAAAAATATACTGCATACATCTATAGTTGCAACAAATATTATACTGCTATTTCAAAATATTTTCTATGCACGCGTTGTCGCACTAAAAGCTACTGTCTTCGCCGTAAAATGTCTCGCCGAAGTACAAACTGGCCCGGTAATTTTTGAACGAACGAGTGAGTAGCAGAAGAGCAGCCGGGAAGAAAGCAGCAAATTCTAAACAACCAAGAAGCTGGCACAGAAATTTAAACCAACCACACCACAAATATAATTGAAATTTGAATTAATAATTTTTAATCTTGTTAACAAATAATTACAAATATAATTCCAAAAGTTTTAGAATAATTACAAATATAATTACAAAGTTTTAGAATTTGCTTTCTTCCGCTGCCACCACAGCATTTTCACCGCCATTGTGATAATTATTAGGAATTAATATACTCCGTGCAGTCACCGCCGTACTGCTTCAGGTAATTATACTTACAGGATCAAAGAAGAAATCACCTAGATCGCTAGACTTGAATAGAAACCGCCGAGCTGTTTCAAGCATCGTCAAAGCCATCGCAAAACAAATACTGCCGTACTTCGCCTTCGGAGCGCTAGTGCTTCCGAGAGCATTTTTGTGACGTCATCAACAAGGGTTGATAATTTGCAACAGCCATTTCTTCAAAAAATACGAACAACATTACCGACATCTGTTAATTTCAAAATTAATCGATTCTACCAGAACAAACTGCTGCAAATAATTTTCGATCGGTATTGCAGTGCCGAACCAAGCAGCTGTTGAAATTGAACAGACCTTATATAAAAGAAAAATGAATGTTGAGCAAAAGTAGACGACAGAGAGGAAAGCTCGGATTCATTGGACAGCAGAGAAATTGAAATGGCCAACGAGGGAACACAGGGCCAAGCGCAGCCGCAAGCAGTTGTAACTAGTGAACAACTGGCGCAGCTTTTCAGCAGTATAAATATACTGCGCGATTCTGTTGACGAACTACGTAAAGAGACGCATCGTGGCCAAATAGAGATTCAACAACTTCGCACTCGAGTGGATAAGGGTGCATCCGGTGTTGGGTGTAATGAATCCTCCTTTCATGAAAGTGTACAATCACCGCTGCCACAAACGTCGACGCAGCAACCACAGCAGGTGCCGCAATCGCAGCCACCAAATACATCGACGCCGTATAATGGTGTTATGACCTTTATCGATAGCCCCGGTGGTAAGTTATATCCACTGCCATCTTTCGATGGAAACCCTGAAGATTGGCCCCTGTTTTTAGCCAACTTCAGAGACACTACCAATGAATTTGGTTATAATATTCGCCAGAGCCTTATGCGTTTGCATAAGGCACTTCAAGGGAATGCGAAGCGCGCTGTGACGTCACTACTCATATATCCTGACGACGTGACCAAAGTCATGCAGGAGTTAGAGTTCAATTTTGGACGCTCTGACTTATTGATCCGCTCGCAGCTGCAAAAGGTGCAGCAGTTCCCACCGATTTATGAGAATCGACTTGAGCAAGTGTTGGAATTCTCAAACCGCGTCCGAAATATTGTCGCCTTTTTTAAGTCAGCAAAATGCGATCACCATTTGGCCAACCCTACTCTTCTTGAGCAGCTTATTGGAAAGCTTCCGCCCACCAAGCAATATGAATGGAGTCGACACGCCTCCAATATAACGCCTTATGCCACCGTTGAAGCCTTTGCCGACTGGGTTAGTGAACTCGCAAAGGTAGTGAGCTTGATGCCAGCCATAGCTAGTACAGCTTTGCGCCAACATCAACCCCCGCAGCCGCACCAAGGGGTGCAACAAGGTAACCTTCAGAACCGTCAGACCATATCACGAGGTGCTATTCCACGTCGCGTTTTGCATAGCACCGAACCTCAAGTGGAACAGCAACAACTCAGTTGTGTGCAATGCAATTTGAGCCACAAACTGAGCGCATGTCGTCAATTTAAGGCGCTTAATACAAATGACAAATGGACTTTGGTAAAGCGTCACCGCCTTTGCATAGAGGGCATAACGTGCTGAGTTGCCAGGCAAGGCATGCATGTGGTATAAATGGATGCACCCGTATGCATTACAACTTACTGCACCAGACAACTAAGCCGCTAGCAGAGCTGAAACCAGAGGATGTCGAGCATGTGCTTAACTGCCGTCGACACCAGCAGTCAAGCTTATTTAAGATACTACCCGTGGTGCTGTTTGGTCCACGTGGTAACATAACTGTATTTGCGATGTTTGATGAAGGTTCTTCGGTCTCACTTCTTGAAGAGACCATCGCAAATCAACTTGGTCTCAAAGGCCCTACTGCACAGCTGACGCTTCAGTGGTATGGAGAGAAGCAAACCACGGAGCCATCGAAAAAAGTAAGCTTGAACGTACGTGCAGAGTGTGGTGGCCAGGAGTACCCACTCAGAAACGTACGCACCGTGAAGCGGCTTAACTTACCAATGCAGACATTCATCAAGCAACAGCATGGGCACTTCACAGATATGCCAATCGCCAGCTACCAAGCCGCCAAGCCGGTCCTGCTGCTGGGATTGGATAATAGTTTTTTAGGCATATCAGAGAAAACTGTCGCCGCCGGTCCAGATCAACCTATCGCTGCGGCAACTATGTTGGGTTGGGTGGCATATGGGCCACTTCACTCAAGCACCACCTCAATGTCTCAATGTGTTGCACGTCAAAGAAGCATCTACTTTAACACAACTGAACAGATTAGTCGAAGAGTACTTTTCTGTAGAAAGTTTTGGAGTCCGCAGCACCAGCACAGTCCTGGAGTCAGATGAGAACGCCAGAGCAAGAAAAATATTGATTGAGACCACACAAAACATCGGCCAACGCTATGAAGTTGGTCTATTATGGCGCAACGATGCCACTAAGCTGCCGCAGAGCTATGTTATGGCCAAGCAACGCCTGTTAAATATTGAGGGGAAGATGTCCCGGGATGCCGCATTTGCAGCCAGATATAAAACGGAAGTCGCCAAATACATTGACAAGGGGTACGCCAAATTGTTGTCACCAGAGGCTGCTGAGAGACATAGTCCTACAACCTGGTACCTTCCTCACTTTGGTGTAGTGAACCCGCATAAGCCGGATAAGCTTCGTATCGTCTTTGATGCTGCAGCTGCTATTTCTAAAGTATCGCTCAACTCAGAATTATTAAAGGGTCCTGAGCATGCGCAGCCACTTTTGGCCATCATGCACAAATTTCGACAAGGAGGTATTGCTGTTGCAGGAGATATTCAAGAAATGTTCTCACAAGTCCGCATACGAGCTGAAGACCAGGACTCACAGCGCTTTCTTTGGAGAGACGGAAATTCAGCCGAGCCAATCCGTGTCTACTCAATGATGCCGATGATCTTCGGAGCGATTTGTTCGCCGTGTTGTGCAGAATACATAAAAAACGTGAACGCAGCACAGTTTTTGCCTCACATGCCAGGTGGCGCAAAAGCTATCATTGACAACACCTATGTGGATGACCTGGTCATAAGTTCTGATGACGTACAGGAGGCCGAGAAGGTAATGTTTGAGGCCCAGAAGATAAACGCTGCCGCAGGATTCACGCTCAGGAATTTCGTATCAAACTGCAAGAAGCTGCAGGTCAAACTGAATGGTAGCCAAGTCAAGCAACAAGAAGTTGTCAACACTGAACTGCAGCCAACAACAGAGAAGGTGCTGGGTATGTTTTGGAACTCTGGAGTCGACAGGTTTGAATTCCACTTTAAGTTCCATAGAATTCCACGCCAGGTGCTGGAGTACAGGAGAACACCGACTAAGAGAGAGTTGCTGGGAATCGTTATGGCTATTTACGACCCCTTTGGCCTCCTAGCCGACATCACTATTTTCGCCAAGCTACTTCTGCAGTCGCTGTGGAAGCGGAAAATCCAGTGGGATGAGCAGCTGCCATCAGATTTGGAGAAACAGTGGTTTGCATGGTGGAACGTTTTTCAGGGCGTGAAAAACTTTTCAGTCCCGCGTTGCTTGTCGTATTTGTTGCCGAATGCCGATGTTATACAGCTGCACATATTCGTTGATGCTAGTGAAAGTGCATTTACAGCAGTCGCCTTTTTGCGTGTTTGCAAAGCAAACGAGGTAGAAGTCGCATTCGTTGCTGCCAAAACGAGATGTGCACCTGCAAAGGGTATGACCGTACCGCGCCTGGAATTGCAAGCGGCCGTACTAGGAAGCCGACTGAAGACTTCGATTGAAGACTGTCATGATTTCAAGATCAACGCTACGACATTTTGGAGCGATTCCAAGACAATTCTGCTTTGGCTTCGTTCCACAACCCGTAAGTATAAGCAATTCGTTGCCTACCGTATTGCTGAGATACTTGCCACTTCCACGCCGATTTAATGGCGCTGGATACCAACATCGATGAACGTCGCCGACGATGCAACTAGAGCCAAGTTGCCACAGTATGTAGAGCAAGACAGCCGTTGGATATTGGGTCCAGATTTCTTGTGCCAAGAAGAAATACACTGGCCTCGAGAAGCTGGGATGCTTCACTCAGAACACTGTGTATCTGAAGAAGCTGTTAATCAGGTGTTACACATAATAAACACAGACAATATTCTTGATAGTTTGATCAAGTTTTCATCCTACATGAAGACGTTGAGGGTGACAGCATGGATATTTCGGTTCATTCGCAACGCCAAATCTAGATCCCGTCAGTTTGGAGAGCTCACAGCAGCTGAAGTTTCTGATGCTGAAAAATTTGTATGCTGTCGCGTACAATACGAGTCATTTGCAGATGAAATGTCAGCCCTACGCGCAAGTACAGGAATTTCAAAGACCAGTGCCATATTTAAGCTCACGCCGATGCTGTATCCTGATGGTCTGCTAAGAGTCAACGGAAGAATCGACGCCGCTAATTACATCCCTGAATCAGCCCGACACCAGATAATATTACCGCAGAAACATCGCGTGTCGCAGCTGATAATGAAGCATTACCACCAAAAGAGACATCACCAGAACGACTGCCTAACAATAAATGAAATGCGGCAAAAGTTCTGGGTGCCTCATGCTCGCACATTATTAAAAAGGATCAAGAGGGATTGTGGCATTTGTATTACCGCTCGAGCCAAGCCATCTGTGCCACTTATGGGACAGTTACCCACAGACCGCCTAACACCGTACGTCCGACCTTTTACCTACTCAGGGGTGGACTACTGTGGACCATTCTGCGTTGCTATCGGCCGCAGACGAGAGAAACGTTGGGTGGCATTATTCACTTGCCTCACCACTCGAGCCCTACATTTGGAGGTGGCAGAAGATCTGTCCACCGATGCATTTTTAATTTGTTTCAGGAATTTTGTGAACCAGGAGAACCGCTTTTTTGACGTAGATCGGGTTCGACGGGCAATGTCAAAGGAAAACATAGAGTGGATTTTTAATTGCCCAGCCAATCCTAGCGCTGGAGGTTGTTGGGAGCGGCTTGTCCAATGCGTGAAACGCCTGCTACAGAGAACCCTGAAGGATGAGGCACCACGCTTGGAGACCTTCCGCAGCGCACTGATTGAGGCGGAAAATATAATAAACAGCCGTCCACTTACAGAACTTCCTATAACCCATGAAGAAGAGGAACAACTTACTCCGAACCACTTCTTGAGTGGCTGCCTCAATTCCACTCAAACACCTGCACCGGAAGATGAGAAAATCTGTCTGCGCAAACAATGGAGAATTGCGCAGAACCTGAAGGATCGTCTGTGGAAAAGGTGGATTGTGGAGTACTTGCCACAACTTTTGCATCGACAAAAATGGAGGAGTACAGCCTCACCACTAAGAGTAGACCAACTGGTTGTTGTATGCGATCCTGTCTTACCTAGAAGCCAATGGGTCAAAGGGCGAATAATTGAAGTCTTCACTGCCAAGGACGGCCAAGTCCGGAGTGCCGCGGTACGCACCAGCCGCGGTATTATCCGTCGACCTGCATCTAAGCTAGCCGCTTTAAGTTTCGTGGATTCCAGTATGAATCCACCGGGAGGTGGGATGTCGCACTAAAAGCTACTGTCTTCGCCGTAAAATGTCTCGCCGAAGTACAAACTCGCCCGGTAATTTTTGAACGAACGAGTGAGTAGCAGAAGAGCAGCCGGGAAGAAAGCAGCAAATTCTAAACAACCAAGAAGCTGGCACTGAAATTTAAACCAACCACACCACAAATATAATTGAAATTTGAATTAATAATTTTTAATCTTGTTAACAAATAATTACAAATATAATTACAAAAGTTTTAGAATAATTACAAATATAATTACATGCGTATTTATTTTATGTTGCCAAGTGTTCTAATATAAATACATTATATGCTTTCTCATGATATGGCAAACCTTTTTATAAGCAAAATCACAAATGTCTCGTTTTAAGCTCTATTATCTATCGGTAGTTTGAGATTTGAGATTATTTTGGAAGCATGATTTGCAATTAGTAAAAATAAGATAGGTATATCTTATGTTAGATAGAATAAGAGAACAATATAATTTAAACAATATAAAAGAGTCAGCGAGCCACTAAATAAACCAGAATTAATCTGAACATCTAAAACTGCAATTCTGCATTAGACTTCTTATTCTTTCTCTCGGTGCTCTTGACTGGGTTTGGTCAAGAACAGCACCAAACAATAGCGTAACCAACGGCAAACTCTGCCGGTTACAAACTCTGCTGAGGATATTCCGCTTTGCGCTAGGTATCTTTTCATACTACAGCATATCATTGCATTCATACACTGTATGAAATCTGCAACCGATACATAAGCCGATCTTGCAAGGCCAACGTTATCAACATTGATTCAACCCTCCAAATTGATACAATCCTACAAGTCCTGTAATCGTTCTTCGTAATTTGCCTGTTGAAAATATTATTCTTTTACTCTCCAAGCATAAAAGAAACCCAAACTTATTCAGCATTATTTTGAGAGAAATAAGCGGATGAGAATTTCGTATAATTAATCGCCTTCTTCGTCAAAAATTCACTCCTTTACACTAACAAAGCAAACGGAAATAACATATATTTATATAAATAATTTGTATTCACATTCAGTACTTGTTCAATTAATTAGGTGTAATTTTTATACTTATGTAATTAAAACTATTTTGTTTTCTCGTCGACATTTCACCGCAGTTGTACTTATATTTTAATTATACACGGAGTTATGTTTTGTTTAATAAAACTAGACACATATTTACTTTAAAATTAAATGCGAAGAACAATATACCTTGTTACCTTCAAATGAAGCTGGTTTAATGTAAAATAATGAAGGCGAAAACAAAAAACAAAAATCGGTTTGAATGAAAAGTAATTGGATCAATTGGGCGTTTGTATTTATGCTTTAAACTTTTTGAGGTTACTGGCAGATTTGTCTTCTAAGGGGTTAGTGTTAGGTTAATGTTTATTGATCATTAAAAAATTAATACAGGGCTCTATTGGTTTGTCTAAGCAAAGTAAGGTGTTATTGAAAGCGCAGGAAGTAGCGGGAAAAGAGTTTCAGAGGTTGATAATCAAGGTTGAAAACAATTAAAGGATAATAAGTACTACCGTAGGCGGATTTCGGAGCTGCAAACTCTTGCGGAAAAAGTCAGTGTTGATGATATAAAGTTGCAGGTAGAAAAAGAGTTGGGCAAGTATAATGAGTAGTTTTCGGAAGGCTACGCAGGGTATATAGGCAATCTTGTAGCAGAGTGTTTGAGGAAATTTAACTTGGGCCTTGAGGATGTAGAGACACCAGGGGATATTTCAATAATCAGAGTTTTGAAAAGGTGATTTCACCAAAATAAATGAGCCATTAAAAAATATTAACTGGTCTATTTTTAATTCTTTTAATCACCCTAATGAAAAAATGTGTAAAACATTTACTAATTCTATTTTAAAATTTGTTTAAAAAAAACCACAACGGTTCCAATCGAAGACTGTTCGAATTATTATCGATGTACCATGGTTCGTTACGAATGCCCAGCTTTACAGAGAATTCAGAGTTAGAAGACTGTACATTATCAAACACATTGCCCGTTGTTGCTTCTTTATGTTCGATCGATTTCTGAATTAGAATGCCAAAACCTTCATAAAAGAGGAATTTAAAAGAGTAGAGGAAGACTTTACATTTTGTGGAGGATATAAAAAGTTTAATTTAATAACATGCAAAATATGCCACGCCCATTAGTAATAAATATTCATAACTTAAGATCTATTAGAAATTCAGAGACGAGATTGTGAGAAGCAGCATGTGGACATTATGAAGCCAACTGCAATGGGGTTGATCAGAGAAATGACTCGTCCACTTTCCATAAAAAGAACATTTGTGACTAAAATTCAAATTAGCCAACCTATGCTCATATTGATTCTATGCGAAGAAAAATTTACAGTAATGTACATTGAGTCCATATTAGTGTGTGTGCACAATATGGGAAGCATACTACTACTGTCACCCCCACAATCAACCAAAAGTGATATTTATCATCGAAATTTCACACGCCGATTATGGGTACTATCAATAAACACCACACAAAAAATGGGCGAGTTATTTTTACACTATTGACACATTTTTATAAATTACGACCTATACAATTCTTTTGGGCGAAATTTTATATATGTACGTATATTGATGCTACAAAGCCATACGTCAGATAAAAGACACGCTTCCCTCCCATATAATGAAGTTTTGGGGACCCCACTTAAAATGACACTATCTATGCTTATAATGATGAAATATGAATACAAATCGGTAGGAGTATATATTAGGCCCGTACTAGTATTCATGCAAAATATGAGCAGATTATTCTTACCGCGCTCACAATTAACCAATATTAATTTTTAGGGTCCTGTGCAAGATTCATCAACTAAACTTCATACGAAGGTTCAGAGTGTTAGTATAAAACACAAATTCATGCAAATTATGAGCAGATTAGTACTACTGCCGCGCCCACAATTAACCAATATTAATTTTTATGGTCCTGTGCATCAACTAAACTTCATACGAAGGTTCAGAGTGTTAGTATAAAACACAAAACAAAAAATGGGCGGTACATTTTTAGAAGCACCTTCCTATTGATACATGTTTAAAAGCTAGGAAAGATATCAAATTCTTGGAACAAACTTTATATAAACAAGTATATGGGCGCTGCAAAGTCATTCAGAAGAAATGGGCACGCTTTCCTCCATTATAATCTCAGGGTTCCCTACCGAAAATTACTCTAGATGTGCTCCTAATGATGATATCTGAATAAAACATCGCCATCGTGTAACTCGAAAACCCATGTAAGGGTAAAGGGTATTCTGGTCTAATCCGACTTGTTGGGAGTTATTTACTTGTTTTCAATACAGTTAAGTGCTACAATACAATATTTGTAAAACTACCTATCGGGAGGTATAATTTTTAGTTTTGTTTTCTTTTTGCAATACTTGGAAAAGTTAAATATATATAATTTCTCTTGATGTTGGTTCTCGATTGAAAATAAAGCTTCTTCGAGAGAATATGACTGAAGAATAGTATACCTGATTGTTGCATTTAGATACGACTTTGGAACGTAGCCCAAAAGGAGGAATCCTTTATGAAATGATTAAAGCACTGATCAAACTGACAATCGATGAAGTATTCAAGTTCAGTTTATGAATAGATAAGTATTTGGTAATACTTAGCTGCTTAACTAAATATGAACAAAGGTTGTCGATATAAAACGTTCATCTATATTCCTTGGTTATTATAGTTCAAAGGACCTTCATGCCATTTGATGCAGCAATTTGTATATTGTAGAATAGTAATCTGTGTTGAAAGTTGCTTTTTGCAAGGCATAGGAGTAAATTTACCATTTTGTTGATTATGGTATTGCTCCTGAGTAGTTTCACCAACTCCAGAAAACATAACTCAGTCATAACATTTGTAATTTATTAATAACAATAATAAAGTTATAAATAAATATAATAAATAAACAACATAGATCAATAAAGTCGTTTCATAAAAAATTTATGATATGAATAAAATGCCCTTAGGGAGTGCTTAAGTTTTAAGTAATACTGTATATACTCGTATAAACAAATGATCAGAATCCGTCTGTGGGCACTTTTTCAACACCGTTACAGATATAAACAATTCATTCCCAATCTGATTAAGGTGACTACACGTTACCGAAAAGCTTCAGTTCGATTTTTTTGACAACGTTTATGTTGAAAGGATTGGAGGGTACGGTGGAGAAGTATATTAGGGGGGGTTGAGTGTTGGATAGCCCTCTTTTGTTAGGTTAGGTAGGGGAGTAGACGAAACTGCTGGAAAATGAATTCATTTCATCTTATCAAAGAGGCTGCTAACAGTTGGAAAGACAATTGCACCTTGGTAGAAGTTGCTCGCGGATGCCCTCAGGGTACTATCTCCTCTTCTGTGGTGTTTTGTGGTGTTACAGAACCTTGATATACACATCCAAACATATGTAGATGATCTGACTGGCATCAATAAATTCCCCTAGGACTGTATTTGAATTCTGAACTAGATTGCTGAGTGGTGTACTTTCCAGCCACTTATTATTAATCCGAGTAAGACAACTGTGGTATTGTTTACGCCAGCAGGAAAACTGGTAGGGATTAATGCACCAGTACTAAAAGGTGTAAATATCAGCCTTTCCAGGGCAGGGAAATATTTAGACGTCGTTTTCTATATGCAATTCACTTGGAAGACGCATGTTGAGCTCAATATTTTTGGGCACATAAGGTATTGTGTTGTGAGTCTAAACCAAGCACCTGTGTGTAGTTGACTCCACCATATGAACCCTGATAATTAACTTCTAAGCGACACTATATACAGTATTGTTATTGTTTCACGCATAGATTTAGGGAGCAAAAAATATAAATAGTTAATAATAAGACTTTTAGGGTGCTACAGATCCGCAATTGAGTTGACAATGGGCAATATGCACAATCGGCATTTTATATTCAGAGGGGTCGGTTGATTAAGTAACTGACATAAATTAGCAATTGCCTAACTAGAGCACCTGTAAAGTGGAACACCTAGTTAAGTAAGAATTCATGCAACTTAATTTAAAGAACTATAAATAAGACTACCGAAACTAAATAAAGAGTATAAATTCTTGTAATTGAAACAGAAGTAACATGTGTAACCATTGCCGCGCCTGATAAAGGCCGGTAATAGAATACATGTATACGCGGATTCTGGTAGCCGAAAAACGCACAGTGGATGCCCAGCGAAGAGTGCAAACCGACAGGCAAACAACACACTAATAGAATTTCTCCTATCTTGCAGCTCGCGATCTGTTCAATGTTTTGGAAAATTGGTTTGCCGAGTGTTTTCCAACTTCTTCTGACCAGGGCCGAGCAGGTACCAAATACAATATACATTATAAAGATACTGTATCGTTCTCTTCACTCAATGAAATTAGTTAAAATTGCGTGGCTGTCTATGCCATAATTATTTAGCTCAACGTCCGAAGATGCTCGGCAATGCAAGAGCAAAACCTGTAGACATACATTCTTGTTTTTTCCTTTTGCTACGAGGTCTATATGCATGTTCGAATGTCTGTATGCTTGCTTGGAGGTTTACGGCATGAAGATGTGTGTATGTACGAGTATATGAATGTGGGTATGTTATTATTTATTTGTTTATTTCTGAATTTGAAATTGGAATGAAAACGAATTTCAATCATAACAATTGAAGACGAGGCATTAGCAAAGATAATATATTGTTTGCTTTGTGTATTAACATCGAACCGGCTGTAGTGTGTACATGCATTTTGAGTGGCTGTAGCAAAAGAAACATTAAGCCAAGTCGACTTTCTTAACCCCTGAACACATGTAATATATGTATAATAATACAAATGTTCTTATTCGGCAGCGTATAATATTAAATGTATTCAGTAACCGTAGATTTAGATTTTTTATCGTAGGTTATTTTTCATAAGTGTAAATAATATAAATGTATTTATTTTATTTCATTGTTTTAATATTTTCGTATTTATTAATTATTAATAAATGAAAAACATTCGTTGAAAGGTGGAAAAAAGTATATAAAGAAAATACATTTTATTTTTATTTAGTCAATCGAGGCAAATATATTAAGGAATTAATGTTGTAAGTTTATAGTTGGTGCAAAGCTATAATTTTACAATGAAGATTCAATTAACCCAACTTTTCCATGTTTATTGTATATCAACCTGCTGTTATGTTTATTGACGAAATTACATGTAAGAAAATAATGTATTGCAAATTCAAAATGCCGCGAACAGGCAAAGAAACATACAATATTTGAAACCAATATATGACGTTATTATTATTATTATTATTATTATTATTATTATTATTATTATACCTTACACCATAATTAATTATAAGTGCAAGATTTTGGGGGGAATGAGCACTAGCTACAGAGGCTTTCGACTCGAAGAGAAAAAGATTTTTTAGAAAGAAGCATTTTGGAGACCAAGCCCGTGGCAGGATTTGAACCTGCGACCCTCGGGGTGTGAGTGTAGCTTGCTTAAAACTAGACCACAGAAGGTGGCTATATGACGGTAAATACAAACCGTTATTATGAACGAGTTACAAGTCCAGGCATTTTTAATATTTCATGCATTGCGACAGTATGCCACGGTGGAAATGCGTAGGAATTCACCGAAACTGTAAATTTCAAACAGAAAACTTACTCGAGCATTTTTTTATTAATTTTACTTTTTTGGTGACAGGGATATATACAAATATTGTTTGTACATTGCATTGACGGGTTACACTACACCTTATGCAGTCTGCAATGATCTGTTTAGCGACGACTCAGTTAAGTATGTTATGATGGTAAGATGGATCAGGACTGTCTGGGAAATTTATTTCTGTATTGAGATGGAAACAATGTTAAACCCTCAGAACGAGAAATAAAATATCTGATACCTAGATTATTATATATGAAAATCGTCATGCAGTCATTCTTATTGAATACTAACTGCAACGATGATCATGATACTAATCTGAGGTGGAACTGCTCCCCAACATCGGATGCTAATACTGTATCGTATGATCAAATTATTGATAAGTTAAGCATACTTCCGGACAATTTTGACAATTCTAATATTCACGACGGAATGACACCAAATCTTCTCCTTAAAAATTCTTCTAATATATGTTTCTAGATCTGCCAAATACATTATAAAGTATTTGGAGACATATTTGTATCTATCTGTCACACAAGACATTTAAAACAACAAATAGTCTCTTGAGTAACCCAAACTAATAAAAATATATATATATATATATATATATATATATATATATATATATATATATATATATATATATATATATATATATATATATATATATATATATATATATATATATATATATATATATATATATATATATATATATATATATATATATATATATATATATATATATATATATATATATATATATATATATATATATATATATATATATATATATATATATATATATATATATATATATATATATATATATATATATATATATATATATATATATATATATATATATATATATATATATATATATATATATATATATATATATATATATATATATATATATATATATATATATATATATATATATATATATATATATATATATATATATATATATATATATATATATATATATATATATATATATATATATATATATATATATATATATATATATATATATATATATATATATATATATATATATATATATATATATATATATATATATATATATATATATATATATATATATATATATATAATAAGAGTCTTATTGGTATTTAGTTTTTGGCCTCCTTATTTCTCATCATAAATTAGAGTAGCACTTTCATTCTAATTAGTGTGGTATTGTATGTTATACTTACTACAAGTTATTTAGTACACTTACTTTCCTAACTATTTTCAATTATTTGTAGCACTCCACAAGTTTATTGTTACTGTACAAGTCAAAGTATTTTAATGAGTGACGCTATAAATCGTGTTTTGTGGGTTTTTATGCGATTTAGATTTTTGTCAATACTTTCATTACTGCAGTACTGTTGCTTACACTGCAGTTATGGTTTCAGCTAGATTGCTTCTTCATCACCTCTACCATATATAAATTTTATGAAATTTTCTGTTGTTTTTATTTTAATTTCATTTAAACTATAAAATTCGGTCAATTGATTCTCCCTTATAGTATAATATAGTTATGCTATAAAGTATAACTTCAAATGAAAAATTACCGAACCTAATTTTAATTATTTTTGTGAAAATTATGTTACATACGTAACCACTTCCATATGGTGCACTATTCCCTTCTGATTTTCCTGTCCACCTATATACAATATTTTAAGGTTCATGTATACATTGAGGATGGTAGGAATAGATTTTGCAATGCGTGTAACTTCGCTGTGTAATTATTTCTGTTATCGATATGCTTTGTATCAAATATTTCAAATCTTTTAACCATTCAACTGCATTTTCTTAGAGGTTTTTTTTATGGCAAAACGGCTATTGCTGTTGGTTTATTAAATTATTACCTGGATTCATGGAACCAAATTTATTGATGGTGATTAAGGGAAATTTCCAAAGTCACACGCAATGGGCGGTGTACAATTGGACACACATGTGGATTACGCCTATTGAGGAGACCACATAAAAAGAAAGGCGCCACTTACTCTACTTCAGTGGAAAAAACTCTACAAATTTTGATTATGCAACTATATTTTTAAATAATAATTTCCTTTAAACAATGCATTAATTGCACTTTATTAATATAACAATTAAAGAATAATAAAAATATACTGCATACATCTATAGTTGCAACAAATATTATACTGCTATTTCAAAATATTTTCTATGCATGCGTATTTATTTTATGTTGCCAAGTGTTCTAATATAAACACATTATATGCTTTCTCATGATATGGCAAACCTTTTTATAAGCAAAATCACAAATGTCTCGGTTTAAGCTCTATTATGCGTATAGAAAACCTTTGCTAAATAGAAACTTCATTCTTGTGTAGTTTACCCAAAGCCTAAAACCAAAAAATAAACATTTATATTTCAAATCATTCGCTTCTGTAGTGAGCAGACACACACATATGAATATGTGGCTATTGTGTTTGATGCAAGAATGACTGATACATATTTACGGGTGATATCGTGAAATTGCCGACGATTTTTTTAATGTGGTTGCCATACACGTGAGAGCAATGCAGTATCTTTGCAGTATATTTTCTCTGCAGGTACATAGGAAGTGCATATACACGGTTTCCCTTTCTGCATGGGGTCTGCAGCTCCGACAACTGGTATTGAACTTTACTCCTATTTTTGCTGCATGTTCCCCATTGGGCCAGTGGCCTGTGATGTATGTGGTAAGCCTAACTGCATCACGACGACCTCTGTTATTAAGTCTTTGTTTTGTTGTAGTCCGACTAGAGTGCTCTACTGATCTTGCAGGTTTCCAAACTTCTCCATCAGCTGTTTGCATTTACCAAGAACTCGTTTCTTATATTGCTCCTGATTGAATCAATTGGGACGCGAACCGGATTCGCCTCATGTTCATCAAGAGCGAATAGCCTTCGGGCCAGCTGATCTGCCATCTGCCGACGGGCCAGTGCTGTTAAGACCTCCCTGCATATTTCGAGGTTACTATCGCCGAGTCCAGTGCTTTGATAGCAGCCAGACTATCTGATATAATTGCTATTTTTTCTTTATAGCTTGTGTCTTCTCCTGCCAACCTACAGACCTCCCTATTGCAAGGATTTCCGCCTGGAATACACTTGATGTTTTCGGGAGTCGGAATGATTTCCTTATACTTAGATCTTCTGAGAAGACAGCTGCCCTAATCCACATTTAATCTTTGAATCATCAGTGTAGATTGCGGTATCTCTCTTATCCGTGATTCCACCTCTCTTCCATTCCTTGCATGAGGGTGTGCGAATGCTATAATTTTTTCCAAAAACTATAGTAGGTACTTTGTAGTCTCTTCCTGACTGGTATACTGCTTGAGATCTGAATAGTATACTTCCGTGGCCATACGGTACAGCAGTCTAATTCTCTTAGCCTAATATCGCTTAGCGTTTGCGGTATTCCTGATGAATAAATCAATTGGGAGCAGATGCAATAATACATTTAGGGCCTGAGTAAGGCAAGATCTAGTTTCTACGATTGTTACACCACACGCCGTTCTTTCTACTCTACTTAGTTTGGTGATATTGTGTTCCCTTCCGAGGGTTTACCACCAGACCAAGGTTCCGTTTGACAAAATTGGAAGCAGACCCATTTTGTACATACATATAATTAACTCTGGTCGAAGACTCCACCTCCTACCAATCATCTATTTGCAAGAGTAAAGTGCAAATCTTGCTTTGTGTATCGTTTGCTCCGTGTTTATTTCCCAGTTCAGTTTCGAGTCCAGGATTACACCCAGGTACTTGGCAGTAGAGGATAAAGACAGTGTAGTTTTATTTAAATGAGGTAACTTAAAAGGCGGTATTTTGATTCGCTTGGTAAATAGCATCAGTTCAGTTTTGCTGGGATTAATGCCTAGTCCACGTCCCGTGCACCAAGCAATTTTTCTGCTCAGCGACCCCTGGAAGATTCCGCTAATCACATCAGGTCATATTGCTGATACCATTGTTCCCACGTCATCCACATACGCCACCACTTTACTACCCCCCTCCTTTAGTTTTTTGACGACGCCATCCATGGCACATATCCACAATAGGTGAGATAGTACTCCCTGTGGGGTACCTCTTTTCAGATATTTATTTAGCTGGATACTACCAAGTTCCGCACTTACCACCCTTGTTTTGATTACATTGCATTAATCCACCTACTTACAAGCCCCTTTACTACAACGTTTACTAGCGATGTTTGCACAGCTTCTGTTTGGATATTGTTAAAAGCAACTTCTAAGTCCACAAAGACTGCTTGTTTGTATTCGATGGACCTGTCCTCACTACCTCATGAAGGGCTGTCTCTGTTGATTTCCCATTCAAGGAAACGTGTTGGGCATCGGAAAGCTTATGCTGTACTTCCATCTTTATTTGGAGGTCAAGTAGGTGTTGAGAGCAACAAACCAAGTCAGGGTTATGGCCGAAAAACCTTCACCGACTCAAGCCCTCCACCTCTTTTTCCTGCCTTTGTGATAAACACGACCTTTTCTCGTCTCCAACTCGCAGGACCGTAGTTGAGTGCAAGACAGGCCTTAAAAATTACCTTAAGCCAAGGTATTACCCATTCTTGTAAGACCTTCTATACTTGCAACCTTGCCAGTTGCCCGAAGAATAGCTAGAGTTAAACGTCTTTCGCACCTCAGCCCTGAGATATGGAAGTTCATCATGCCACCACGGTGGGAATTTTTTTGGACATTTAATGGTGGTGGTTTTGAAAGCTGCTCCCATCGTGCTCTCTAATCGCCCGATATTTCTTTCCACCTCACCCGCCGAGACAAATTTTCTTGTTACTGTTTTCAATTTTACTGACAAACCACTTCCAGGTGGTCTGATTTGGATTACGATATGGTTGAGGTGTGTCTGCCTAAATATTTATTTCAAATAATATCCACGAATTTTCAGACAGAGATCTATCTCTCTTTGGAGTTTAGTGTATTAGGAAAAAACGAATTCTTCTACGGGTTAAAATTTTTGAATTTTTGGGGTACTTGCCAATGTAAAAATAGTTTTGGTTTTCGTTGAATGTATAGCCGTTTTGTTTTCTAATTAAACGAGTTTTGGGAGCATTGAAGAGCATGAGAGGAAAATTTGAAGTTGAGCAAACAAGATTGAGAATTTGTGCAGATATTTTATTTTATTATTATTTTTTTTTATTTCGCTTTATTTCATACATCTGTCACCATTATATTGACACCTAGTACATGATTTGACAATTTGTTTGGAAATGATTATAAAAAACACATTTTGGCCAGTGCCAAAAAGTGATACAACAAAAATTATTTGCATTAATTATAATAGTTCACTATAATTATATTATAACAATTTATGATCAAAATTATGTTTATGATAATTATTTACATTTACATTTATAATACTATTACTAATATGTGTAGTCTGGATTTCCTAGTTCATTAGGTCGTTTGGTCGAATTCTCTTCAAACGGCGCATGGTGGTTTCTTCTAGATGTAGCAACTCGTTTATTTCTTCGTTATTATGCCCATATAGTGTATCGTAGTGTTTTGTGGATATCTTTTTTATTTCTTCGTCAATTCTTGTCATATTTAGTTTGCGGTGTATATCTTCATTTGTTGTGTACCAACCAGACTTTACGAAAACTCTTAATATTCTAGATTGTTGTCTTTGAAATTTTTGAATGTGTGACCGCTTTCCCATTCCCCATACTTGGAGTCCGTACGTCCAAATTGGCTTTATTACACACTTGTATAACCGCAACTTGTTGTTAATTGTGAGTTTAGATTGCTTACCCATTAACCAATATGGTTGCCTAAATTTTTCTTTTATTTGTTTCGTTTTTTGTTTGATGTGGAAGTGCCAATTTAAGTTTGAGTCCATGTGTATACCAAGGTATTTAGTAGTAGAGCCTATTTTTATATCTTTATTGTTTATTTTAATAGGTATTGGGTTAAATTTTGTTTTAGTTGTAAAAATTATTTGTACAGTCTTATCTTCATTAATTTTCAAGCACCATTTATCAAACCATTCCTTAACATTCATCTGCAGATTTGCAGTCGCAGTATTTAGATTTTTGTCAGATGCTAAGAGGATTGTGTCGTCAGCAAAGGTAGCAATTGTGGTAATCTGAGGTAAATAAGACATATAGCAGTCCTAAAACACTCCCTTGAGGAACTCCAGCTGTTGTAAGATGAATAGACGAACAGTCTTCATTATCTTTGACGTAGAAGTAACGATCACTAAGATAACTTTCAACAATCAAATAGTAGTCAAGTGGCAGCATCGTCTTCAGTTTATGCAGCAGTACTTTATGCCATACTTTGTCAAATAATTTTGCAATGTCCAAGAATACACCAACTCAGTACCGCTTATATTCTATGTATGTTTCAATTTTGTTTGTTATACGGTGTATCTGTTGAATTGTTGAATGTCGTTTTCTGAAGCCGAATTGATGATTTGGTATAATGTTTTTATTGTTAAGGATCTGGCTAAGTCTATCATGTAATAGTTTTTCAGCAACTTAACAGATTATGGGAAGTAGGCTAATTGGTCTATACGACGAAGCAGTTGTAGCATCTTTTCCCGGTTTCGGTAGTGCAATAATTTCAGCAACTTTCCATACTTTGGGAAAAAATTGTAGTCGGAACATTGAGTTGATAACATTCCTTAAGTAGTTATAACCTATGGTAGCTCAGCGAGTGCTTTGCCTGGCAACAAATCGTATCCTGGTGATTTTTTGAGGTTTATTCGTTTTTTAATGCAATTAATTATTTCTGTTGTTTGTTTTCTCTATTTTGGTTGTAATGTCTATATTTAAGATATTGCATGTTTCAATATATTTATCTTCATCCTTTGATAGGACTTGTTCAAATTATTTAGCCAATGTTGTTGGTTTTTCTTCGTTGGTAGAAGCCCATGAGTTGTCATCTTTCCGTAGTGGTGGCTGATACCTTATCTGAGTTTTTAATTTCTTTGTGCATTTCCATAATGAGTAGTTAGTATCCTGGGTAGGCGTCAAGTTTTTTAGGTAATTTTCAACTTCTATATTTTGTCTTTTAGTTAATATTTTCTTTAGTTTTTTGCAGGCTATATTTAAATTGTGTTTATCCTCAGGCGATCTAGTTAGCTGCCACCTCTTTCTCAGCTTTCTCTTCTCAATAATTTGCTTTCTTATGAAAATATCCGTTGTAGGTTTATTTCTTCTAAATTTATGCTGTTGGCTCGATTTGATTCCTGTGTCTAGGACCACATCGTTGAAGTGAATAATGGCACGTTCAATGTCTAATTGTGTTTTCAGTGTGATAGACATCTCCAGTTGATTTTCAATATACTGTCTATACTCATTCCAGTTTGTTTGGTAGATAAAAATCTTAGCTATTGGTTCTATGAGTTTGATGTCAGTAGTGTAGTCAAGTATTATCGGAGAGTGGTCCGAAGAAAGTTCAAAACAAGCTTTAATTTTTAATTGGTTACACTTTATGGGTTTTGTTATACTAAAGTCAAATAGATCTGGTATATTTTTCCTATCAGTTGGCCAGTACGTGGATTCACCTGAGCTTAAAAATTTGCAGCTATTTTTGTTTATAGCATTAATCAGATTTCGTCCTTTTTTATTGGTTAGCCTAGGTCCCCAGACAGTGTGTTTTGCATTCAGATCTCCAGCTGCAATGAATCTTATGCCAAGCGTCTTTATGTAGTTATCATATTGATCAGTCGTTATTAGGTGTCTGGGGGGACAGTAAACTGAGGAGATGAGTGTTGTCCCACTTGTATCCTAAATTTGCACAGTAGTGGATTGAATATGAGGTATTGCATATGGTTGCCGTTCAGTATGTTTTAATAGTGAATTTATTATGATAGCTGTGCCACCACGAGCTTTACCATCAGGATGATCTGTCACATAAATTTTATATCCAGGAAATACTAAATAGTTTTTGTTCGTAAAATGTGTTTCTGAAACTAGTGCTATATCAATTTTATTGTCAGACAAAAATTGCTTCAACTCAAGATAATGTTTTGTTAGGCCATTTGCATTCCAGGCTACAATTTTTAAACTATTACTTTCGTGCATTTAAGATTTTTAGTAACATTGTAATGATATTCATCATATTAGTCATTTCAGTGATTAGGGATTTCACCATGTCTTTAAGTTCATTAATATCACTATCGTTTGAATGTTTTGTATTTTCTACAGTTTTATTTGGATTTGACGACCCTGCAATTTCGTCATAGCTTACGCCTGGTTTAACTACTGATCCATCCATATTTTTGGTCTGTAGTAATAATGGATCCTTTCTGCGTAAAGATGGAAACATTTGAATTTTTATGGCTTTGTATATTTCACAGCCTTTGTAGTTTGTAGTGATTTCCGCCACATAGGGCACATTTAATTTCAGCTGCTTTGCTTATTTTATTTTGACATTCACTTGTTAGATGCTTTCCAGCGCATTTCACACATACTGGATTCCATGTTCAGTAGTTTTTTCTATGTCCGTATTTTTGGCATTTAGTGCATTGCGCGACTTCTCTTTTATGATGAGGTGCCTCAAAAATTACTATGCAATGCCTTCATTTGTTAATGCTATAAATATCTTTATTGTTAGTATTTGTTTCCAGTTCTATGCTAAGCAGTGGTAGCGGCTTTTTTGTTGTCCGTTGAGTTATGGTATATATCTGAGTTATGTTAGTTGTGTTTAAAATTTTGTGACCGTTTTCACCAAGCTCATTTTTAATTTCTTCTTGGTCTGCGGAGGGGTGCATATTGCGAAGAATGACTTTGAAGCCACTTTCATTTTTGGGTTTAAATGTATACAGCTTCGTACCTTTTTGCTTTAGCATTTCGAATATTTTTGTGTATGTTTCCGGGTCATTCGATTGAACTCGTACTTCATTGTTTGTTAATATTTTAAATATAAAGTTACTGTCTGTAACAGCGGTTAGCGCATTTTTTAACGTATTTATGCAATCTACGCCTTGTACGTATATAGGGGGTGGTTTGTTTAAACTTTTTTTTCGGTCTAGTTGTTTTTTGTTTTTCGGACTCATTTTGATCAACTTGTCCACTGTGCGAGGGTTCAGCAAGTTCGTCATCATCAACGGTCAAAGCAGCAGTTGTCTCTTTCAACTTTTAACTCATATATGTATATAACAGTTCCTTTGTTTGTTTGATTGTTTATTTATCACTTTTAATAAATTTCAAATTAGTTATTATAAGTATTTAGATTATCTAAACAGAACTAGACACTTTCTTGAAAACTTGCACTTTCGTTTAGCGTCTCTTTCGCGGGTTTTGTAAAATTAGTTATTTGGTTTTAAACAACGATAAATGTCACAAGGGCGGAGCTCGTGTGATTACACGTCCGAGTAACTACACGACCGTTTTGAAGATATCAAGGACCGATTTGCAATGTGATGAAAGGACTTAATGGGCGCCATTAGATAGCGGATGTGGAACTTGTTATGAAAAACAAGTAAAGTAAGAATATATATAAAGAGAATTTATGGTGGAAATTTGTTTAGTAAATTTGCGAAGAACTTTTTGTAACTTTAAGAAATTACTTAAATATAATAAAGTTATTGCTCTCAAGAGAAGAATTGGTGGTATTATCAACTCTGCATCGTGTCGCTTTGAATGTGATATTTTGATGTCTTAAAAGACATCACATGATTTAATACGACATTTAAAAGAACTTATAGAATTGATGAATGGGATTGCTAGTTACGGGTAGCCACTTCGGTGAATGGAGTACCAAATGAAGTGAAATGATTGCGGGACGCGCAGGATCAAGGGGGTGAAGCGATCTAAAAACTTACTCGCAACTTTAAAAAGGATGGCAAGGCACGAAAAGCTAATCGCAAGCGTATAGCGGAGGTGGACAATTTTAACAGTATCAACTAGGAGTTGTTGCCTCCTGCGGTCATTTTCAGAAAAAAGAAGTATTTCGCAGTACATTAGTGGATTAGCTAAGGAGTGGTCATACAAATTTAAATCGGGACTAACAGAGCAACTCAGAAGTCCGAGTTCCTCTGAGGGAGAAGCTGAGAGTAAGTTGCGCTGGTTGGAATTGGAGGCGGGATTGTTCACGGAGAAACTGCTAGACCAGTTTGAAGTTAATACGAGCAAGGGAAAGCTCAAGAACTGTGGGAACAAGCGAAATTCAGGAAGGATTCATTACCTCTGGAAGTAGCCGATCAGGCCTGGACAGCAATTTAGAGTAGATCGGAGGAAAAATTATTCCGACTACATAAGGAAACAAAAGATTTGAGGGCGGAAAAAGAGTACCTGGAGAATAAGGTCAATGAGCTTTCTTAGAGGCTAACAGAAACCTGTGGCGATACATCGGACGACCAGGCCAAGTATTCTGTTTGGTGATCAGTCAGAATTACTGGCAGGGACATCTAAATCTGAAGACGAGCTGCTTTCTCTACGGAGTTCAGAGACCGCTCGAGGTCTTGTATCTCCATTGAGGGAATCTGAAAGTAGGGAGCAACAGGACACTAAATCAGTTGGCAGCGCAACTCCTCTACGAGACCATCTTTAGTAACGTTACTTTGAGAACCGGGAGAAAAGTATTTCTGGAAACTGCCCCAGAAATTAATAACCATCAAATTCTACCAGCGAGTATTAAAACAAGAACAATCAAAATGGGCATTTGAGAACCGGGAGAAAAGTGGATCTGGAAACAGCCCCAGAAATTAATAACCCTCAAATTCTACCAGCGAGTATTAAAACAAGAAAAAGCAAAATGGGCATTTTAGAGGTAGTTCATGTCGTGGAGAAGCTTTGGTTTTCGGTCGTTGAGATTTATGATCTCAGAAATGAAATTAGGCGCTTCAAAGAAGGTTGTGAGCTAGCAGAGAAGAGTCTTACAGGGCAGAGGGGAACATATAATTAAATGCATTAGGCAAAGGACTACAGGCGTATAGTTTACTAAGCCCCTGTCGGAGTTATATGCGCTCTTCGAGAGGAACCTATTTGAAGCAGAAATCTTTTTATTCACTCATACAAGAAATACAAGAAGCTACTCAAAAACTTGGGGAAGATCTGAGAACCTGGAAGCGCAGACTTAGATATTTAGGAGATGCTGCCGGAGCGGAAGTCAACATACAATTCTCAGAAGATATTTCTGTCTATAGAGAGCAAATAGAAAGAGAGATGATTGCAGTATTGAAGGCAGGGCTGATAAATAGGGATTTGCCTAACTGCACGCTAAATCTCACACAAAGATCCATGACAGAATTAATTGAAGTAGTCTCCTCGGCGGAAGCGGCTATACCGCAACGGGCTAAGACAGGTGGAATTAGTTGGACTAGCACAACTGCAGAGAAAGTAGCAGCACGTTTCATACATGGGGATAGGAGAGTTCCCGAAGCAAAACGACCGGAGAAGCCAGCAGAGGAAATTCCAACGGAGGGTATCCACGTGCTCATTTGACACAAACAAGGTCATACTAGGGATAAGTGTCACACAAGAAAGAACACACCCTAATGTGTGGAATGTCAAAAGTATGACGACACTAGTCGCCGGTGTATGGGGGCAGCGAAGCCGGAGTCGGATGTGAAGCAACCATTTAATTGGCACCAGAACAACCTAGGGGTAACGGCATGAATCGAAATAATTTTAATGGATATAATTTCAGTAGGCCTGGCAATTGTTAACCAGGTAGGCGAAATCCTTTTGAAACTGGAAATCGCCAACAGCGTCCCAGCATGGATGTCGATATAACACCCAGAAGGAATCAAATGCTTCTCGTGTGGGCAAGTGGGCCACCGAGCTGCGGATTGCGGAAACAGACAAACCCAGCGAAACGCGGCAAACTTCCAGTGGCTCAGGCGAGGGCAGTAGAGCGGAAACCCATGAAAAAGAGAGAGTTAGGGTACGTGTGCCCGCAATGTAAGCACTTCATCACATGGGGAGGAGCAAGAGGCAAGAGACTCGTGCCGAGTAATTGAAGGACTATGGACCAAGATATGGAGGAGCAAGAGTCTCTTAAAAAAATAGTTTTAGATTGCCCTCAAATAATTAGGGAGTGGATATGCATACATGTTGAGAACAAAAGGACGTTGTTTCATTGTATGCAGGATGGGTGATACGTTCATCGACATACCCTGCAAGGAGGCAGCTAGTGCTTTTGGTAGATATAGGAGCGGACACCAGCCTCGTAATATCTAGTATTTTACAGAAGTGGCTGGAGGTTAATCCGACAGACATAAAAATGCTTAACATAAAGTTTTTTGGGTGCATCAGTACGCTGGGTTCGGTTAGAGTAAATCGCAGCGAAGTCAGTACTATGAGTTTTAGAATGCATAGTGGAGTTCGATAAGGAAGATATCGCGCCGGATGGAAAAAGTGGGTGCCAAATACTTTGGGGCCACCCTACTGGATGCATTGTAGAAAGAGTTGCCGTGTTTTTTATAAGAATAAGCATAGGGTCCTTACTCTCCCAGTGAAGTCATGTCAGGAAGGGAATGCTAAAAGGGTTAGGAATGGTAGTTTGGAGGTAGTGCGAGGTTAATGAAAGTAGCTACGGAAACTTCAGACTGTTCTTTCGCACAAGCAGCAGCTAGTGGAGGGTATATATATGACAGAGGCCTAACGGACGTTGACGGGGGTAAGATTGACGGTTGCGTACTAAATGCATCAGAAGAGGACTATTATATAGATAAGTTTAATTATGGTAGTTTTAAGAAACCAAACTAGGGATCGGCTTATAAAATTAAGCAAATCAAATTAAGCAAATAGATACAGGTACAAACTCAGAGGAAAAAGCATCCATAGAAGCCATTTGTGCGTCCTTCCACGATATATTCTTGTTGGAAGGAGATCAACTGTCATATATAAGGGATGTAGAACATGAAATACCGATTATAGCAGATCAGCCGCCAATTAATCAGAATTTGAACAGATTGCCGCAAGCACACAGGACGAACTAAACAGGCAAGTCCAAGGGCTGTTGAAACACAACATAATTTCACCAAGTATCCCGCCTTGGAATTCACCAATTATTTTGGCACTTCTTACGAACCACAGGCAGCTGCAAACCGCCCAGTGGATCTCCAGCGAGCAGTGCAAGCCGACAGGCAAACTACACCCCAACCACAGTGCCGTAGAGCATTCGGTAAAACATGGGGTCTGAAAGCAGCAGGGGTGTCTTGATGTCTTGTACTCAGCACTTATCAGGACAATAATCTTGTACGCTGCTGTAAGGCGCGGAACTGGCGTTAAGTCCACATATTTGGAGTTAAACAGACTGCAGAGATGCTTGAGCATTACGGGCGCGATGAGCCCTACATCTGGTGACGCTCTGAATACTTTGTTGTACTTGCCACCACTGGATCTAATGATTAAACAGGGGCAATGAAAACGATATGTTGGTTATTTTCATATGGATATTGGCAAGACGAAAAGAACTTTGTGCATAGAGAGATGTTCAAGAGGCTGTCAGACCCAGTTTTTTTTGGAAAAAAGTACAAAGTCAGCTTCCCGACAAGGAAGTAGTGGACAGATCCAGAATTGTTATAGGGGTTTAGCAAAAACTTTCTTCAATGACGGCTCCCTAACTGAAAAGGGAACTGTTGCAGGGTGACATCTGAATGAAAATGTCAAACGCTTCTCGGCTATGGGAAGTATGGGAACGGAATTCAAATGGAAAGTGTTTCCTATACTAAAAGAGAGTTGCAGACTTCCTTCCAACATAACGAAGGAAAGATATTCGATCATTGGTTGGGCTAATCACGGCGCTTAATCCATGGGACCCATCATATGGCGATAATATGCATCTCCGGCGGTCCGAACTGCGTGTTCCATCTGGAGGAACACTAGGACGGCACAAAGCATTTTGTATGTGCTTATCAGAATGAAGAAGCCTATAGACTCAGATGTATTGGGAATGGACAATATACATTCGTTATCCGTGTACAGACTTCTGAGATTCATAAAAGAGCCAAATAAGTTTGCAACGTCTCTTTCACAATTCTTTATCTAAACTTTAGCAGTAATGTACATTGGATCCATACTAGTGTGACTGCAAAATATGTTCAGCATACTAATGTTGCTACGTCCACAATTAACCAGAAATCATTACAAGGTTTCCATAGAAGATTCTTCTTCAAAATTTTAAACCAGGGTTCAGGGAATTAGCATTAAAGACAAAAAAAAAAATAGGCGGCTTATTTTTAAACCACGCCACTATTGACACATTTTTACGCAAGAAATGGGGTCGATCATATAAAGGACACGCCATATTTAAAACTCTGCAAACTAGTAATCGAACACAAGTCCATATAAACAAAATTATATTATATTAAGGGGATCAATGTTATTTTCATATTATAATAATAATATTGTTGTATAAATTAAATGCTAGTCGTCTCAATAAGGTATTTGCCATCTTTACTGTTACCAAACTCTCCTTTTTGAAGACAAATTAGACAAATTAATTTTAGCACAGCTCGACTGCTATCTCTTTTGCTTCAAACTATATGTTCGAATAGTTTGGAAATATAATGATATGACGTAAGAACTAGAATAGTACCGCCCAACTTCAAACGAAAGATGTAAAATACGGAGCAGACTTATATTCGGTGGAAAGAATATGCATTTGCATTATTAATTTTCTGAGGAGACCATAAAGATGGTAATTATTCTTTGATTTTTTTATATAACCAACATAAAATTAATTGTTTAATTTAAAAGTATCTGTACATATGGAAATTTGAAAGAGCAACATTATCTACATCCCTATTAGAGGGCCTGCCTCAATAATATTTACTGTGGTTAGCAATATATTATTTTCTTTAAGATAAGAAGTCTTTATATTGTAAAGTATATAGATTATTTGGCTGAGTTTCCAGCAAGTTGCTTCATGCATCTTGCTTACCAAACCACAGATTTCAGTTTTTACCTGATTCAATATGTTAGCGATTTGCTGAGCATGTTTCAATTGATGTGCCTGCAAGCGGTGTGCCTGAATCTGTCTTTGTTGAGCTGCTAGTTTCTGAATGTCCTGTTGAATATCATGCAGATTAAGGTTCATAATACCGATGATTTGCTGCTTTATTGGAAGTACATGTTTATGTATGAGTATTGCATTTGCATGTATAAGATAAACACTTTTCATTTATTTTAAATGACATATCACAGTATTGGTAAATAAATAAACGAAGATAATTGATAGTGGAAATTAATTATTCGGTTTAACAAATATAATTGTATAAAATGGAATTTCATAAACTATTAAACTTAATAATTAGTTCAGAGTTATTATGTTTACCTGATATTTATTAAGGTCAACTGGAACAATATCCAGATTATGTTCCAAATCAGCACTCAAAATCTCCCAATTTAAAATATCTGTACAGTATGGTACATCTCCCTATAGTAAGTTAGAAAAAATTAAAAAATACTATAGTGCAATAACTATACAGATACTTTACTTATGTTGATTAAATTAAAAGATTATTTCAGCTTCAGCTTTGATATTATTACGTAAGCTTAACTAATTTTTATTAAATAATTTAGCTATTAGGAGAACAATTGTACCTTCAACTTGATATGGATGATTTTCTATTAGAATAGAAATTGCAGAGCTTGGGCCACAATTGTTACCGTATACATCTTCGAAATCCTGGATATACAATTTATACACGGGTACATTTTCCGGTTAACAGCGAAATATGAACCAAGTAACACATATACTGCCATTTGAACTTGAACATCGAACGAGTGAAGAGAGGGCGCAGAACTGCAGTGAGTTTGTGTCGCGTGGCGAAGAGTCACATCCTGCCCGAGGTAACCCAGATATTCATAACAGAACACTACGGATCTAGACTGAGGAGTCAATAAACACCTCCCCGGACACAGGGCGTAGAGGAGCTAACCTCTATAAAACACCTCTGGGTTGGAGCAAGATGCCATACAACCCGTGTCGATGCTCAACCTGGCTGGGGACCCAGGTTAAAAACTAGCCCAGTCTCTAACGGAGTGCTCAGGATACTTGGCGTCCTCCGGTTCTATATAGCCTTACCCGTGCACAGGGACCTCTGGGCGAGTGGACCTCTCTTGTCCGATACTCGTGGGATCATATATGAGCAATTTAAATTGAAAAAAATTCAAAACCAAAGGAAGGAGGTCCGCCCAAAGAACCGACAGAGAAGATACTGTCTACCGCTAAATAAGGGTGGTAGACAGATCGATAGCAGCAGGAGGCAGTGGGGGCTTAAGCGTTAGGGCTGGTGCCAGTACGAGTGCTGGTAGCAGGGGACGGGGAGGCTTGGGAAAACCGGTCTCTCGTCTTGTTCAGAGGGGTGCTGAAGGGAGAAACCTGGGGGAGGTGGTGAAAACCCAAACGCTGACTGCGGTCAGGGGGCGGGGGCTGCCACGGGGATCAACCGGCAGCAGACAGTAGAGGGGTCTAGCAGCTCAAAGAAGGTTGCTGGGGTAGTACAGGGGGGGCAGGAAAAACATGTCCATCCGTCTAAGCAGGCCTTTTACGACAAGAAGGCGGCCATGAGGGTAATGGCCAAATATGAGGCTCTACCTACTGACCAGATCACTGAGGACCAGGCCAAATCGGTAGAGTGGCAAAACCTGCGGGTACAGCCCCAAAGAGGCAACGTTCGGCTGAAGAGACGGCTGAGGTCGCTAAAAGACAAAAAGTCGGCGGCCAGAAATACTCGTCTTACAGCGAAGTGGTCAAAGGTGGGGTTGAAATGCTGGCAATCATAGACCGGAAGGAGGAGGAAGGGGTCATACCCAAAAAGGAGTGGAGATGGGTGGATGAAGCGATTGCAGAAGTCTTAGAGGAAAACCCTGGACCCCATTTCTTCCGCGATGCGGGCTGGTATCAGGGCAGGGCCAAGCTCATCGCATGCGATGATAGCAGGTCAGCAAACCTCTACAAGATCGCGGTAAGCAAGGTTGGCGAGATTTGGTCGGGAGCTAGGCTTGATGCCGTCAGCAGAGAATAAGTTCCCAGCATTCCCAGAGCACGGGTCTGGATCCCGTCTAAAGCAGATGAACCGGCGAAAATAAAGGAGATCTTTAGATCTTTAGATCCCTATCCAATTGGATAAAACAAATGCTGAAAACCAGAACAGCCGAAGTATCCCTCACCTCAACAACCACAGTGGTTAATACTGTTCGAGGATGTCCGCAGGGTGGAGTACTATCTCCCCTGCTGTGGTGCCTTGTGGTGGATGAACTTCTCTGGGAATTGACTAACATGGGGTGCTGTCAGGGATAAGCTGATAACATAGCGATTACATGCAGGGGAAAATTCGAGAGTACACTATGTGAACTACTCCAATGTGGTTTAAGAATTACAGGTGATTGGTGCCACAGGATGGGATTTAAAATAAACCCCATAAAAACTACTTTTGTCATTTCACGAGGAAATATAAACTCAAAAACTTTAAACCTATTAAACTAAATGGAGTGGGGATCAATGTGCAATCTGAAATAAAATTTCTAGGTATCGTACTAGATAGAAAACTTTTATGGAGATCTCACATCAATGAGACAATTAGTAAAGCGAAAAAATCTCTCATGATATGTAGATTAATTGCGGGGGAAAATTGGGGAAGCAATCCCAAGATCCTGCGATGGATGTACATCATGATAGTATGCCCAATGATCACCTACGGAGCGGCTCTGTGGGCTAAGAAAGCAAGACAACTAAACTTTGCGCAAGCACTAGCGTAAGGTGCAAAGGCTTGCTGCCGTCTGTATAATTGGAGCTATGAGAACCTGTCCTACAGCCGCCCTGAACGTCATACTGGAACTTACACCCCTACACATATTTGTGGAAACACAAGAGAAGAGGGCTCTGTATAGAAGTAAATGGTCCTGAAGTCTCATCGGGAGTCAGATGGTAGAAACATTATCAAAGGCCATTCCAGACATCTGTATACCGAAGGACTTTACAATCACGCACTACAGTTTCACTAAGTTGTTTAAAACAGAGTGGAGCTACAAAAACACATGGAGAGGTCTCAGCGAAACCTACAGGTTAGATCAGTCCACGATCACCTGGTACACCGACGGATCTCTCACAGAAGAGGGTTCCGGCGGGGGGGTATTTGGACCTAGATTCAAATACTATGAATCCCTAGGCAAATATACTAGCATCTTCCAGGCGGAAATCCACGCCATTGAGAGATGTGCACATTTCAACATTGAAAAAGGTTACGATCGCAGGAAAATTGCTATCTTATCGGATAGCCAAGCGGCCAATAGGGCAGTTACCTCTTATCAGGTAAATTCGAAACTGGTATGGGAGTGCATCAAAAAACTGGATGCTCTTGGCTCACGTAATTCATCCTGACCGGAGGCTCACAATGGGTAAACATAAAAAAACTCAAATAAAACTAAAAATCAATCAACTTCACTGGCTTGTAAGCAAAAAGTCAAAACTATCCCTATCTTACAAAATACTACTATACACAGCCGTTGTAAAGCCAATATGGACCTACGGAATGCAGGTGTGAACCTGGGAACCGCATCGCAATCTAATATTGGTAAACTCCAACGTAGCCAATCAAAATTCCTTAGGATAATTACAGGTGCACCCTGGTACTTAAAAAATTAGAATATCCACAGAGATTTAAACGTATCTACAATAAAAGAGGAAATACAAAAATTCTGCAGAAGTTAGTCTCAAAAGCTGAAACTACACCCGAACACCTTAGCAAGGGAGCTATTGTCAAACAAAGGTCGCAAACGATTAAAAAGGAAAGATACCATTAACCTACTACAATAGAAATTAACTCTGTATATATAATCTCAACTGTACTGTGTACCTGTATGTGTACCTATGTAATCCTATGCTAATTCATGTTATGTTCGGACCATTGGCGAACAGCATATTAATTTTAAATTAGTTCTTAAGATTTGAAAAACTTATTGTGAGTTTCTTATATTCTAAGAAAGATTCAATAAATAATATATATGGAAAAAAAACCAGAGCGAGCTGAAATATGTGGGGTAGGAGAGAGTTCCAACAATTAATGTAGATTTTCGTTTAGATTTTTCTATCCGTTCACGTGCCGGTCCTAAATTTGAAATTCATATAGATACGGTATATGCACTAAACACATTGACCACTGAATTGCCCAGTCAAGATATCGATCCTCAAAAGTTACTACATTTACAAGGTCTAGTTCTTGCAGATACATTTTATTATAAATCAGGAAAAATTGATTTAATCCTTGGAGCTGATATATTTGCTGCCATTCTCTTGCCTGATACGCGATTAGCGTAACCAAATCGACTCATTGGTCAAAGCACCCAACTAGGTTGGATTTTATCAGCTCTAAATCCATTACAATAAAATGTCATCACTCTACTCTGTAATTAGAAACATTAGTTCAGAAGTTTTATAAATTAGAAGCAATACCTCATGAGACGTCGATGTTATTTGCAGAGCAGTGGTGCGAAGAATATTTCCAAAAAACTCACACACGGCAGGAAAATGGGAAATATTTAGTTAGAGTACCTTTAAATTCCATATTTGAATCCAACCAAACAATGGGAAAATCTAAACACTTAACATTAAGCTGTTTTCATCAACTGGAAGGTAAATTATCATGCAATTTAAATTTGAAACATAATTATGGAGCTGACATAAAAGACTATTTTGTTCTACAGATTAAACCAGCAACCACTAGTGAATAGCACAATTTTATCAACCATACGGTTACGTCGTGTGTTCTGCCACACCATGATTATAAAAGGTATACATAGTGTTTGACGCATCCTCGAAGACCACAAACCCTTAAATTACTTATTATGCATCGGACCACCTTTACAAAATAATTCACCGGCCATCATACTGCACTGGCGTGTGCAGAAATATGTTTTCATATCAGATATTCAAAAAAATGTACCGTTGTATTGACATCCATGAAGATGATGCACAATACCAACGCATTTTATGGCGCAACGAAAACGGGCAAGCACAAGAATTTTTTTTTTCTTACTACAATGACATTTGGAACTGCATCTGTACCATACACCGCACTTCGTGTACTTCATCAGATCGCTGAGGATGAAAGAGTGTGCTACCCCTTGGCAGAAAATGTTTAATGGAGGACATTTACGTGGACGATGTCCAGACTGGTAGACACTCGGTAGATACAGGTTTGGAAATTTGCGATCATTTAATTATGGCACTTAAGTCAGCTGGAATGGTATTACGAAAGTGGTCCAGCAACCATACTGCGATACTCCAAGCATTTCCAGAGGAGCATCAAGTGAATGCTGGTTAACTACATCTTGATCCTAAGAAGTCAATAAAAACTCCTGGACTTTATTGGTTACTAAAGGATGATAAATTAATATTTAAAATTATTTTCAAAATAGATCGTACCCCTATGAAAAGGACACCCCTTTCTTCTATTGCACGACTCTTCTATCGGTTAGGTTATATCGTCATTGTTGAAGCGAAAATCATTCTGAAAATGATATGGACGATAAAACTAAGTACCACTGACCAATTTAGCGCATCGATTGGCTGGGAAAAACTCTACGAACGCGCTGGTTCCAATTTCTGGAACATTTACAAGAAATAAATAAAATCGTTATCCCAAGTGGTTTAAACTAATATCTTTCTCAATTCTCCTCCGTTGCAACTTCATGTATTTTGCGACGAATCTTCTAACGCATTTGCAGCTTGCGTGTATCTCCGTATACAATGTGATAAGTTTAAATTGATTGAGAATGCGTTTCATACAAAAAGAACGTAACAAACAAAGTCAAAATCTGACTCGCCTACTTTGAGTTTTTTTTTGTACTTTGAACAAAAGATTTTGTGTGGGTGAAATTTGTCAGTGGACAAATGTCATCTTCACACACTTTAGGGATTTGGGATCGGTCAATAAATCAAATGGTGTTCCATAAATATGAGGTCGAAAGTAGTTTACAGACCATACTATAGCAAGTTGAATATTTTCTCTCGTGATCGTTTAATGTCTGGCTGGCATAACTTATGGGATGATCGTCCTGCGTGTGTACTGAACCTATAGCATAATCGCTAACGTCTGTGGAAATTTCAAATTTCTTCGTAAAGTCGGGATATTTAAGAACAGGTGGGTCTATCAAGAGCTGTTTTTATTTTTCAAAGGCATATACGAGGTGTGATCAAAAGATAACCGTTATTTTCATCTTTTCGTGAGTTACGTATGTTCGATGTTCGCATTTTTTTTCTGTTATGTTGGTACACATGTCTGTTATATATGTTGGCAATACCAGCCATTTTGGATTGTCAGTTTGTTTTTGACAGATAAAAAGGTTAGTCGTGTTTTGGTGTGCTCTTCGATTTTGTACTATTCGAAAAAATGGATCAAAGAAACTGTATTCAGTTTTGTGTAAAAAATGAAATTAAATGCGCAAGGACATTTGAAATGTTGACTGTGGCCTTTGGCGATTCTACTATGAGCAGAATACAAGTTCAATTCAATGACGATGCTCGTCCTGGTCGCCCGAGCACGTCAACAATAACGGTTCTTTTTTGATCACACCTCTTATATATATAAGATTGTTCCAAAATTGCTCAATTTTGAGCAAAAACAACGTCGCATGGACATCGCTCAGGAGCTGTTGAACATCGTCAACGACGATCCAGATTTCGTCACAAAGATCATAGCTGGTGACGAATCGTGGGTGTATGGCTATGACATTGAAACCAAAGCCCAATCATCCCAATGGAAGTGTCCAGATGAGCCAAGACCGAAAAAAGCACGTCAAGTTCGGTCGAAAGTAAAGGTTTTGCTGACAGTTTTCTTTGATTGCAATGGCGTGGTGCATCATGAATTCTTGCCACAAGGTCGTACGGTCAACAAGGAATACTATCTTGAAGTTATGCGCCGTTTGCGAGAAGCAATTCGTCAGAAAAGCCCAGAATTGTGGAAAAACCAATCATGGATTTTGCACCAAGATAACGCACCAGCTCACACAGCGATGCCTGTGCGTAATTTTTTGGCCAAAAACAAAACTGTTATCATGCCTCAATCACCGTATTCACCGGACTTGGCCCCCGCTGACTTTTTCCTCTTTCCAAAACTGAAGACACCGATGAAAGGAAGCGTTTTGCTACGATTGAGGAGATAAAAGAAAAATCGAAACAGGAGCTGTTGGCGATATCAAAAAAAGCGTTTCAGAAGTGTTTCGAGGATTGGAAAAAACGCTGGCATAAGTGTATTATATCTGAGGGGAATTACTTTGAAGGGGACAAGATAGTTGTTGATGAATAAATAAATATTTTTTGATCAAACCTCGTATATTGAGTTTTTTTTTTATTTATTTTGAAATTCTTTTTCAAATATTTGGACAGTCCTTGGGCAATTTTGGGGTAATCTCTGGTAAATTTTGGATAGTAGCCAGTCATACCCAGAAAGGATTTAATCTGTTCGGCTATTTCTGGTAATTTTAATTTTTGTATGTTTTTGATTTTATTCATACTTGGTTTGATGCCATCCGTTGTAAGGATGTGTCGTAGGTTTTCTGTAGACTTCGCATACAATTTACATTGATGGATTTGAATTTTTAGATTGTGTCCTCTTAATTTCCGAACATTTTTTTGTTTGTTTTCTTGATGTTCTTCAATGGTGGCATCATTACGATATACGACGAATATTTTATTTAAACATGTCCGTCCGTCTAAGCAGGCCTTTTACGATAAGAAGGCGGCCATGAGGGTAATCCCCAAATATGAGGCTCTACCCACAGACCAGCGCTCTGAGGAGCAGGCCAAATCGGTAGAGTGGGCAAGGGGTATGGTTGCCCCACTGGCAGAGAGAAAAGGGGTAGTCAGGTTCGGGTTCGTTGACGCGACCGTTCGGATCTACCGCAGCGACGAGCAAGCTTTGGAACCGGATAAGATAGAGGGTGACAAGGCTTGCGTGGCTGGCGGTGGGGAAGAAGGGTTGTCCCGCAGCCAAAAGTCGACTGACTCAGAGCAGCTGACTGGGGTCGGGCAGCTCTTTGAAGAGGACGACCTTCTTGACTACACCGAAGAAGAGGAGGACGCGGACGTTACGATGGTGGAGGTAAGAAGGACAGATTACTATGAAGCTGATCCAAATTGTAGGGTGCATCATGGTTTGGTATGGTTTGTGTGTATGCTTGCTGGCATATTTGCAAGTATTTACTGCTCAACCTATTTTGCGACAATCGTACACACATACTTTATTACGCCTGGCTGCAGCCACAGACACACATATACATTCGTATAGACGCGTGCCATACGTATGAATATGTGTCGTCGTTTTATGCAAACTGTGTACATATATAAATATTGTTCTAGAAGTAAATATGTGTCTCGTTCTTGTGAACGATCGTATTATATAAGCATCAATGTACATGTAAAATAAGGGTTAAATGATAATATGAACGCTCGCTGAGAGTCATTAATAAATTGAATGCTGAAACCGACGGAAGTGTTTTTATTTTACTACAAAATCAACCTCCACCATTGTAAGCTCGCCTCCGCGAACTTGACGGTCCGCCTGGGTTCCGGTGGTTTTGACGTGGCTCTCGTCCAAGAGCCGTGGATATGCGACAACAAAATCTGCGGTCTAAAGATGAGAGGTTTCAAGATGATAGCCCCTCAGAGCACAGGTAAGCCTCGTGCTTGTATTAGTAAAGGATAACATTAACATCTTCTTGCTCCCACAGTGGCGATACAATGGCGGCAAGCATTGAGCTGCAAAATAGCAGTTTCTGGGTAGCCTCTGACAACAAGAACTTGGTTGTCTCCAGCGACGTAAATGCCCAAAATACATTGTGGGGAAGCACAAACTCTAACGCAAGAGGTGAGTCAGTTTTAGACTTTATTATAGAAAATAAGCTTAGTGTCCTTAATTTAGGCTCAAAGCCGACTTTTATAACACAGAATAGAAAGGAAGTGTTAGATATTACCCTGACCTTCGATAATTTCGCGAATAATGTAAAAAGATGGAAAGTGTCGAATGAAAATTCCTACTCTGACCATCGTTATAAAGAATACGAATTGAATTTCCCAGTATCTCCAGTTAAGACGTTTATATAATATTCGGAAAACGGATTGGGGAAACTATAGGAAGGCTCTGAGCGCCACACTGTCAAGAAATCGCCCGTTTGACCCCACAGACCCTGTGGAATTAGACGGGCTGATTAATCAGGTAACCAGGGAATTGAATAGTTCACTGACAGCCGGGTGCCCGGTTGTAAAACTGAGAGGCAAGAACAAACCACCTTGGTGATCAATGGAATTCTCCGGATGTCCAATAGGCGGTTATTCAACAGGGCTTAAACTTCGGGTCTGCCCTCGGACTGGGAAGCTTACAAGGCTGAGCTAAAAATATACAAGAAAACAACCAGAACTGAGCAACGAGAATCCTAGCAAAATTGTTGTAGGGATGTGGAAGAAACTTCAGAAGCAGCTAGACTACGAAGAATCCTAGCGATGGCACCTGGGCTACTTAAAGGGTCCGAGTGATGTGTGGAGCGAATCCAGCGAGGAATCTTTGGCTCTTCAATTAATGGAAACCCAATATTGAAGAAAGAGTTAGAAAGGCCAATATTACTTTGTACACATGTAAAAAAACGGTATAATCAGGTGGGGGTTATCCCCAAGAATTATGCACTGGCTGTACATTTCAGTGGTCAGAACTATATTGCTATATGGAATACTGGTATGGTTGCCAGCCACTCAGAAACAAAGCTATTTGAAGCTTCTGAGCAAGGTCCAAAGAACGGCTTTTCTAAGCATCTCTGGTGCTTTAAGGACCACGCCTACTAAAGCATTAGAAGTAATACTCAACCTGCCTACATTAGAGCTGGTAGGGAAACAAGTGGCCGCCACATCAGCACTAAGGCTGAAATGTGCGGCGTTATGGCATGATCGGCAGATTGGTCACTGGACTATTACACATACCTGGAGTAGTTCTATCCAACACATTGACCACTCTATACATAATCTCAACTTCGATAGGCACTTCCAGATATATATTCCGTCTAGAAGAGAGTGGCGAAACATCAATGCCATGGAAAAGGGGGAACTGAATTTCTACACTGACGGATCCAAACTTGACGGCAGAGTCGGTTTTGGGGTTTCTCAAAAGAACTGGGACTGGAGCTTTTTTCCGTCTCCCCGACGACTGCAGTGTTTATCAAGCAGTGGTCCTAGCCATAAAGGAGGTAGCCGTCTACTTAAATAGACATCCCAAAGAATATCATAAATAAAACTCGGATAGCGAGGCCGCCATCATGTCAATGAACTCGGTGGCACTGAAATCAAAGGTTGCTCAGGACTGCCGGGCAGCCCTAAATGATATCAGTACCGTTTTCAGGGTATGCCTTATACGAGTATGTGTTCCGGGACATAGGGATATTGAGGGGAACTGTAGGGCTAATGAGTTGGCCAGACTGGGCACCAACCTTCCTTTATGCACGGACAGATGCGATGTTGGAATACCAATTACCACCTGCAAACAGAGCGGGCTCTTTAGGCAAATACGCTTTTAACTCTCTTACAGAAGTGTCTAGCGCGAAGGAAAATGTGGACATTATAAAGCTATCTGCAACAAATGGGGTTGATCAAAGAAAAAACACGCTCACTTTTGATATAAGAAACTTTCGGGTTTAAAATTAACCTAACTATGCTCGTATTCTCGCTCGACCGCATCATTAGCAATCAAATGTGTCGTCAGGTCGTCAGATACTCAAAGGGAATAACATGTATTACCAGTAGGTGTGAGTTAGCACCTCCAATTATAGACGAGTGGTAACGGTTGCACCTAAAATTTGGATGGTGCGGCCGGCTAAGTAGCTTGGGCGAACAACTCCCTAATGCGAGATGTAAAGCGACCGCGCCAATCGGATGGTTTGCAGCCAGGGAGTATACTGACTGTACTACTGCAGAGCCTTCCTGATACCAGGCTCCTCGGGAAGTAACGGTGGCCTTATCACGATATAGTGCGCTGCCGTGACTGACCTTTCTTTCGGCTTCTTTTGACTAGGTCACCGTGCTAATACTCTGGTGGAACGCACAGCCTGCTTAGTTGGGCAGGTGACAGTACGAACCAGATAAATATGAACAAAAAAATAGCCTCGGACAAAATAATAAGTGAAACAAAACAAAAACCGAAAATGAATAACGAAAAGGTCAAAGAAACGGCCAAGGACAAACTAGGAAAGGACGGATGGAGGCACTTTGGGCCTTCCTCGGAGGACGAACCCCTGGCTTCTAGTAAGGAAACCATAATTCCCTCGATAAAGCATGATGCTGTGGGCACAGTACACCTAAACTCGAGAATACTGCTTCGGCAAAGGGCTATCAGAAAATCACTAGACCCAAAGAACCGTGTAGGCATAAACAGTACAGCAAAACGCAGCGGCGTGTACTATTCATCCCAAAGACGCGGAGGACAGGGTGCGATTTCAGGAAGTCGTCGACAAGTATCTGGTGTACCAATCGACACTTCCTAAAATCGAGGTTGTCAAACGAAATAGGTCAGCGCAGGACAATTATGACAGAGCGCCCAAAAAATCCAAGGTTGCCGGGGCAACAGAGGTAGGAGCTGCGAACAAGAGGGTCTTCAGCGCGGTGTTTCGGGACCGCCGATACTAACCGAAGCAAAGAAGCTCTGGAGAGGTGGGGAGAGATTGAGTCCAGGTTGTCACAAATGGTAATGGACCATGTTATGGACAACCTGACAGCAGGCCCGAAGATTGCTCTTCCCGGTTTCGACTCGGCCGGAATTGTCTGGGGGTACAGGGTGATCAAATGTGATGAAAAGTTCTCCAAGGAATTTCTGGAAGGCTGTATCTCCAAAATTGGGGAAGCAGATGTGAGCTTGAAAGCAAGCAAAATCCCGAAGCGGCCAAGAGCACACATTTCGTTGCCCAATATGACGTTGGACAAAGAAAAGCTTGTCCCCTACCTGCAGGCCCATAATCCCGACATTCCTATGACTGACTGGCCGGTTATCAAGGCAGAGGCTTCGCAAGAAACCAGTATTTCGTTCCTCCTGGTTATAAACGAGGAAACTTTACCCGCCTTGGAGAAGGCAGAAAATAAACTTCGTTTCTAGATTGGTACATCTCTCTGTTTTTGACATGTCAATTTTGATTCAATTTTGATGTAAATTCAGATAGTGTGTGCGTAATAGCTTTGTAAACAGCTCATTGTTTCGTATATTCTGCGAATTTCGCTATGTCGAAACAATTTCAACAGACCAAAAGTTCGGTCAAAATGCAAAAATTAATATTTTTAGATACTCAATTCCAATTCCATGTATTTCAATTAAGAGTTTGTCTGATCTTTGATGAATCACGCACTATTTTTATGGAATCTGCCGCGATCACGGATTTAGGATAGTCAACATGTTGGTCACCATTTATGCCCTCAATACCGATTTTAAACCACGTATACCACTTATGATCTCCGTCACGGGATAAACAATCATCACCATAAACTTGGTTCACTATCCACTGCACGTATTGTGGCCAAATTTGTGTTTTAATCAGCATCCCTGGGTGGACAGTAAACAGAAGTGATAGTTAGAAGGCCACCTTGGTGAAACATAGCTAAGCTGGTGATTGAATATGTGGGTGTTGGTACTTATCTAGTAGTTGATGTTTTATATATAATTTTAAACTATGATAGCAGTTCCACCTCTCGCAGTTCCGGCAGGGTGGTTTGTGGAGTATACGTTGTATGGAGATATATTTATATTAATTTTTAATGTGAAATGAATTTCAGAATCTAACATAATATCTATTTTATGTTCTGTAAGAAAATGTTTCACTTCTTAAATATGTTGGGCTAATCCATTGGCGTTCAATACAGGTAACAGGTATTATAAGTGATGTCATTTTTACACTATATTTGCCACGATTGTCGTAAGAAGGTTGAGTATAGTGCCCATTTGTTCCATGAGATTTTTCATAATCGATTTTAGTTCGGTCATGTCGTTGGGTTTCTCTGGAGGAAATATGTCTGGTGTTATTGTCTGTTGAATTCTCAGTTTTTTCTGTTGGCTTTACATTTTTTTAAATTTCACATTTTTACACATCGTGATGAATGGTTACAGAAGTGTTTAGTGTGTCCATAACGCTGCCATTTGGTAAACTGTGGTATTTGTCTTTTGGGTCGAGGTGGTTTAAAGATTACTTTTGTGTATAATATAGCCTTGTTATCATATATTCCTCTGTTGTTTGTATTGTTTGTATTCTGTTTCAAGATTTAAAAAAAATATAGGGAGGGGGATTTTTGCAACTCTGTGCCTAGTATTGGATATATCTACCAATCCGTGGCCAAATGCTTCTATTGCCTCCTTAATGTCATGTATTGGTACTGTATGACTTCTCCACCTTTTAATAGCTTAAGTATGTGTTCGTTTGGTGATATAACGTTTAATAGCCCTCTTAACGGCTGAATGTTATCCGCTCCTGACATAAAAATTTGAGGAGGTTTCTTTATTTTCGGCTTACCTCCACAGTTTGTATATTTAAGTCGTTACTATTATTAAGTGTTGTTGTTCCAAGCCAGTATTTGGCTAATGGTAATTGTTTTAAGGCATTTCGCGATTCACACGCTGGACTTGACCTTAATTTTTTTTTGTGTCTGCTTCCAATTAGTTGAAGGGTCATCAGGTTGAAATTTTCCTACCTATTCATTAATTTTATTACTATTACAAAAGGAGATTTCCTACAGATATATAAACATATATACATTTGTATTATATTTTCATGCTTATGTATGTACATATATACGAGTATGTACATTCGTGCTGTATCTTATTCTCGGTCCTATTCATGTATATACACATAAACAGACATATTCTCATATACTCGTATGTGAAATGCATAAAGTGCCTAAAGTGCCTAAAGTGCATAAAGTGCCTAAAGTTCATAAAATGCATAGAATGCATTAAATGTGCCAAATTCAAACAGACTTGATAAGCATTTTTTTGTGGGAAACGAATAAGTGGAATTAAAATGGAGTGTCGGGCTGCGTCTCGGAACGAAACTCGCGTACGTCAATGCAGGAAAGGAAATTCGACGTCGAAAAGCTGCAATCTGGATGGATGTCCAATAATTTCCCACAACTATCACTCCAGATACGATATAAAAATATATATTCTATCCAATAGTCAAGCGGAACTTAAAGCCCTTAACAAATACAAATTTATGTTCAAGTGCCACAACAACCTAAACCTACTGGCAACACATAACAAGGTAAAATTTATATGGATGCCTTGACACAAAGGCTTTAAAGGCAATGAGGCCGCGGATGTACAAACCAGAAAAGGGGCGGGCGAGCTCTTTATAGGGCCAAGCCCGTTGAACGGCTTCACGAAAGACGATAATACAAACATAATCTCAGAAAAAACCAGAAAAAAGTAAAAACTTATTGGGACAACCCGGATGGACTTTGCCACTCCAAAAAATTCCTACAGTTCGATGCAAAAAGAGGGACAGAAGCCCCAGAATAATTAAATAGAAGCGACCTACGCAACCTATGTGGTGCTCACACTGGCCACTACATTTGGAAGAGGAGGACTTCTAAACGCTATCGTTAAAGGGAATTATTGCCTTCGCCAAACTAATCACTCCAGCTCAACACTAGCTCAACGTCGATCTAAGCGTGCAGTGGAGATCCGCTGTATGCGTACAAAAGCTGAACAAGTGGTTGGTTTTTACCAAGAGTAACGTAACATCTGGTACGACGACTAGTGCCTTAAAGCCACTGCGGCGAAGGGCGCAGTATACGAGGATACCCACGCGATACGACGGAACGATACCGTGAGAAGCAGAAGGAACAGAGACGTCTCTTTAGGCGCAAGGAATGAGAAGCAGAAAGACGTGAATGCGAAGAGCTTGAGATGCTGGGAAACAGGAACATGCCCCAAAAATGTTGTCAACTAGTCAAACGCCAGATTGAAGGTTTCAAAACCAGAAGATGTAACCGAACAATTAGTCGCTGACGACGCAATTACCGTACCACCACCCGATCGTAATGATGAAGCACTATATAGTTTGAGGAACACTAAAGCAGCTGGAGAAGACGGGCTGCCGGCCGAGCTATTCAAAACCGGTGGCGAAGCATTGGAAATTCACATGTACCAACTACTTTTTAGAGATGGTCGTACGAATGCATGCCAAGCGAATGCAACCTGAGCGTGCTTTGCCCAATTTATAAGAAAGGGGATCCTACGAATTCCGCAAATTACCGCGGGATCAGCCTCAATTACATCGCATACAAGGTCCTATAGACGAATTGTGTGAGAGACTGAAGCAAATGGTCAATAAGCTTATTGGGTCCTATCAGTGTGGCTTAAGATCTGGTAAGTCTACCATTAACCAGATCTTCACAATACCAATCCTGTAGAAGGCCCAAGAAAAGAATATCGACATATACCACCTCTTCGTCGATTTTAAAGCTGCTTTTGATAGCACAGAGTGAATCTGCCTCTATGCCGCTATGTTTGAATTGGGTATCCCCGATAAACTAATATAGCTATGCAGTATGACGTTGAGCTGAACGACAAGCTACATCAGAATTGGGATAAATCTCTCCAAGTCATACATCAAACGAGGTTTCAGACAAGGCGATTCATTTTCTTGCGATATCTCAAACTCCTACTGGATAAAACGAGTACAGAAGTCTGAAGTCGGGTTAGACCGACTTCAAAATACCCTTCACCATTTCTTGTATGTGCGAGTTCAACAATGGGGTGTTTTCTTCACAAAACATCATTAGGAACATATCTACGGTAATTTTCGGTAGGTTACCTTGAATTATATATTATATCGAACCCATTTCTTGTGTATGGCTTTGTACTCTCAATATAATCACTAATACAAATTTAGGCCAACATTTTTGTATAGGTCGTAAGTTATAATAATATGTCAATAGTGTGCGTGACTCTAAAATTAACAGGCCCATATTTTGTGTGGAGTTTAATGTTAGTACCCGCAACCTTCCTGTGAAACTTCGTTGATAAATATTTAATAGGAAACTAGTAATAATTTTTGGTTAATTGTGGGCGTGGCGGTAGTAATAATCTCCCCATATTTGGAATGCATGCTAGTACACACCCAATGTATGCGTCTACCAAAAATCACTAGAAGCATAGAATAGGTAATTGCTTTGAAGAGGAGCGTATCCTTCATCTGATCGACCCCGAATCTTGTATATGGCTTTGTAGGGTTTATATACGTACTAATATAAATTATCGTTCAAAAATATTGTATAGGATAATAATATGTCACTAGTGGGCGTGGCTGTAGAAATAACACGACCATTTTTTGTGTGGTGTTTAATGTTAGTACCCGCAACCTCAATGTGGAATTATTATCTCCATATTCTACAAACACACTACTATGGACCGAATGTATATTTGTGCAAATTTTTATTCCGAAGGCATCAACACAAGCATAGGTAGGTTAATTTTAATTTTAGACCCGAAAGTTCCTTATATCTAAAGTGGGCGTGTCTTTTCCCTGATCAACCCATTTGTTGCAGATAGCTTTATAATGTCCACATGATCATTCCCATAAAATTTCGCACGGAAATCTCTACCTGGTCTTAAGTTATTAATATTTGTTAATAAAGGGGGTGGCAGTTAATATATACCGCCCACTTTTTGCATAATGTTTAGTAGGAGCCACATCTCCATAAGTGCCAAATTTCAGCACGATTCCATCAATTGGACTGAAGGACTCATTTTAAAAAAGGTGGAAAAATGCCTTATATGAGAGGTAGGCGTGGTCTTTGTCCAAATCGGCCCATATAGCAATCTGGTTCTGTAGCTTTGTCCAGACTATACTTTTGCAAAATTTCATTAAGATAGCTCTAACGGTGTAGAAAAAAAGTGGCCACAGGCGGACAGACGGATGGACAAAATAAAAATTACTTAGAAAGTGATTCCGATCATATCTGTATATACCTACGACGCCTCCTTGAAATTGCAACCCCTCTCAAAAGCTCAAAATTAGTATACCCTATTTAGCTTTTTTAAAGGAAAAGGGTATAAAAACAGTTATCCCACTGAGAGATTATTTTTAAGAAGTATAATATGTATATATGTATGTACATAAAATATAGAGCGTGTAACTGTGTAACATGAAAAAATATGTATATACTCGTATATATTAACGAGTACCGAAAGTGCCTTTTAATTCAAGGTTTGACCGGCAGTTAGATTCTTCAAGGAATTAAAAGGTATTTTTATGATTTAACTGCAATTAAAATATGAAGAGCGTATTCCAAATAAAAATACAAAAAAAAACAACTTCAATTGTCTACAGATCAAATAGCGAGAAAAACCACACGGCCCCAATGATCTGCTTTTATTAAGTTTTAAGAAGTAAAATATACGTTGATTTTTACAAAAAGTTTTTTAGAGTTGCAAAGATGCAAGTTAGGCGAAATAAAGTTTTGAGTATAAATGCTTTTCGTGAAACATAAAGCAATATAAATAGTAATATACTCGTACATACAATATAATTCAATAAACAGAAATTTAAAGTAAATAAATTATTGAACAATAGAAAGAAAAATTTAATATTCTAAAATGTTTCATCCAACAGAGAGTTTAGGTAACTATTTATACCCTTTACCTTTAAAAAAGGTAAATAGGGTATACTAGCTTTGTGCTTTTGAGAGGGGTTGCAATTTCGAGAAGGAGGCATGGTGGGTATGGACATATACTCGTATATACAGATATGATCATAATCACTTTCTAAGCAATTTTGTCCGTCCGTCTGTCCGTCTGTCCGTCTGTGGCCACTTTTTCTACACCGTTGGAGATATCTTTATTAAAATTTGCAAAAGTATAGTCTGGACAAAGATACAGAACCAGATTGCTATATGGGCCGATTTGGACAAAGACCACGCCTACCTCCCATATAAGGAACTTTTTTCACCTTTTTTAAAATGACTATAACTTCGGTCCAATTGCCGGAATCGTGACGTTATTTGGCAGTTATGGAGATGTGGGTTCCCCTAAACACTGTGCAAAAAGTGGGCGGTATATATTAACTGCCACGCCCACTATTAACAAATATTAGTAAGTGAAGATCTGGCAGAGATTTACGGACGAAATTTTACGGGAAGCAACATGTGGACATTACAAAGCTATCTGCAACAAATGGGGCTGATCAGAGAAAAGACACGCCCACTTTTGATCTAGGGAACTTTCGGGTCTAAAATTAAAATTAGCCTACATATGCTCGTATTGATGCCAGCGGAATAAAAATTTGCAGAAATATACATGGGGTCCATAATAGTGTGTGTGCAGAATATGGAGATCTTAATAGAACTGCCACGCCCACAATTAGCCAAAAATCATTACTGTGTTCCTATTACAGATTTATCAACAAAATTTCACAGGAAGGTTGCAGGTACTAACATTAAACACCACACAAAAAATGGGCGTGCTATTTCTACAGCCACGCCCACTATTCACATATTATTATAACTTACGACCTATATAATATTTTTGGACGAAATTTTATAGTAGTACGTATATGGACCCTACAAAGCCATATACAAGAATTGGGGTCTAGCAGATAAAGGATACACCTCCCTCCCATATAATGAACTTTGAGGACCCCACTTAAAGACAATTACCCTATCTATGCTTCTAGTGATGATATATGAAAACAAATTGGTATGTATACAATGGGTCTGTACTACCATTCATTCCAAATATGGGCTGATTATTACTGCTGCCACGCCCACAATTAACCAAAAATCGTTACTAGGTTCCTATTAAAAATTTATCAACGAAATTTCACAGGAATGTTGCGTGTACTAACATTAAACAGCACACAAAAAATGGGCGTGTTATTTATACAGCCACGCCCACTATTGACATATTATTATAACTTACGACCTATATAAAATTTTTGGACGAAATTTTATATTAGTACGTATATGGGACCCTACAAAGCCATACACAAGAAATGGGGTCGCTATAATCAATTTAAGGTACCGTACCGCAATTTAATGTAGATATGCTCCTAATGATGATTTATGAAGAAAACATCCCAATTGTTGAACTCGCACTCACAAGAAAAGGTAAAGGGCATTTCGTAGTCGGTCTAACCCGACTTCAGACTTCTTTATTCGTTTTTTTTTATATTCATACGTTATAAAGTAATATACAAAAATATCTTTTATAAAATTGCAACTAATTATAATATGTTTAACAACTAACGAGCAATTTAGATTTGGTTAAAAATAAGAGTGGATGACGCATTGGTACTACTAATCGGTTAAGTCTCTGAGCTTCGTCCTCTTAAGACGTCATTCCATTTTGTCTGGTTCTGAGAGTTTCGATGCTTCTTCGCTTATGTGGTTTGTGGATTGTGGTTATTTCGCTGTTTATCATCTGAACGCTACCTATGGAGGTCTGCCGTTCTTACACACCAGGGGCATTAATTAAGTTGCGTAGAACTTTGTTTTGAAATCTTTGGATAACTCCCAATAAATTGGACGAGGTAATTGACCAAGTTAAGGTTGACTCATTAGTTAATGTGGAACGAACCGCAATAAGTCATTTACCTAGTCTACTGCACTCTTCGTAGTGTATGTGTTGCCTGTGGTGATTTACACCCCACATCAGAATGTACGAAGACTAAAACTGATAGAGCTGCTAGAAAGTGCAGTAATTGTGGTGGTAACCATACTGCCAACTACAGAGGTTGCCCTGTATACCAGGAAATTAAGAACAATGACCCTCAGTTAAAGAATAAGCGCACTCAACCTAGTCCAAATATTCCGTCCATTACACAACCACAGAAGTCAATTCCATACCCCGATACAGGGACGACGTATGCAGTGGTACTTAAGTTAGGGAAGGATCAGCAGTCCGGGACTGGTTCAAATCTGCATAATTTTGAAGGAATGATAGCAATGGTCACACAATGTATGACGCAGTTCATGACCTCCATACAAACAATGATTCAAGAAATGATGAGAAACCAAAACCAGCTCATGCATCTTCTGCTATCTCCGGAATGAACGTACTTAAGATCTGTCAATGGAATGCAAACGGTGTAAGCCAGCACAAGTTAGAAATCAACAAATTTTTACTCTCTAATGAAAGCGACATACTTCTTATATCCGAAACCCATTTAACCAAAAAACACAATTTTTACATACCGGGATATAAATTCTATGATACAAAGCATCTCGCTGGCAAAGCCCATGGCGGCGCCAACACTTCGTTATGGAAGAATACAACAAGGAGTACCTGCAAGCAACATCAATTTGTCTGGACGGATGGGAGGATAACTTAACAATATCCACTGTGTACTGCCCAACACACTTACTGGGGCTCACGGCTAACTACACCAAAAGGAAAACAATTATATAACTTCATGCTTTCTGACACCAAGATTGATATTATCTCTTCAGGACAACCATCGTACTGGTGGACAGACCACACGACCTTATTGATTTTGGAGTTGCTACAAACCAAAACGAGAGCAACTCAAAGTAGAACACCTTAACGACCTCTATTCAGATCACTCTCCTATTATAATACATCTGAACAAAAAGTTACGCCCTACCTACGAATTCACACCCACTAAAACTAACTGGCTGAAATACAGAAAATACATCAGTAGTCATCTCAGCCTAAACCCACGGCTCAAAACTAATGAGGACATTGAAACATTTCTGGAATAATTTACCTCGACCCTAAGATTAGCTGTGCGCCACTCTGCGGCCAAGCGTGACAACAACTGCAACAGCATCCGGTGCCCACAAACCTCAACCCAAAGCGATATTCTCCTTACTGAAAAAAGGAGGACTGGCAAAAATCCAGGTCCCCTTTCCTAAAACGGAAGCTATCTATTGCCAGTGAAAATTTGAGAAAAGCCTTGCGTCTAGAATCAGATCGTTGCCTGGACCAATATATCCAAAACCTTTCTCCGACTGACGTCCCCAATTACTCTCTGTGGAAAGCTGTCAGAGAAATGAAAGCTGTCAGAGAAATGAAGCTCCAGGACACGACCTCATTACTGGAAAAATGATCAAGGAGTTACCCCAAATGGCCATCATCTTACTTACTTCACTATTTAATGGCTTGTTGCGCTTAGGATACTTTCCTAATGCCTGGAAATTTTCAGTAATCATAATGATCCCGAAACCAGGAAAAGACCCCTCCCAATCGTCATCATATAGACCGATTAGCCTCCTGCCTATGTTATCAAAACTCCTAGAAAGGCTTTTTCTTGCAAAACTAATGCCGTATATAAATGAAAAACGCACTATTCCCACTCACCAATTTGGCTTCCGCGAACACCATAGTACAATAGAGCAGGTTCATCGAATAGTGAACGAGATAAAAAACTCATTCGACAAAAAGCAATATTGTTCAGCCATCTTTTTAGATGTGGCGCAGGCATTTGACAAGTTATGGCACGAGGGGCTTATTTACAAAATAAAAAAGAAAGTTCAAGGTAAGGCACAATAATGCTTACTCTAAATGCTTTGACATCAAAGCTGGCGTACCACAAGGAAGCGTGCTAGGTCCGGTGTTGTATCTACTATTTACCTCAGATCTGCCTACCAAAAAATACTTAATAATAGCAACTTTCGCAGACGATACAGCTATCCTTAGCATTCATCCGAATCCCAAAATCGCATCCCGTGACTTAGAAGATCATCTGTAACAAATTGGTTGGCTGACTGGCGAAAAAACGTTTATGAATCGAAAAGTACGCATATTACCTTTACTATAAAAAAAGGTACATGTCCAGCGATAAAACTCAACAACGTTCCTATTCCTCAAGCAAAGGAGATGAAGTACCTAGGAATTCATCTTGACTCACGTTTGACATGGAAGCGCCACATCGAAGCCAAAAAAAAACAAATGACTTTGAAAGCAAATAGCCTACACTGGCTCATGCACAAAAATTCCAGGTTGAGCCTAGAATATAAAACACTGCTGTACAAAGCCATCATAAAACCAATTTGGACTTATGGTAGCCAGTTGTGGGGCGGCGCAAGCAACTCTTAACATAGAAATGATTCAAATAGCGCAGTCAAAAATTCTAAGAACCATTACTGGGGCTCCTTGGTTCATAAAGAATACAAACATTCACAAAGATCTGAACATTCCGCTCGTAAAAAAGGAAATCTTTGACGCCAGCTCAAAATATGCGCAAAAAATCAAAGAGCACCCAAATCATCTAGCTAGGATACTAGCATGTAATAGGGTTCCAAGTCGCCTAAAACGTACGAAATCACCAGCACAACCAACATCGACACCTTAATCATGTACAAACACTAATATAAAATTTATTACAGTAACTAACATATAACATTGTGATTACTAAAAAGCACTAAGCATTGGCAAGGTGTCTTAATATTAATTATTTAGTTTGTAAGATATGCTAACTTATTGTTAGTCTAAGATTAGAAGATACAATAAATAAATATATGAAACAATAAAAAAAAAAAATTTACCTATGTGAGTCAATTGCAAAACCAACAAAATACAAGTGTGCAACTATGTTAATGTGACTGAACCGAATGAACTGCAATAATTCATTGCACTAATAAAAAGCATAAAATATAAATTTCGTCACCAGCGTTATAGACTAGCTTTTTATGGTAACTAATCAGGCCAATTTAGAGAAAATTTTTACGAACAGAAGAGAGAGGGATCAGAACGGTCAAGGCATACGAATCCCTTCAACAAAAGGCAAAACTCAAATGAACCAGAGCCTATGGAAGTAGATCACATACAAGTGATAAACACAGAGGCCGACGTGAACGTCGACGCTGCAGGAAATTTTCAATTGCAGGCCCAGAAAAGTATTTACCATTTACGATAGTCGAGCTAGCTATCGATAATAAAAAGATCAAATGTTTAATAGACACAGGATCTACAACATCTCTTTTGGATACAAAAAGAACAGGCCTTACTAACCCTATCTACTTTGACACCTTAAGCGGTCGAACCCAAATAGATCAGGAATTAATAACCAAACTACCTGCAGAATGTAATGAGTATAATTTTATGTTCTGGAAAATAACAAATTTTAGAATTTTAGCCTTTGATGGTCTTACTGGACAAAATATATTAAGTCCGATGGGTCCAATTATAAACTTAACAGAAGAATATTTGGAAATGCACAATATTAGGACTAAGTTCGAGAACAGTTGACCTATCACATATAATGAAATTCAATGTTTGGAAGAAAGTGATATAAACCAAGACTGTCTCGAGAAACTCTTGAGGCCTGATATGAAGAAAAACAAAAATTACAAGAAATAATTTCAATAAATTTAGACCAATTCTATAAAAAAGGGTATCATTTAAATTATACTCATGAGGTACAGCACGAAATAATAACCACTGTAAAACACCCAATCCATTCAAAAATCTATAGATATCCACAATTCCATGAAGAAGAAGCAAATTGAGAAAATTCTTGCTCAAGGCATGCTTATAGATCCTTACAATTCCCCTCTGTGGATAATGCCAAAAAATCACTGATTATCGCAAATTGCAAGAAGTTACCGTCAATGAACAATTCCCAATGTTTAATATTAAAACCATTTTAGAAAAATTGTTCACGACTTTGGACCGTGCACCAAGTCTTAATTAAAGAAGACGGCAGAAAGAAAACGAACTGCATTTTCAACTCCCCTAGAATACTACGAGTATGTAAGAATGCAGTTCGGATTAGGTTAGGTTAGACCACCATAGCTCCATTGTGAATCACCGCGTAACAACGCACCTCCGATTCACTCGTCGAACACTTTCGAAGCCCTAATAAACCGCAGGATTTGTGTGAACTTCGCGTTACACATTTCTGTAAAAGGGCTAAAAGCGTATTTGCGCCTAAAGAGCCCGCTCTGCTTCTAGCCAGAGCGGGGCAACTACAGAAGAGATGTTCCACAGTCTCCTCCTCCTCCTCATCCCCATAGCTTCTGCAGTATTCATGAGAGAATACTCCCAGCCTGAGAGCATGCCTGCCGACAGCCAGTGGCCAGTTACACAAGCCACGACCTTAGAGATATCCTCTCTCGACAGGGCAAGCAAGTCTGTAGATTTCCTTCTATTAAGCTCCGGCCACATGATTCTGGTCGTTAATCCAGTGCCCTCGTGTGTCCAAGACCCATTGGCCTCATCCCTACAGTTCCCCTCAATATCCCTATATCCCACAACCCATATAAGGCGTACCCTGAAAACGGTACTGATATTATTTAGGGCTGCCCGGCAGTCCTGAGCAACCTTTGATTTCAGTGACAACGAGTTCATTGACATGATGGCCGCCTGGCTATCCGAGTAGATATTTATAATACTCTTTGTTACGGCATGTCTATTTAAGTAGACGGCTACCTCCTTTATGGCTAGGTAAACACTGGCTAGGGAGACGGAAAAAAGCTCCAGTCCCAGTTCTTTTGAGAAACCGCAAAACCGACTCTACCGTCAAGTTTGGATCCGTCAGTGTAGAAATTCAGTTCCCCCTTCTCCATGGCATTGATGTTTTGCCACTCTCTTCAAGACGGAATATATATCTGGAAGTGCCTATCGAAGTTGAGATTAGGTATAGAGTGGTCAATGTGTTGGGTAGAACTACTCCAGGTATGCGCAATAGTCGAGTGACCAATCTGCCAATCATGCTATAACGCCACACATTTCAGCCTTAGTGCTGATGTGGCGACTACTTGTTTCCCTACCAGCTCTAATGTAGGCAGGTTGAGTATTACTTCTAATGCTTTAGTAGGCGTGGTCCTTACAGCACCAGAGATGCTTAGAAAAGCCGTTCTTTGGACCTTGCTCAGAAGCTTCAAATAGCTTTGTTTCTGAGTGGCCACCATACCAGTATTCCATATAGCAATATAGTTCTGACCACTGAAATGTACAGCCAGTGCATAATTCTTGGGGATAACCCCCACCTGATTAGACCGCTTTTTTACATGTGTACAAAGTCATATTGGCCTTTCTAACTCTTTCTTCCATATTGGGTTTCCAGGTAAGTTTCCTATCTAGTACTAGTCCCAAATATTTGACTGTCTCCTTCATCGGAATTTCCACACCTTTGAATGTTAGCGGGGAGACCTTAGGAATTTATTTTTCATGGAAAAGAGGGTTAATTCAAATTTATCGGGGTTTAACCCTAATCCCCTTCTTCCCGTCCAACCAGTAAGCGTGGCCATGCTAGAGCGCAAAATATCCATAAGAGTGTTTGGATATTTCCCTCTGATCACAATTGCCAAATCGTCGGCATAGGCGACGACATGGCAACCCCCCTCTCGAAATTCCAGAGCAGGGGGAGAGAACTCCAACCTGAGGAGTACCTCTGCAGACTTGTCTGCTTAAAGTGCAAGTTCCTGAGCTGACAGTTACCTTTCTTTTTACGAGTATAGTCTCAATCTGTGCCGCCCCATTAGAATCAATGCCCAGAGCTTCTAACGCTCCTGTAACAGCATTCGTAGTTATATTATTAAAAGCGCCTCCTATATCAATGAAAGCCGCCAGTGCAAATCCTTCTCCTGAATGGCTTTTTCCCACAATGCCAATGAGTAAGTGTAACACCGTCTCTGTAGATTTGCCCTTCGTATATGAATGCTGTGCCGAGGAGATTCTACCTATTGGTATAACTTCCCGTAAGTGTGCATCCATCAGGCTCTCCAATGTTCTTAGGAGGAAGGACGTCAGTTTGAGTGATCTGAAGTCTTTTGGATTAACAAGCTCCCCGCTTTGGGTATGAAGGAAACCTTAGTTTTTCTTCATCTTAGCGGAATATAGCCCAGGTTGAGAAAATTTCTAAATGCCACCACATTGTTGTAATTCTGGCAGGTAGATTCCAACTTGACCCGACGATTTGTAAGCGCCAAAGTTAATGGCCCACTCAATTTTCTTAACTATAACTATCACATTTCCAATCTCAGATTGCCTGCCCATAGGCTTCGGAGTTATTACACTCCCCCGTGCTCATAATGGTAAGAGAAGAGCCATTTCAAAAACATTACAAAGATAGCGATGTCAAGCAATTCCAGAAAAACCATTGTCTTAAGTGATGATCATTACTGCTCATAGGCAAGAAGTCCTTGACAAAACTGCTCCAATGGTATCTGGTTACCTCAGGAGGGAGGATGGATCTTGGACTTCAAATAGTAATGAGACTCTAGATTTTCTTCTAGAGACTCACTTCCCTGGTTTCTCGAGCACCATTCCGCGGGCAACGAAAGCCAGCAGGAATGCAGTTGAAGTCAACTCAGACTTGTCACGAAGCCAAAATTGCAAAGGGCTATCCATAGTTTCAAACCATTTAAAGCATTTGGGTCAGAAGGTGTAGCTCCAATTGAAATTCAGCAGTCAGAGAATCTTATAATAGAGTGGCTGCTAAAGATCTACAATAGTTGACTTGAATTAGCGTATATTCCAAACTCAGGGAAGCATTTTTATACGCAAGGCCGGCAAAAGCTGGCACACAGCTCCAAGGGACTTAAGGCCCATTAGCCTGTCCTCCTTCTGTCGAAAAATTCAGGAAAGGTTGTTAGATATTCATCTGAGGCTCACTATAGACAGACAGAAGCTGTCACTCTCAGCATGCCTACTTCAAGGGTAAATCGGTTGAGACCGCTTTACACTCCTTAGTCACTAGTATTGAGTGCTCCCTGCACAACAAGGAGTTCTCCCTAGTGGCTTTCCTGGACATTGAGGGAGCTTTTAACAACATCAAATCAGACGCAATAATCGGTCCGATGCGGGACTTCGAGGTGGAACCCGCCATTAGCAGGTGGATTGAAAACATGCTTAGCAGCAGGATAATCAGTTCACATCTGGGGGCGGCGTCGGCCAAGAAATCCGTGTGCAGAGGCACACCTCAAGGTGCAGTTCTTTCACCCCTACTCTGGAATCTTGCGGTAAATCAGCTGCTTGTTCGACTGGAGAGGGAAGGGTACAAGGTGGTAGCGTATGCGGATGATGTTGCTATTAGTATCTCGGGTAAATGCATATCTAATTTGAGGGACTTGATGCAAAACATGCTGAACATTCTCTCTAAATGGACTACTGACTGTGGGTTGGGGGTTAATCCGACCAAGACTAAGCTGGTACTCTTCACTAGGAAGTATAAAATTCCTCAATTTATTGCTCCAAAACTAATGGGTGTAGATATTGACCTTGTCAAGGAGGCTAAATATCTGGGCGTGATCCTAGATAGGAAGCTGAACTGGAAGGCTAATATAAGCGAGCGCATTAGGAAGGCTCAGGTAGCTCTGTACTCTTGCAAGAGTTATAGGCAAAAAATGGGGGTTACAGCCTAAGGTAGCCTATTGGATATATACAGCTGTGGTACGACCAGTCCTTTTCTATGGGGTGCTTGCTTGGTGGACAGCCCTAAGTAAGTCCACATACAATATGCTGATAACAAAGGTACAAAGAACGGCAGAGGTATTCATAAGTAGTGCCATTAGAACGACTCCAACGGCAGCATTGGACATTATGCTCAATCCGCTGCCTGTTAGGCTTTTTGGCGAAAAAATGACTGCAAACTCAGCTATCAGGCTAAAAGCTACGCATCAATGGGATGCCAGGAATGTAGGTCATGCGTCCACTTTAACACATTTTGAGAGTATTCCTGACTCTTTCGACTACATCACACCAATGTATGCCTTCAATGGCATGTGCAAGATCTCCATTCCCTCCAGGGACGAATGGAAGGATGGCATCCCCCCTCATGTAGAAGGGGTTATCATCTACACAGATGGATCCAAACTACAGAGTAGGGTGGGAGGTGGTGTATTCTCAGAAGATTTGGACATTAACATGTCCTTTAGGATGCCCGACCACTGCAGTGTTTTTCAGGCAGAGGTTGCGGCTATAGAGGCGGCACTGTCTTGGCTAAGGAAGAAGAAGATATCTAGACTTGATATTTGCATTTTGTCCGACAGTCAAGCTGCTTTGCGCTCCCTGCATTCGGTTATCACCTCAAAAGCCGTCAAGAGCTGCCGCAAATTTTTAGACGAGATAGCTAAGCAGACCCGTCTGCATCTGTGCTGGGTTCCCGGTCACACAGATATTCCAGGGAACTGCAAGGCGGATGAACTTGCCCGTGAGGGTACTACCATACCGATTGAACCAGATAGGTCGCAATTCCTATTGCCACATGTAAGCCCTTAGTAAATACAATATCCTTAGGAACAGCGGGCAGGCGCTGGTCTGAACTTTCAGGATGTAAAATAGCTAGACAAACCTGGCCAGAGATAAATGTCAAGCGCTCTAAGGACCTACTGGCTCTAAATAGACAAAGCATAGGTCCCGTGATTAGCGTCGTAACGGGACACTGGACTCTAGGCACACACGGGTGTAGGCTGGGGATCGCCTCTAACGACTTCTGCATGTTGAGTTGCATGGACGAGGAGGATGAAGCGTCCACTGTTCACCTGCTGTGCACGTGTCTAGCTTTGTCCAGAAGGAGGCGCACTTTCCTAGGCGACTACTTTTTGGACTCCTTGGGAGATATCTCAAAAAAAAGATTAGCTCCATGAACTGCTTCATTAAAAGCTCCAAATGGCTGGACCTTTGAAAGGGATGGAACCTGTTGTCCCATGCGGTATTACAAAGGGTCAATGTTGGCCTAAGTGCGCCCTTTTCGGGTGGCCGCCTTACCTACCTACCTATATAATTTGAAAGTCATATTCCATCAAGTCTAGTCGGATACGAGTCATTCTAGATGAGGGGTTGTTGTGTGTAAACAGTGATACTAGTGGTCTGTGATCTGTTACTACTGTGAATTTCGTTATACACAGGTAGGGGTGAAAATGATTAATAACCCAATGAATGGCTAATAATTCTTTCTCAATAACAAGTTTGTAAATCTTGTGTTTATTGAGAGACCTGATGCATAATTGGATGCATCAGTAGTCAATATGAATTCTTCATCAAAATCAGGGTATCGAAGTACAAGTGAGTGAGTTATGCTCTCTTTCAGTTTCTTGAATGCTATTTCACATTCATCCGTCCATATGTATCGGTGTTTTTCTTTTGTAAGTTGTTTAATGGTTTTGCGATTTCAGCGAAATTTTGTATGAAGCGTCTGTAATAATTACAGAAAGGTACGAATCTTTTCATTTCATCCTTGTTTTTAGGAGTTGGATATACACAACTTTGCATGTTTCTGGGTCAGCTGTTACTCCATTAGAGGTAATTAAGTGACCCAGAAAAATTACTTCTGGTTTCAAAAAATTACACTTTTTCGGATTTAGTTTCAGATTATATTTTCTTATTCGCTTAAAGATTTTTACCAAATTGTCATTATGATGTTTTATTGATTTACCGAAAACAATTATGTCGTCTACGTAAAGGAAAGCATTACTCTATAATCCTGCTAGTGCGATAGTTAGCATACTCTGAAAGCTGTTCGAAGAGATTTTCAGACCAAAGGGAAGTCTTTTGAAGTGATATTGACCATCAGCACTTGAAAATGCTGTTAAATGTCTTGACTCGTATTCTAAACGGATTCGATGGGAGGAGCAAGTCATGTCTAGGGTTGAGAAGTATTTGGATCTGCCTATCTTGCCAAGCACGTCTTCTAGTCTTGTAATCGGAAATTTATCGTCAACCAGTTTTTTATTTAATTGGCGGTAGTCTATTACTAGTCTCCACTATTTAGAATCATCTGAGCGCTTTTTTGGTACAACAAGTAGTGGTAACTTGTAAGCACTAGTTTAGTGCTCAATTATCTGTTGCTGTAATAGATTCTTTACTTGCTCATTGATATTCCCCATTTGTGTAGGTGGTAGATGGTAGTTCTTGAAATATACAGGGTTTTTATCGTTTCACATAAATGCTGTTCATAGAAATGGTTAACTAAGTGAAAAATATCTGCGTATTCTTCGCACAGTATCTCAATACTATCTTTTTCAAAAACATCTTGCGTGTCAAATTGTAGCAGTGGTTGTATTCGACTCCATCTCTTTGTGCTATTGTGCTGTATGCCATTTACTATGTAGTCATTTTTTATGGGTTTGCATTTTATTTCTAGTTTGTTTAACTCTATTGTATCTTGTGTTGTGTTCAAAATGCGTGTGTGTTTTATACCTTTAGCTGGAATTATAGTATTGCTTAGGGTATACTCCTGCTTGTATTGCATTGGTGCATACGAGCATGTCTTCAGCTATGTTCGCATTTACTTCGCATCTTGGTGGTATGGTGATGCAAAATAGTTTGCTTGTAAAATCAAGTACTAGTGACGTATTATTGTGTGTGAAGTGTGTGTTAGTGTGAGGGTTTCGTAATCTATCTTTCCGCCGAATTTTAAAGGAAATCATCTCCTAAAATTCCATCGGCTTTAACTGGAATACTGTCTTCTACAATTTGAAAGGTATGTTTTAGGTTTTCTTGTTGAACTTTTATGAAATTTCCGCTGTGCCTAAAGTGTGAACATTGTCAATTGAAATGCCTATTTATGGACAAGAATATTGGCTGAAAATACCAATTTTTAACAGTGAGATTTCTGCAACAGTGTCTACTAAAAAGTGTATGTAGGTGTTCTTGTATTTTAATTTAACAAAACGTCCTATATATATATGTCTGTATTTATAGTGTATGCTACTTTGGGTAATTTTTTGCTGCTCATGCCCGCACCACTCATATTGTTTTGTACCTCTAGCAGGCGGGGAGGTTGTCGTTTCTCTGTTGATATATGCAATCAGCTGTGTTTTGTGTAGTCGTTTCTACATACATTACTCTATTTCGTCCGGAGTTTCTTCGATGTTATTGTTTCTGTATATTTGCTGATTAGATTAGTATGTTGGTTGTTGTAGTGGTGGGCGTTGTTGTTGCTTCTCCAATTACGTCGGTAAGCAGTGCTGTTTGAAGTTTGTTGTCTGTAGTTATTGTAATAATTATTGATGTGGTTATTAGGGTAATGACCTCGTTGATTATTGACACCAAAATTATTACTGCGATATCTGTTTCGCTGAGTCATATTGGACTGATTGTATTGTTGTCCTTCGCGATAGTTGTTGCTTCTATATGACAGAATGCGAGTCTCATTTGGCTTTCAAACTCGTCAGCAATTTGTACCGCTTCTTTGAATTGTTTGCTGCGGCTTGCTGCGATTGTTTGAATAGTTGACATGCTGGTGAGACTGTTTTTGAATGAATTAAAAGCTATAGTGTCGTTGTTGGTTATTATTGCTTTTTTGACTTCTGTAGGGGTGTCTGTCGTTTGTAATTTGTTTAAAGAACAAATAAGTTTTTCTATTTGTTCTGCGTAACGAGAAATTGTCCTATTACCCTGTCTCAGTTTCGACAGTTCATCTAAGACTGAATTTGCTGTCTTTGTTGGCTTTAGTAAATTTTTAAATTATATTATTAATGTCACTATGTTGTCTGCTCCAAGCTAGTTCTAGCTTATTTTTGATTCTATCCGGGAGCTTGGTGTTGAAAACTAGTGTAAAGAATATGTTCTCACTGGTTGTAAGAACAGTGGTTTTCATTATTTCTACTAGGCTTACCATTTTAGATAAGTCTTCAGGCTTGCCTGAGAATTCAGGTATAGCCTTCAGGCAGTCAATTATAATAAATAACGTCATAGCCAGCATTGACGAATGGTCCGTAATTCTCTTCCTTTGTTTGAAAATGATGATTACCTATGATTTTATTTATGAAATCGCTTAACGTCTTAAACCTAGCTATAAATGTGTGCCTTTCTAAACCGGGCGCTTGATTAAGTTCTAACTCAAAACATGCAGTCTGAGTGCTAACTGTTAATTGTGATTCTTGTATGTATTTTTCAGTATAAACTCAATTGGGGCTTTTTCTTAAATTACATACAATTTGCTGAAGTCTTTCTAACGAAGGGAGGTTCAGAATCTATTTTCTATATACAACCTCGCTTAAGTCAAATATAGACATTGCTGCCTTTACTTTCTGTTTCCTGTTGTATTCCCTATACATGTGTAGTAGCGTTATTCCTAAATGTAGTCCTACAATAATCATAATTACTCATAGTTTCACATCGTGATCCTCTAAGATATCAGAGTGGTGACTCTGCATATTTAAAATGGTAACCTGTGCATCTCCACTATGGTTCTCTACTTTGGATTTAGTACTACCCAATTTTCATAGTTATATATATTTACGTTATATTTTTGTACTTATATTTAAATTGCTCTATTTTATAAATTAGAAAACTACTATTCTTATGATATATGTTTTAGGTTTTCTTGTTGAACTTTTATGAAATTTCCGCTGTGCCTAAAGTGTGAACATTGTTAATTGAAATGCCTATTTATGGACAAGAATATTGGCTGAAAATACCAATTTTTAACAGTGAGATTTCTGCACCAGTGTCTACTAAAAAGTTTATGTACGTGTTCTTGTATTTTAATTTAACGAAACGTCCTATATATATATGTTTATATTTATAGTGTATGCTAGTTTAGGTAATTTTTTGCTGCTCATGCCCGCACCACTCATATTGTTTTGTACCTCTAGCAGGCGGGGAGGTTGTCGTTTCTCTGTTGATATATACAATCAGCGGTGTTTTGTGTAGTCGTTTCTACATACATTACTCTATTTCGTCCGGAGTTTCTTCGATGTTATTGTTTCTGTATATTTGCTGATTAGTATGTTGGTTGTTGTAGTGGTGGGCGTTGTTGTTGCTTCTCCAATTACGTCGGTAAGCAGTGCTGTTTGAACTTTGTTGTCTGTAGTTATTGTAATAATTATTGATGTGGTTATTAGGGTAATGACCTCGTTGATTATTGACACCAAAATTATTGCTGCGATATCTGTTTCGCTGAGTCATATTGGACTGATTGTACTGTTGTCCTTCGCGATAGTTGTTGCTTCTATAGTAGTCTTGAATTAGCGTATATTCCAGACTGATGGAAGCATGTAAGTGTCATTTTTATACCCAAGGACGGCAAATGCTCGCATACAGCTCCAGGGGACTTAATGCCCATTAGTCTGTCCTCCTTCTGTCTGAAAATCCTGGAAAGGTTGTTACGACATTCATCTGAGGCTCACTATAGAGACACAGAAGGTATCAGTCTCTCAGCATGTCTATTTCAAGGGTAAATCGGTTTAGACCGCTTTACACTCCTTAGTCTCTAGTATTGAGTGCGGCCTGCATAACAAGGAGTTCCTGGACCTTGAGGGATGCGAGACGTGGAGGTGGAACCCGCCATTAGCAAGTGGATTGAAAATATGCTTATTAGCAGCACAATCAGTTCACAGCTGGGGACGGCGTCTGCCAAGAAGTCCCTGTGCAAAGGCACACCTCAAGGTGAAGTTCTTTCACCCCTACTCTGGAATCTTGCGGTAAATCAGCTGCATGTTCGACTGGAGGTGGAAGGGTCCAAGGTGGTTCCGTATGCTGATGATGTTGCTATTAGTATCTGGGGTAAATACATATCTACTTTGAGGGACTTGATGGAAAACATGCTGAACATTCTCTCTAAATTGACTACTGACTGTGGGTTGGGGGTTAATCCGACCAAGGCTAAGGTGGTGCTCTTCACTAGGAAGTATGAAATTCCTCAATTTATCGCTCAAAAACTAAAATTAATCTTGTCGATATCTGGTCGTGATCCTAGATAGGAAGGCTAATATAAGCACGTTATCCTCAACCTGCTTCCTGTAAGGCTTTTTGGCGAAAAAGTGGCTGCAAACTCAGCTATAAGGCTAAAATCTACGCATCAATGGGATGCCAGGAACGTAGGTCATGCGTCCATTTTAAGACATTTTGAGGGTATTCCTAACTCTTTCGATTACATCACACCAATTTATGCCTTCAATGTTGTATGCTGGATCTCCATTCCCTACAGGGACGAATGGAAGGATGGTATTCCCCCTCATGTAGAAGGGGTTCACAACTACACAGATGGTTCCAAGTTACAGAGTAGGGTGCGAGATGGCGTATTCTCAGAAGATTTGGACATTAACATGTCCTTTAGGATGCCCGACCACTGCAGTGTTTTTCAGGCAGAGGTCACGGCTATAGAGGCAGCACTGTCTCGGCTAGAGAAGAAGAAAGTATCTATACAAAATATTTGCATTATGTACGACAGCCAATCAGCTTTGCGCTCCCTGTACTCGGCTATTATCACCTCAAAAGCCGTCAAGAGCTGCCGCAAATCTTTAGACGAGATAGCTAAGCAGACCCGTCTGCATCTGTGCTGGGTTCCCGGTCACAGGGATATTCCAGGGAACTGTAAGGCGGATGAACTTGCCCGTGAGGGTACTACCATACCGATTGAATCAGATAGGTCGAACTTCGGTATTCCTATTGACACGTGTAAGCTCTTAGTAAATACAATATTCTTAGGCACAGCGGGCAGGCGCTGGTCTGAATTTTCAGTATATAAAATAGCTAGACAAACCTGGCCAGAGATAAATGTCAAGCGCTCTATGGACCTACTGGCTCTAAATAGACAAAGCATAGGTCCCGTGATTAGCGTCGTAACGGGACACTGGACTCTAGGCACACACGGATGTAGGCTGCGGATCGACTCTAACGACTTCTGCAGCAGTTGCATGGACGAGGAGGAGGAAGAGTCCATTGCTCAGCTGTTGTGCACGTGTCCAGCTTTGTCCAGAAGGAGGCGCACTTTCCTAGGCGACTACTTTTTGCACTCCTTGGGAGATATCTCAAAAAAAAAAATTAGCTCCATCAACTGCTTCATTAAAAGCTCCAAATGGCTGGACCTTTCAAAGGGATGGGACCTGATGTCTCATGCGGTATCACAAAGGGTCAATGTTGGCCTAAGTGCGCCCTTCGAGCGGCCGCCTTACCTACCTACCTACCTACTTACCATTCCATATAACCCTAGGAAAAAAAGACGTATAATGAACGCCATTGGCTCTGCGTACAAATGGCTTTTCGGAACAATGGACAACGATGACAGATAGGAAATTTGAGGTCATTTAAAAATCACAGAGAGAAACCACCATAAAGCAATAATAACACTCAACGAACAAATATCTATCAACCAATACTTTAATATATAGTGGAATAGGATAAAATTAAGATAACAAATGCTTTTAAAGAAATAGAACTACTACTAAATTAAGAACATTGAATTCTAAATTTTTAGAAATCGACCAAGACATTTAATACTTTGTTGAGCAAAAGTTGTACCTTTTCAAATAATTGTAAATACAAAATTAATAATAACACAGAAATAAAAAAATCCCAAACCGATATTAAATTCATGACGCCTTTACCAAATACTAAATTTTTAGAAATCGACCAAGACGATTAATACTTTGTTGAGCAAAAGTTGTAACTTTTCAAATAATTGTAAATACAAAATTAATAATAACACAGTAATAAAAGAAATTGATGATGAAATATTATTATTAAAAAATGCTGTCAAAGGAAAATTGTAACAAAATTGTGACAACAGAAATATAACATTAACATAGAAAACTAAGATTATTTCTCAACGAATTTATTGACAAGACAAGTTGCACACAGTAGTTGCAATTGTGTATGTCTGGTTATGGCACCGTAATAATTTTCATAAGGAGAACTATTGAAACATTTTTGGCAGATCTAGCTATCAGACACGCCACTTGTCCTCATCAGAGAACTTTCAATGAAAGGCAATTTTCTCCCAAGCATTTATGTCTCAGAAATCAACAGCAACACCAACTATGAACCCTCCCAGGAATCGAACTTGGGCCTTCAGCTGTTGTAATCTCTCCATCCAGGCAACTACGCTAACTGCAGGTGGTGAACTGACTGATCAAATTCTGTCCATGTACTGTCTCACTGCACCACACTCTAAGCAACTCTGTCTCATTATTACCCTCATTTGTTTCCTTAAGTCTCTCTTTCTATTTTATTACATTTCAGTGATGTCATGGTACATTACTTTCTTTTTAGGGGATAGGCTAATTAAGCCTGATCAACACTAACTTCTTAGGGTATATTCTATAAAGTTTATAATTTCTTGTGAAGATTCGTCATTAGACACTGTGAGGACCAAAATTTACAAACATAAATTTTGCCTCACAACAAAACCAACGAGCGCAGTTTAAGAACCTATATACACACCAACGCCATGAGAAACAAACCCATGTATGGCATTTAAGAAAATAGCAAAAGTCTACCCGACTAATGCCACGCAACATTGAATTAATACATATGGATTATTACAACAAATACACGTAAAGCCGAGAAGTTAAGTACCCAGTTGGAACCGAGCTTGCCGAATACGTTCGTTCGCTAAAGAATATATCAACAACATGTAGAAACGAATACAAAACACAAAAGTAGCACGACTGAACGATCGCTACGCATGCCACCAGTACGGACAAAACACAAAGAGAAAAAGATGAAAATTATACATAAAATAATTTGTTACACTGGAATTTGTTGAGTGATGAAAAAATCGACAAAGCACGAAGGGCAAATGTCCACAATAACAAAGCACTATTGAAGGTCGCCAAAGGACACATGCTTAGGACAACAACAAACAGAAGAACAACAACAAAGCGATGAAGGTGATCAAAGGACAAATACTCAGGGCAGCAACAAACAGAAGAACAACAACAAAGCGGCGAAGGTTATCAAAGGACAAACCACTATAACAACAACGAGCATGGCTTAGCAACAAGCGAAGCCGACCAACGGGAGTGGAACGTTAAACACTGGCAGTGGTGGTCGGTGGTGGACTATATAAGCCGTGTGGTTCAAGGAGTAGGTCTCTTTTGCTGCATACCGCCGACGACATCAGACCTGCTCTATTGCTGCATACCGCTGACGAGATCAGACCTCTCGTGTACTCCAAACCGCCGAATAGACCAGAGCTTCTTTTGCTACATACCGTCGACGTGATTAAATCTATTTTTCTACATGCCGCCGACTGGACAAAACCTATTCTATTAGACACACACGCTTCGAACTCAGTGAGAACATCTGCTTTTCAATCGTTTTCTCACTGAGATACAAACGATACAGAGACTTTGAGTCTTAGTGAAAACATCTGGTTTTCAATGTTTTTCTCACTAAGTAACATACGCTACGAGAACTTGAGGACTTAGTGAGAACATCTGGTTTTCAATCGTTTTCTCGCTAAGACCCATACGCTACCAGAACTTTGAGCCTCAGTGAGAACATCTGGTTTTCAATCGTTTTCTCACTGAGACACATAGATCTGCAACGGGACAGTTCACCTATCGGGACAAGGACAACAAAATAAAACCTTAGCTAGGCACGCGAAGAGTAGTACCCCAAGTGATAGACTTAAGATCAAATGAATATTATTGTAAGGACTAACTAAGTCCGTAGTAGTAAACTTTATTAAAATATTTTAAATAAATAAGGAAATTTAAACTATAATAACCCTGGTGGAATTCAATATGAGTCTATCCCAGCTATAGAAAAGGAGTCGTTACAACACAGATATTACCTTTTAGCCGTATTCCGTCTGAAAGCTACGTACTCCGCTTCATCACACTGTTTCTTACTTTCCCAGCAAAAAGCAGTCCCACCCACTTACAATCTTTAGTATGTCCACCCCAATAAGCATCGACGAATCCATAAACTGATTTTTGACTCAACGCGTAATGTAGTTAAAAATCTGCAGTTTTCGACAAGTACCGTAAAATGTGTTTTGCGCCTGTTTCGTGCTCGGCATGTGGATTTGTATTTCGCTGTGCCCGCATGCACACTGAATGCAATATGTCTGGGCACGTTGTTAACGACAAGCACATTAATACGCCGATAAAAAAATGGTATACAGTCGTATCCACTTTCTTGCACTCATCGTTGTCACACCTGACTTGGAAACTGCTGTCTAGGGGAGTCGCTGCAGGTCGACAGTTGGCCATGTCGTATTGGTTCAAAAGGGCTATAATATACTACTTCTGTCCAACAGAAATTGAACACGTTTCTCCTTCACGTTTTATCTCCATACCCAAAAAATATCTTAATGGAATTGTCAACCAAATCAAATTCATTAGAAATTCGCAGTCTTTTTATGTCGCATAAATCAGTTTTCTTTGAACTCGCTAAAATTATATCGTCCATGTAAGCAGCTGTCAAGTTCAAATTACCTCAATATTTCTTCTTGTACAAACAAGGTTCTGCAAACAAATATTTGAAACAAATATTCTTCAGTACACCATCCAGGTTGTTGTTCCACTCTCGGCCTGGCTGCTTCAAACCGTGCATCGCCTTGTTTAACTTGAGCACCTTATTTGTATATTCAGCGTCGACAAAGCATTCGGATTGTAACATATCAAAATTGTCGCTTAAATTGCTATTTAAATAAGCGGTCGAAACATCCATTTGATGTAGAGAAAGCTTGAGCTCGGCTCGGGATTACCATTGTCGCGTATTGCACAACAGGCGCGAAAGTCTCGGTGTAGTTGATGCCATACTGTTGAGCGCAGCTTTTCATCACGAGTCGCGCTTTGGAACGTTCAATACTACCTTTCTGCGTTTTTCTTCACACACACACATAGCGACTACCAATTGCTTTATGTCCTCGTGGTAAATAGGATAGAATGTGCGCTCGCTAAAGCTGTACTACCTGATTCTGGAACCTCGATAATGACTCTGTTATTTTTAATGGAGTTTAAAGCATTGTATTTTTCCCTTCCAGATCGTAGTATTGCGTGCTTACATCTGTTTGCATGGGTGATGACGAGCCTGCGAGTCCGAATGTTTTGAATCCATTGGCATCTCAAATTACAGAATTATCAAATATCGTTTTTTTAACAAATTCATTAAAGTTTTCATCGATAGTACGTCTCTTTTTTCAACAATATTGCGACTTTGCCTATCGTACAAACGGTAGGCTTTTGAAGTAGATGAGTACCCAACCATTACGTAGTATTTTCCTTTAGAGCGGAATTTACGAGTTTGTGTCTTTCCAAACGCGTGCTATTGCGAACCAAAAATTTATATGATGAAGCATTGGCTTTTTGCCATGCCACATCTCGTATGGCGTTTTATTGACTATAATTTTGCTCGGTGACCGATTACGCAAGTATGTTGATGTCGGAATTGCTTCTGCCCACAAGAACTCATCAAGGTTAGCATCTAGGAGCAAACTTCTTGCCATCTCCACGAGTGTGCGGTTAACGCGCTGCAACACCCTTTTGTTAAGGAGTGCGCGGTAATGTCAACTGCCTCTTGATGCCGTGCTCGTTCAAAAACTGGTTAAAAACAACATTCACATATTCACATCCATTGTCACTTCTAATGCCCTTTATTGTCCTTTCGGTCTCGCATTCGAAGTTCAAATTTCTCAAATACTTCGCATTTAGATTTCATGAAAAGTACAAAAACATATCTTGACATATCCTCAATGAAAGTGACAAAGTACCGAAAGCCCCCAATGGACAGTGTATTTATTGGACCACAGACGTGTAAGTGTATAAGTTCAAATAATTTTGTTGAACGACTTTGCGCGGCGTGTGGAAATGATTGTCCACTTGTCTTACTCATGGCACACGTTTTGTAACTTACGAGTATATGCTTTGGTAATTTTTTTATTTTTATTCGACGCACTAAATTCTTATTTGCCAATTTACTGAGACTATTAAAGTTTAAATGACCGTATCTGTAATCCAACTTCAGAGAATTTTCTACTGCCGCACAAAATATTGTATGTTCCATTTGCTCGCGCAAAAACAAATTATTAATTTTACGTGCTGTAACAACGACTGTTCCACGCTTATGTTTAATATTTGCATTCCGCTCATCGAAAAATACAACTAGTCCGTTATCCACTGTTCTGCGTACCGACATAAAGTTTCCTTGTAGATCAGGTATATACAAAACTTCTTAAAATAATGTTACATGTCGCTGTTCAGCGGCTTCGACACGTTACTGCATTATGTAAAGAATTGTAAAGATGTATTAGTGAAATAGGTATGTATGCGCCTCACATACAATGTCTGAAGCCATGCAGTAAGCAAATGATTTGGATTTTGAAGTGGTCAGTCAATACGCATTCATTCGAAGCAGAATTTCATAGCGCGAGTAACGTATTATAATAGTCAACCAAACCAAACAAATTATACCATTATGAAAAATAATTTCTTGACGATCATAGATAAGTTTTCCAAATTTGGTTTTGTTTATCATCTAACAGATAAACATTCAATTACACTGGTAGAAATTTTAGAAGAACATATAGCGAGAATAGGAAAACCAAAGAGGATAGTCGCCGACAATGAATTCAAGAGTATACAAATAGCAGAATTGGTAAATAAAGAAGGTATAGAACTACATCTTGCAAAACCAAATTCACATACCGGTAATGGAGATATAGAAAGATTTCACAATAGCATAGCCGAAAAGTTTAGGATAATAAAACAAGAACAACCAGAATTGTCACCTAAAAGAATCATACAGTTAACAGTACGTTGCAACAACGAAAGAATACATAGCACAACACTAACGACACCAAAACAAATGCAGAATAGAGAGGTAGATTTCCATAAAATTAAAGATAACCTTATAAAAAATAAACTAAAGAAAATAGAAAAACTGAACAAAAACAGAGAAGAATATGAGGAACACCGTAAAGAAGGATTTATAAAGAACTACAAGGCTGTAAGACACAAAGAAGAACCTAAGTATAAAAAATCAAAGTTACAGATTATCTATACAACCAATATTAAAAGACCGTATAAATTTACACTAGAATAACCCAACTACAAGATAACATAGAATTTTTCCAAAAATTACATAATACGCCCAAACTTACTAACCATTGAAAAAAAAAAAATTATATTTATAACAAAATAAAAACAAATAGAACTTAAGAACAGCACGTACAGAGAAAATGGTCTTATTTTTTTTGAAAAAAAAATAAGAAAACATTACACTCTAGTAAGAAATACAGAAACCAAAAGAGAAAAATATATAAGTACCAAAACGATCATAATCAAAAATGTCAACAGTGAAATCTTAGAAGAAAATTGTGAACCACATCAATTTACGTTGAGTGGAAATCACTCAATACATTTTAACCATTGTACAGTAAATATACTTTACTTATGACTTTACCTATGACGAAATAATAAATGAAATGAATTCTATTAGCTTTGAAGATAATTGTATTAAGAATGAGTATCGAATTTTTGAAAATAGACCAAACAATAATAAAATTAATCAACAAGGCAGGTATAATAATACTAAACTGAATAACAGTAACCAATTACCAACACAACAACAACAACAACAACAACGTACTAATAATACTAACAACAACAATTACCACAACCCAAATAATCACCAACACAATCGATCACAGTATAACACACACAGACAATATAACCAAAATCAAACGGTACAATCCAGACAAAGCACACAACAGAATCAGAACTACAGTAATAACCGGTTTTATCAGGCAAATCAGAACAGACAGTACAATAATCATTCAGGTAATCAACAGGCAGTGAACTATCGTAGCGGCAATTATAAGGAACAAAGCCCTACTGTACCTACTGAGGTAGACAATATAACATTAGGTAGCAGTCGACAGGGTAACCAAAAAATAAACTCAAGTGAAAACATTGTACTTCGTTGCAGAGACAAAATGTAGCAGCCCTAGAAAACTCTGAACAGCCAAGCTCATCTCATGAAATAAATAATTTTTGTTATCAATTAGCCTCGGAATTCTACCAAACACCCATAATCAAAATAACTATAAAAAAAAAAACTTATTTAGCTCTAATTGACACCGGTGCTGTAAATGTAAGCATGGTAAGCAAAGAAATAAATGATTTTGATAAACATGATATAACACCGATTTCATATACTACAATAAATAAAAAAGATTATTTTAACCAAGAAATACATACACCTTGCCCTAAAGAATTCAATGTCGAAGAAAAAGCCCTATGTCGGTGGAAGGTCGCTCCATTTATGTATGATAGAAAATATCAGTTTATAATTGGCACCGACATACTTCGATACCTACAGGCTAAGATTGACATGGAAGACAACAAAATAATTTGTAATAATGCTATTATACAATTCGAAGAACACCCTTTCGACAGAATAACGGTACTTGAAATAAAGACACAAAATGAAATAACCGAAAACATTGATACTGAACACCTAAACGGAGAAGAAAAATTAGCATTGAACAAATTACTGAGAAAATACACAACACTCTTCTATAAAGATGGAGACCAACTCATGCAGTTACGCATGAAATCAGAACTTCCACAGACGAACAAATAAATGCAAAGTTGTATAGATACCCACAAAAATACGAGGAAGAGGTTAGGAGACAGATAGTTGAGATGGAAAGCCAAGGAATAATACGCCGCAGCAGTTCTAGGTACACTAGTCCTCTCATAGTTATGCCGAAAAAAATAGACAACTCAGGCAAGCAAAAATATAGATTGGTAGTAGATTATCGAAAACTCAACTCGATAACCGTGGATGACAAATTTCCACTACCAAACATAGATTCAATACTAGACAAGTTGGGAAAAGCCCAATATTTCTCAACGCTAGATTAACCAAAGGCTACCATCAAATCGTAGTCAAGGAGGAGGACAGATGTAAAACGGCATTTATAACTCCTCATGGCCTATACGAATTTGTAAGAATGCCATTTGGCCTAAAAAACGCACCTGCCACGTTTCAACGTCTAATGAATGATGTGCTCCGACCATTCATTAACAGATCTTGTGTAGTCTACTTAGACGACATCTTGATTTACAGCGTCTCCTTGCAAGAGCATATTATTAATTTGAAAGACATATTCAATGCATTAAAACAACATAACTTAAAAATTCAAATGGATAAATGCAATTTCATGATACGAGAAACTCCATTTTTAGGACACATTTTGACTAAAGAAGGATTAAAACACAACCCTGAAAAAATTAGCGTCATTCAACAACTTCCAATACCAAAAACCGAAAAACAAATAAAAAGTTTCTTAGGAGTAACAGGGTACTACAGGAAGTTTATACAAAGCTATGCTCAAATAGCCAGTCCCATCATAAAATGCCTGCAGAAGGAGCAGAAGATCAATCCAATAGAACCGAACTACAAAAACGCCTTCGAAAAGTTAAAATCGATCATAACGGAACATCCCGTCCTTAGGTACCCAGATTTCGATAAACCATTTATTGTAACAACAGATGCTTCCGATATCGCACTAGGAGCTGTACTTTCACAGGAAGGCCACCCTATATGTTACGCCTCAAGAACCTTAAACAAATATGAGAAGAACTATTCAGCTACTGACAAAAAGTTCTTGGCCGTAGTATGGGCAGTAGGCTATTTCCGGCTGTACCTATACGGTAGAAAATTTAAAATATACAGCGACCATTTACCACTAAAATTCCTAGTAACAAAACATCGAGGTAAAGATATGTCTACAAGACATCAGAAATGGTTAATTAAACTGAATGCTTATGAGTATACCCTTGATTATTTACAAGGAAAAACCAATAAAGTTGCCGATTTTTTATCAAGAATATCCTATGAACAACCCGAAGACTCAACTGAATATGACAGTGAATTCGAATTAGAAATAAACAATAACGATATTGAAGAAGAAGAAGAAGATAATCAGAGCGAAACCAACGCAACTACCCATTCAGCTGAAGAAAATTTATTAGATCATATAGGAATCAAGGAAACAATAGTTAACAAATATTGGATGCAAATAATAATAGTAGCTAACAAAGAAAAACCTTCTGAAAATATACACGGGAACAAAATAATCTACATAGGTGAAACTGACCTCCCACAATGTGATGAAATTCTGGCAGCTCATACCTTAAAAGGTACCGTCGGCATTTATTCAGAACTCAACGACCGACTGTACAATATAGTACAAGAAAACATCAGAATGATGTATAGCAACGATAATACAGTAAAATTCTTAAAATGCGTTTACAGATCCCAAAATATCACTTCCGAAGAAGAGTTAGTACAAAAAATTTCTTTTTATCATACTAGAGATAGCCATCACTCTGGGATAAGTGAAACCTATCAGCAGCTTAAAATGAAAATCTACTTTCTAAAACTGTTAGAGTACATAATCCGAGTGATCAACAATTGCCAATTATGCCAATTGGTGAAGTATGACAGGAATCCTATCAAAGAAAAATTTCATATCTCCGAAACTCCAAGTAAATTGAATGAAATTGTTCAATATATATAATTTAATTAATGCTGAATATATAACTAATTTAAATTAATAATTTTAAATTCAAAGAATAAAAAAACTATTTAAATATTTAAACATTGTTTTTATACAAGAAAACATAAAAACATAACTGGAGCAGTCGTGATAGGATAACAAAAGTTGTCCGAAAAGAACTTATTAAAAATGAAAATAAAAAAATTTTAAGTGAAAAGTTGTTCGTGAAAAATAGGCAGAACAAAGCAGTGCTATAAAAATAAATTTTAAACAATATGAATATGATATCTTTAATTGAGGTTATGCAAGAAACGCAAAATGCGTTAAGAGTCCTAACACACATTCAAGCAAACAAGCAAACATGATAAACAACCCTGCAGCTGAGAGAGAAAGACAGCTCATGGAAATTAAACATCTAACGCCGTTCAACGGAACAAATACCAACACAGTGACAGCCTTTATTCAAAGCGTGGAATATTATTGACAGCGAATAAATGATCACAATAACAAGAGGGCAGCAGTGGCGACGATTTACATAGAAAAGATACAAGGTGAAGCTAAAACGGCACTACTAAATTTACGAGAATATGACAACTGGAGCAACATTAAGCAAGCTTTACGTAGCAGATACCGTCCAGATATAAGACAAGAGGAACTATATGACAAGATAGGCCGGATTAAAGTAAGAAACCCAAGTGACTTAATTGAAAGAATTCAATATTTTAAAAATAAAGCAGAAGAATTCAAAATTTATTATGAACAAGAAAGCCAAGTGGATTTGAACGGAATCGAACCACTTATAATAAATACAATTAAAAGAATTACTCAAGGCACATTAGCATATGCTATAAAAAAAATTGAACACCTATGACGAAATAATAAATGAAATGAATTCTATTAGCTTTGAAGATAATTGTATTAAGAATGAGTATCGAATTTTTGAAAATAGACCAAACAATAATAAAATTAATCAACAAGGCAGGTATAATAATACTAAACTGAATAACAGTAACCAATTACCAACACAACAACAACAACAACAACGTACTAATAATACTAACAACAACAATTACCACAACCCAAATAATCACCAACACAATCGATCACAGTATAACACACACAGACAATATAACCAAAATCAAACGGTACAATCCAGACAAAGCACACAACAGAATCAGAACTACAGTAATAACCGGTTTTATCAGGCAAATCAGAACAGACAGTACAATAATCATTCAGGTAATCAACAGGCAGTGAACTATCGTAGCGGCAATTATAAGGAACAAAGCCCTACTGTACCTACGGAGGTAGACAATATAACATTAGGTAGAAGTCAACAGGGTAACCAAAAAATAAACTCAAGTGAAAACATTGTACTTCGTTGCAGAGACAAAATGTAGCAGCCCTAGAAAACTCTGAACAGCCAAGCTCATCTCATGAAATAAATAATTTTTGTTATCAATTAGCCTCGGAATTCTACCAAACACCCATAATCAAAATAGCTATAAAAAAAACTTATTTAGCTATAATTGACACCGGTGCTGTAAATGTAAGCATGGTAAGCAAAGAAATAAATGATTTTGATAAACATGATATAACACCGATTTCATATACTACAATAAATAAAAAAGATTATTTTAACCAAGAAATACATACACCTTGTCATAAAGAATTCAATGTCGAAGAAAAAGCCCTATGTCGGTGGAAGGTCGCTCCATTTATGTATGATAGAAAATATCAGTTTATAATTGGCACCGACATACTTCGATACCTACAGGCTAAGATTGACATGGAGACCACAAAATAATTTGTAATAATGCTATTACACAATTCGAAGAACACCCTTTCGATAGAATAACGGTACTTGAAATAAAGACAGAAAATGAAATAACCGAAAACATTGATACTGAACACCTAAACGGAGAAGAAAAATTAGCATTGAACAAATTACTCAGAAAATACACAACACTCTTCTATAAAGATGGAGACCAACTCATGCAGTTACGCATGAAATCAGAACTTCCACAGACGAACAAATAAATGCAAAGTTGTATAGATACCCACAAAAATACGAGGAAGAGGTTAGGAGACAGATAGTTGAGATGGAAAGCCAAGGGATAATACGCCGCAGCAATTCTAGGTACACTAGTCCTCTCATAGTTATGCCGAAAAAATAGACAACTCAGGCAAGCAAAAATATAGATTGGTAGTAGATTATCGAAAACTCAACTCGATAACCGTGGATGACAAATTTCCACTACCAAACATAGATTCAATACTAGACAAGTTGGGAAAAGCCCAATATTTCTCAACGCTAGATTAACCAAAGGCTACCATCAAATCGTAGTCAAGGAGGAGGACAGATGTAAAACGGCATTTATAACTCCTCATGGCCTATACGAATTTGTAAGAATGCCATTTGGCCTAAAAAACGCACCTGCCACGTTTCAACGTCTAATGAATGATGTACTCCGACCATTCATTAACAGATCTTGTGTAGTCTACTTAGACGACATCTTGATTTTCAGCGTCTCCTTGCAAGAGCATATTATTAATTTGAAAGACATATTCAATGCATTAAAACAACATCACTTAAAAATTCAAATGGATAAATGCAACTTCATGAGACGAGAAACTCCATTTTTAGGACACATTTTGACTAAAGAAGGATTAAAACCCAACCCTGAAAAAATTAGCGTCATTCAACAACTTCCAATACCAAAAACCGAAAAACAAATAAAAAGTTTCTTAGGAGTAACAGGGTACTACAGGAAGTTTATACAAAGCTATGCTCAAATAGCCAGTCCCATCATAAAATGCCTGCAGAAGGAGCAGAAGATCAATCCAATAGAACCGAACTACAAAAACGCCTTCGAAAAGTTAAAATCGATCATAACGGAACATCCCGTCCTTAGGTACCCAGATTTCGATAAACCATTTATTGTAACAACAGATGCTTCCGATATCGCACTAGGAGCTGTACTTTCACAGGAAGGCCACCCTATATGTTACGCCTCAAGAACCTTAAACAAATATGAGAAGAACTATTCAGCTACTGACAAAAAGTTCTTGGCCGTAGTATGGGCAGTAGGCTATTTCCGGCCGTACCTATACGGTAGAAAATTTAAAATATACAGCGACCATTTACCACTAAAATTCCTAGTAACAAAACATCGAGGTAAAGATATGTCTACAAGACATCAGAAATGGTTAATTAAACTGAATGCTTATGAGTATACCCTTGATTATTTACAAGGAAAAACCAATAAAGTTGCCGATTTTTTATCAAGAATATCCTATGAACAACCCGAAGACTCAACTGAATATGACAGTGAATTCGAATTAGAAATAAACAATAACGATATTAAAGAAGAAGATAATCAGAGCGAAACCAACGCAACTATCCATTCAGCTGAAGAAAATTTATTAGATCATATAGGAATCAAGGAAACAATAGTTAACAAATATTGGATGCAAATAATAATAGTAGCTAACAAAGAAAAACCTTCTGAAAATATACACGGGAACAAAATAATCTACATAGGTGAAACTGACCTCCCACAATGTGATGAAATTCTGGCAGCTCATACCTTAAAAGGTACCGTCGGCATTTATTCAGAACTCAACGACCGACTGTACAATATAGTACAAGAAAACATCAGAATGATGTATAGCAACGATAATACAGTAAAATTCTTAAAATGCGTTTACAGATCCCAAAATATCACTTCCGAAGAAGAGTTAGTACAAAAAATTTCTTTTTATCATACTAGAGATAGCCATCACTCTGGGATAAGTGAAACCTATCAGCAGCTTAAAATGAAAATCTACTTTCTAAAACTGTTAGAGTACATAATCCGAGTGATCAACAATTGCCAATTATGCCAATTGGTGAAGTATGACAGGAATCCTATCAAAGAAAAATTTCATATCTCCGAAACTCCAAGTAAATTGAATGAAATTGTTCAATATATATAATTTAATTAATGCTGAATATATAACTAATTTAAATTAATAATTTTAAATTCAAAGAATAAAAAAACTATTTAAATATTTAAACATTGTTTTTATACAAGAAAACATAAAAACATAACTGGAGCAGTCGTGATAGGATAACAAAAGTTGTCCGAAAAGAACTTATTAAAAATGAAAATAAAAAAATTTTAAGTGAAAAGTTGTTCGTGAAAAATAGGCAGAACAAAGCAGTGCTATAAAAATAAATTTTAAACAATATGAATATGATATCTTTAATTGAGGTTATGCAAGAAACGCAAAATGCGTTAAGAGTCCTAACACACATTCAAGCAAACAAGCAAACATGATAAACAACCCTGCAGCTGAGAGAGAAAGACAGCTCATGGAAATTAAACATCTAACGCCGTTCAACGGAACAAATACCAACACAGTGACAGCCTTTATTCAAAGCGTGGAATATTATTTACAGCGAATAAATGATCACAATAACAAGAGGGCAGCAGTGGCGACGATTTACATAGAAAAGATACAAGGTGAAGCTAAAACGGCACTACTAAATTTACGAGAATATGACAACTGGAGCAACATTAAGCAAGCTTTACGTAGCAGATACCGTCCAGATATAAGACAAGAGGAACTATATGACAAGATAGGCCGGATTAAAGTAAGAAACCCAAGTGACTTAATTGAAAGAATTCAATATTTTAAAAATAAAGCAGAAGAATTCAAAATTTATTATGAACAAGAAAGCCAAGTGGATTTGAACGGAATCGAACCACTTATAATAAATACAATTAAAAGAATTACTCAAGGCACATTAGCATATGCTATAAAAAAAATTGAACACCTATGACGAAATAATAAATGAAATGAATTCTATTAGCTTTGAAGATAATTGTATTAAGAATGAGTATCGAATTTTTGAAAATAGACCAAACAATAATAAAATTAATCAACAAGGCAGGTATAATAATACTAAACTGAATAACAGTAACCAATTACCAACACAACAACAACAACAACAACAACGTACTAATAATACTAACAACAACAATTACCACAACCCAAATAATCACCAACACAATCGATCACAGTATAACACACACAGACAATATAACCAAAATCAAACGGTACAATCCAGACAAAGCACACAACAGAATCAGAACTACAGTAATAACCGGTTTTATCAGGCAAATCAGAACAGACAGTACAATAATCATTCAGGTAATCAACAGGCAGTGAACTATCGTAGCGGCAATTATAAGGAACAAAGCCCTACTGTACCTACGGAGGTAGACAATATAACATTAGGTAGAAGTCAACAGGGTAACCAAAAAATAAACTCAAGTGAAAACATTGTACTTCGTTGCAGAGACAAAATGTAGCAGCCCTAGAAAACTCTGAACAGCCAAGCTCATCTCATGAAATAAATAATTTTTGTTATCAATTAGCCTCGGAATTCTACCAAACACCCATAATCAAAATAGCTATAAAAAAAAAAAACTTATTTAGCTATAATTGACACCGGTGCTGTAAATGTAAGCATGGTAAGCAAAGAAATAAATGATTTTGATAAACATGATATAACACCGATTTCATATACTACAATAAATAAAAAAGATTATTTTAACCAAGAAATACATACACCTTGTCATAAAGAATTCAATGTCGAAGAAAAAGCCCTATGTCGGTGGAAGGTCGCTCCATTTATGTATGATAGAAAATATCAGTTTATAATTGGCACCGACATACTTCGATACCTACAGGCTAAGATTGACATGGAGACCACAAAATAATTTGTAATAATGCTATTATACAATTCGAAGAACACCCTTTCGATAGAATAACGGTACTTGAAATAAAGACAGAAAATGAAATAACCGAAAACATTGATACTGAACACCTAAACGGAGAAGAAAAATTAGCATTGAACAAATTACTCAGAAAATACACAACACTCTTCTATAAAGATGGAGACCAACTCATGCAGTTACGCATGAAATCAGAACTTCCACAGACGAACAAATAAATGCAAAGTTGTATAGATACCCACAAAAATACGAGGAAGAGGTTAGGAGACAGATAGTTGAGATGGAAAGCCAAGGGATAATACGCCGCAGCAATTCTAGGTACACTAGTCCTCTCATAGTTATGCCGAAAAAATAGACAACTCAGGCAAGCAAAAATATAGATTGGTAGTAGATTATCGAAAACTCAACTCGATAACCGTGGATGACAAATTTCCACTACCAAACATAGATTCAATACTAGACAAGTTGGGAAAAGCCCAATATTTCTCAACGCTAGATTAACCAAAGGCTACCATCAAATCGTAGTCAAGGAGGAGGACAGATGAAAACGGCATTTATAACTCCTCATGGCCTATACGAATTTGTAAGAATGCCATTTGGCCTAAAAAACGCACCTGCCACGTTTCAACGTCTAATGAATGATGTGCTCCGACCATTCATTAACAGATCTTGTGTAGTCTACTTAGACGACATCTTGATTTTCAGCGTCTCATTGCAAGAGCATATTATTAATTTGAAAGACATATTCAATGCATTAAAACAACATAACTTAAAAATTCAAATGGATAAATGCAATTTCATGATACGAGAAACTCCATTTTTAGGACACATTTTGACTAAAGAAGGATTAAAACACAACCCTGAAAAAATTAGCGTCATTCAACAACTTCCAATACCAAAAACCGAAAAACAAATAAAAAGTTTCTTAGGAGTAACAGGGTACTACAGGAAGTTTATACAAAGCTATGCTCAAATAGCCAGTCCCATCATAAAATGCCTGCAGAAGGAGCAGAAGATCAATCCAATAGAACCGAACTACAAAAACACCTTCAAAAAGTTAAAATCGATCATAACGGAACATCCCGTCCTTAGGTACCCAGATTTCGATAAACCATTTATTGTAACAACAGATGCTTCCGATATCGCACTAGGAGCTGTACTTTCACAGGAAGGCCACCCTATATGTTACGCCTCAAGAACCTTAAACAAATATGAGAAGAACTATTCAGCTACTGACAAAAAGTTCTTGGCCGTAGTATGGGCAGTAGGCTATTTCCGGCCGTACCTATACGGTAGAAAATTTAAAATATACAGCGACCATTTACCACTAAAATTCCTAGTAACAAAACATCGAGGTAAAGATATGTCTACAAGACATCAGAAATGGTTAATTAAACTGAATGCTTATGAGTATACCCTTGATTATTTACAAGGAAAAACCAATAAAGTTGCCGATTTTTTATCAAGAATATCCTATGAACAACCCGAAGACTCAACTGAATATGACAGTGAATTCGAATTAGAAATAAACAATAACGATATTGAAGAAGAAGATAATCAGAGCGAAACCAACGCAACTATCCATTCAGCTGAAGAAAATTTATTAGATCATATAGGAATCAAGGAAACAATAGTTAACAAATATTGGATGCAAATAATAATAGTAGCTAACAAAGAAAAACCTTCTGAAAATATACATGGGAACAAAATAATCTACATAGGTGAAACTGACCTCCCACAATGTGATGAAATTCTGGCAGCTCATACCTTAAAAGGTACCGTCGGCATTTATTCAGAACTCAACGACCGACTGTACAATATAGTACAAGAAAACATCAAAATGATGTATAGCAACGATAATACAGTAAAATTCTTAAAATGCGTTTACAGATCCCAAAATATCACTTCCGAAGAAGAGTTAGTACAAAAAATTTCTTTTTATCATACTAGAGATAGCCATCACTCTGGGATAAGTGAAACCTATCAGCAGCTTAAAATGAAAATCTACTTTCTAAAACTGTTAGAGTACATAATCCGAGTGATCAACAATTGCCAATTATGCCAATTGGTGAAGTATGACAGGAATCCTATCAAAGAAAAATTTCATATCTCCGAAACTCCAAGTAAATTGAATGAAATTGTTCAATATATATAATTTAATTAATGCTGAATATATAACTAATTTAAATTAATAATTTTAAATTCAAAGAATAAAAAAACTATTTAAATATTTAAACATTGTTTTTATACAAGAAAACATAAAAACATAACTGGAGCAGTCGTGATAGGATAACAAAAGTTGTCCGAAAAGAACTTATTAAAAATGAAAATAAAAAAATTTTAAGTGAAAAGTTGTTCGTGAAAAATAGGCAGAACAAAGCAGTGCTATAAAAATAAATTTTAAACAATATGAATATGATATCTTTAATTGAGGTTATGCAAGAAACGCAAAATGCGTTAAGAGTCCTAACACACATTCAAGCAAACAAGCAAACATGATAAACAACCCTGCAGCTGAGAGAGAAAGACAGCTCATGGAAATTAAACATCTAACGCCGTTCAACGGAACAAATACCAACACAGTGACAGCCTTTATTCAAAGCGTGGAATATTATTTACAGCGAATAAATGATCACAATAACAAGAGGGCAGCAGTGGCGAGGATTTACATAGAAAAGATACAAGGTGAAGCTAAAACGGCACTACTAAATTTACGAGAATATGACAACTGGAGCAACATTAAGCAAGCTTTACGTAGCAGATACCGTCCAGATATAAGACAAGAGGAACTCTATGACAAGATAGGCCGGATTAAAGTAAGAAACCCAAGTGACTTAATTGAAAGAATTCAATATTTTAAAAATAAAGCAGAAGAATTCAAAATTTATTATGAACAAGAAAGCCAAGTGGATTTGAACGGAATCGAACCACTTATAATAAATACAATTAAAAGAATTACTCAAGGCACATTAGCATATGCTATAAAAAAAATTGAACACCTATGAAGAAATAATAAATGAAATGAATTCTATTAGCTTTGAAGATAATTGTATTAAGAATGAGTATCGAATTTTTGAAAATAGACCAAACAATAATAAAATTAATCAACAAGGCAGGTATAATAATACTAAACTGAATAACAGTAACCAATTACCAACACAACAACAACAACAACAACAACGTACTAATAATACTAACAACAACAATTACCACAACCCAAATAATCACCAACACAATCGATCACAGTACAACACACACAGACAATATAACCAAAATCAAACGGTACAATCCAGACAAAGCACACAACAGAATCAGAACTACAGTAATAACCGGTTTTATCAGGCAAATCAGAACAGACAGTACAATAATCATTCAGGTAATCAACAGGCAGTGATCTATCGTAGCGGCAATTATAAGGAACAAAGCCCTACTGTACCTACGGAGGTAGACAATATAACATTAGGTAGCAGTCGACAGGGTAACCAAAAAATAAACTCAAGTGAAAACATTGTACTTCGTTGCAGAGACAAAATGTAGCAGCCCTAGAAAACTCTGAACAGCCAAGCTCATCTCATGAAATAAATAATTTTTGTTATCAATTAGCCTCGGAATTCTACCAAACACCCATAATCAAAATAGCTATAAAAAAAAACTTATTTAGCTATAATTGACACCGGTGCTGTAAATGTAAGCATGGTAAGCAAAGAAATAAATGATTTTGATAAACATGATATAACACCGATTTCATATACTACAATAAATAAAAAAGATTATTTTAACCAAGAAATACATACACCTTGTCATAAAGAATTCAATGTCGAAGAAAAAGCCCTATGTCGGTGGAAGGTCGCTCCATTTATGTATGATAGAAAATATCAGTTTATAATTGGCACCGACATACTTCGATACCTACAGGCTAAGATTGACATGGAAGACAACAAAATAATTTGTAATAATGCTATTACACAATTCGAAGAACACCCTTTCGATAGAATAACGGTACTTGAAATAAAGACAGAAAATGAAATAGCCGAAAACATTGATACTGAACACCTAAACGGAGAAGAAAAATTAGCATTGAACAAATTACTCAGAAAATACACAACACTCTTCTATAAAGATGGAGACCAACTCATGCAGTTACGCATGAAATCAGAACTTCCACAGACGAACAAATAAATGCAAAGTTGTATAGATACCCACAAAAATACGAGGAAGAGGTTAGGAGACAGATAGTTGAGATGGAAAGCCAAGGGATAATACGCCGCAGCAATTCTAGGTACACTAGTCCTCTCATAGTTATGCCGAAAAAATAGACAACTCAGGCAAGCAAAAATATAGATTGGTAGTAGATTATCGAAAACTCAACTCGATAACCGTGGATGACAAATTTCCACTACCAAACATAGATTCAATACTAGACAAGTTGGGAAAAGCCCAATATTTCTCAACGCTAGATTAACCAAAGGCTACCATCAAATCGTAGTCAAGGAGGAGGACAGATGTAAAACGGCATTTATAACTCCTCATGGCCTATACGAATTTGTAAGAATGCCATTTGGCCTAAAAAACGCACCTGCCACGTTTCAACGTCTAATGAATGATGTGCTCCGACCATTCATTAACAGATCTTGTGTAGTCTACTTAGACGACATCTTGATTTTCAGCGTCTCCTTGCAAGAGCATATTATTAATTTGAAAGACATATTCAATGCATTAAAACAACATAACTTAAAAATTCAAATGGATAAATGCAATTTCATGATACGAGAAACTCCATTTTTAGGACACATTTTGACTAAAGAAGGATTAAAACACAACCCTGAAAAAATTAGCGTCATTCAACAACTTCCAATACCAAAAACCGAAAAACAAATAAAGTTTCTTAGGAGTAACAGGGTACTACAGGAAGTTTATACAAAGCTATGCTCAAATAGCCAGTCCCATCATAAAATGCCTGCAGAAGGAGCAGAAGATCAATCCAATAGAACCGAACTACAAAAACGCCTTCGAAAAGTTAAAATCGATCATAACGGAACATCCCGTCCTTAGGTACCCAGATTTCGATAAACCATTTATTGTAACAACAGATGCTTCCGATATCGCACTAGGAGCTGTACTTTCACAGGAAGGCCACCCTATATGTTACGCCTCAAGAACCTTAAACAAACATGAGAAGAACTATTCAGCTACTGACAAAGAGTTCTTGGCCGTAGTATGAAAAATTAAAATATACAGCGACCATTTACCACTAAAATTCCTAGTAACAAAACATCGAGGTAAAGATATGTCTACATGACATCAGAAATGGTTAATTAAACTGAATGCTTATGAGTATACCCTTGATTATTTACAAGGAAAAACCAATAAAGTTGCCGAAGTTTTAACAAGAATATCCTATGAACAACCCGAAGACTCAACTGAATATGACAGTGAATTCGAATTAGAAATAAACAATAACGATATTGAAGAAGAAGATAATCAGAGCGAAACCAACGCAACTATCCATTCAGCTGAAGAAAATTTATTAGATCATATAGGAATCAAGGAAACAATAGTTAACAAATATTGGATGCAAATAATAATAGTAGCTAACAAAGAAAAACCTTCTGAAAATATACACGGGAACAAAATAATCTACATAGGTGAAACTGACCTCCCACAATGTGATGAAATTCTGGCAGCTCATACCTTAAAAGGTACCGTCGGCATTTATTCAGAACTCAACGACCGACTGTACAATATAGTACAAGAAAACATCAGAATGAGGTATAGCAACGATAATACAGTAAAATTCTTAAAATGCGTTTACAGATCCCAAAATATCACTTCCGAAGAAGAGTTAGTACAACAAATTTCTTTTTATCATACTAGAGATAGCCATCACTCTGGGATAAGTGAAACCTATCAGCAGCTTAAAATGAAAATCTACTTTCTAAAACTGTTCGAGTACATAATCCGAGTGATCAACAATTGCCAATTATGCCAATTGGTGAAGTATGACAGGAATCCTATCAAAGAAAAATTTCATATCTCCGAAACTCCAAGTAAATTGAATGAAATTGTTCACATTGATACTTATACCATTATGAAAAATAATTTCTTGACGATCATAGATAAGTTTTCCAAATTTGGTTTTGTTTATCATCTAACAGATAAACATTCAATTACACTGGTAGAAATTTTAGAAGAACATATAGCGAGAATAGGAAAACCAAAGAGGATAGTCGCCGACAATGAATTCAAGAGTATACAAATAGCAGAATTGGTAAATAAAGAAGGTATAGAACTACATCTTGCAAAACCAAATTCACATACCGGTAATGGAGATATAGAAAGATTTCACAATAGCATAGCCGAAAAGTTTAGGATAATAAAACAAGAACAACCAGAATTGTCACCTAAAAGAATCATACAGTTAACAGTACGTTGCTACAACGAAAGAATACATAGCACAACACTAACGACACCAAAACAAATGCAGAATAGAGAGGTAGATTTCCATAAAATTAAAGATAACCTTATAAAAAATAAACTAAAGAAAATAGAAAAACTGAACAAAAACAGAGAAGAATATCAGGAACACCGTAAAGAAGGATTTATAAAGAACTACAAGGCTGTAAGACACAAAGAAGAACCTAAGTATAAAAAATCAAAGTTACAGATTATCTATACAACCAATATTAAAAGACCGTATAAATTTACACTAGAATAACCCAACTACAAGATAACATAGCATTTTTCCAAAAATTACATAATACGCCCAAACTTACTAACCATTGAAAAAAAAAAATTATATTTATAACAAAATAAAAACAAATAGAACTTAAGAACAGCACTTTTACGTACAGAGAAAATGGTCTTATTTTTTTTGAAAAAAAAATAAGAAAACATTACACTCTAGTAAGAAATACAGAAACCAAAAGAGAAAAATATATAAGTACCAAAACGATCATAATCAAAAATGTCAACAGTGAAATCTTAGAAGAAAATTGTGAACCACATCAATTTACGTTGAGTGGAAATCACTTAATACATTTTAACCATTGTACAGTAAATATACTTTACTTATGACTTTACCTATGACGAAATAATAAATGAAATGAATTCTATTAGCTTTGAAGATAATTGTATTAAGAATGAGTATCGAATTTTTGAAAATAGACCAAACAATAATAAAATTAATCAACAAGGCAGGTATAATAATACTAAACTGAATAACAGTAACCAATTACCAACACAACAACAACAACAACAACGTACTAATAATACTAACAACAACAATTACCACAACCCAAATAATCACCAACACAATCGATCACAGTATAACACACACAGACAATATAACCAAAATCAAACGGTACAATCCAGACAAAGCACACAACAGAATCAGAACTACAGTAATAACCGGTTTTATCAGGCAAATCAGAACAGACAGTACAATAATCATTCAGGTAATCAACAGGCAGTGAACTATCGTAGCGGCAATTATAAGGAACAAAGCCCTACTGTACCTACGGAGGTAGACAATATAACATTAGGTAGCAGTCGACAGGGTAACCAAAAAATAAACTCAAGTGAAAACATTGTACTTCGTTGCAGAGACAAAATGTAGCAGCCCTAGAAAACTCTGAACAGCCAAGCTCATCTCATGAAATAAATAATTTTTGTTATCAATTAGCCTCGGAATTCTACCAAACACCCATAATCAAAATAACTATAAAAAATAAAACTTATTTAGCTCTAATTGACACCGGTGCTGTAAATGTAAGCATGGTAAGCAAAGAAATAAATGATTTTGATAAACATGATATAACACCGATTTCATATACTACAATAAATAAAAAAGATTATTTTAACCAAGAAATACATACACCTTGTCATAAAGAATTCAATGTCGAAGAAAAAGCCCTATGTCGGTGGAAGGTCGCTCCATTTATGTATGATAGAAAATATCAGTTTATAATTGGCACCGACATACTTCGATACCTACAGGCTAAGATTGACATGGAAGACCACAATATAATTTGTAATAATGCTATTACACAATTCGAAGAACACCCTTTCGATAGAATAACAGTACTTGAAATAAAGACAGAAAATGAAATAACCGAAAACATTGATACTGAACACCTAAACGGAGAAGAAAAATTAGCATTGAACAAATTACTCAGAAAATACACAACACTCTTCTATAAAGATGGAGACCAACTCATGCAGTTACGCATGAAATCAGAACTTCCACAGACGAACAAATAAATGCAAAGTTGTATAGATACCCACAAAAATACGAGGAAGAGGTTAGGAGACAGATAGTTGAGATGGAAAGCCAAGGGATAATACGCCGCAGCAATTCTAGGTACACTAGTCCTCTCATAGTTATGCCGAAAAAATAGACAACTCAGGCAAGCAAAAATATAGATTGGTAGTAGATTATCGAAAACTCAACTCGATAACCGTGGATGACAAATTTCCACTACCAAACATAGATTCAATACTAGACAAGTTGGGAAAAGCCCAATATTTCTCAACGCTAGATTAACCAAAGGCTACCATCAAATCGTAGTCAAGGAGGAGGACAGATGTAAAACGGCATTTATAACTCCTCATGGCCTATACGAATTTGTAAGAATGCCATTTGGCCTAAAAAACGCACCTGCCACGTTTCAACGTCTAATGAATGATGTGCTCCGACCATTCATTAACAGATCTTGTGTAGTCTACTTAGACGACATCTTGATTTTCAGCGTCTCCTTGCAAGAGCATATTATTAATTTGAAAGACATATTCAATGCATTAAAACAACATAACTTAAAAATTCAAATGGATAAATGCAATTTCATGATACGAGAAACTCCATTTTTAGGACACATTTTGACTAAAGAAGGATTAAAACACAACCCTGAAAAAATTAGCGTCATTCAACAACTTCCAATACCAAAAACCGAAAAACAAATAAAGTTTCTTAGGAGTAACAGGGTACTACAGGAAGTTTATACAAAGCTATGCTCAAATAGCCAGTCCCATCATAAAATGCCTGCAGAAGGAGCAGAAGATCAATCCAATAGAACCGAACTACAAAAACGCCTTCGAAAAGTTAAAATCGATCATAACGGAACATCCCGTCCTTAGGTACCCAGATTTCGATAAACCATTTATTGTAACAACAGATGCTTCCGATATCGCACTAGGAGCTGTACTTTCACAGGAAGGCCACCCTATATGTTACGCCTCAAGAACCTTAAACAAACATGAGAAGAACTATTCAGCTACTGACAAAGAGTTCTTGGCCGTAGTATGGGCAGTAGGCTATTTCCGGCCGCACCTAACGTAGAAAATTTAAAATATACAGCGACCATTTACCACTAAAATTCCTAGTAACAAAACATCGAGGTAAAGATATGTCTACATGACATCAGAAATGGTTAATTAAACTGAATGCTTATGAGTATACCCTTGATTATTTACAAGGAAAAACCAATAAAGTTGCCGAATTTTTAACAAGAATATCCTATGAACAACCCGAAGACTCAACTGAATATGACAGTGAATTCGAATTAGAAATAAACAATAACGATATTGAAGAAGAAGATAATCAGAGCGAAACCAACGCAACTATCCATTCAGCTGAAGAAAATTTATTAGATCATATAGGAATCAAGGAAACAATAGTTAACAAATATTGGATGCAAATAATAATAGTAGCTAACAAAGAAAAACCTTCTGAAAATATACACGGGAACAAAATAATCTACATAGGTGAAACTGACCTCCCACAATGTGATGAAATTCTGGCAGCTCATACCTTAAAAGGTACCGTCGGCATTTATTCAGAACTCAACGACCGACTGTACAATATAGTACAAGAAAACATCAGAATGAGGTATAGCAACGATAATACAGTAAAATTCTTAAAATGCGTTTACAGATCCCAAAATATCACTTCCGAAGAAGAGTTAGTACAACAAATTTCTTTTTATCATACTAGAGATAGCCATCACTCTGGGATAAGTGAAACCTATCAGCAGCTTAAAATGAAAATCTACTTTCTAAAACTGTTCGAGTACATAATCCGAGTGATCAACAATTGCCAATTATGCCAATTGGTGAAGTATGACAGGAATCCTATCAAAGAAAAATTTCATATCTCCGAAACTCCAAGTAAATTGAATGAAATTGTTCACATTGATACTTATACCATTATGAAAAATAATTTCTTGACGATCATAGATAAGTTTTCCAAATTTGGTTTTGTTTATCATCTAACAGATAAACATTCAATTACACTGGTAGAAATTTTAGAAGAACATATAGCGAGAATAGGAAAACCAAAGAGGATAGTCGCCGACAATGAATTCAAGAGTATACAAATAGCAGAATTGGTAAATAAAGAAGGTATAGAACTACATCTTGCAAAACCAAATTCACATACCGGTAATGGAGATATAGAAAGATTTCACAATAGCATAGCCGAAAAGTTTAGGATAATAAAACAAGAACAACCAGAATTGTCACCTAAAAGAATCATACAGTTAACAGTACGTTGCTACAACGAAAGAATACATAGCACAACACTAACGACACCAAAACAAATGCAGAATAGAGAGGTAGATTTCCATAAAATTAAAGATAACCTTATAAAAAATAAACTAAAGAAAATAGAAAAACTGAACAAAAACAGAGAAGAATATCAGGAACACCGTAAAGAAGGATTTATAAAGAACTACAAGGCTGTAAGACACAAAGAAGAACCTAAGTATAAAAAATCAAAGTTACAGAATATCTATACAACCAATATTAAAAGACCGTATAAATTTACACTAGAATAACCCAACTACAAGATAACATAGCATTTTTCCAAAAATTACATAATACGCCCAAACTTACTAACCATTGAAAAAAAAAAAATTATATTTATAACAAAATAAAAACAAATAGAACTTAAGAACAGCACTTTTACGTACAGAGAAAATGGTCTTATTTTTTTTGAAAAAAAAATAAGAAAACATTACACTCTAGTAAGAAATACAGAAACCAAAAGAGAAAAATATATAAGTACCAAAACGATCATAATCAAAAATGTCAACAGTGAAATCTTAGAAGAAAATTGTGAACCACATCAATTTACGTTGAGTGGAAATCACTTAATACATTTTAACCATTGTACAGTAAATATACTTTACTTATGACTTTACCTATGACGAAATAATAAATGAAATGAATTCTATTAGCTTTGAAGATAATTGTATTAAGAATGAGTATCGAATTTTTGAAAATAGACCAAACAATAATAAAATTAATCAACAAGGCAGGTATAATAATACTAAACTGAATAACAGTAACCAATTACCAACACAACAACAACAACAACAACGTACTAATAATACTAACAACAACAATTACCACAACCCAAATAATCACCAACACAATCGATCACAGTATAACACACACAGACAATATAACCAAAATCAAACGGTACAATCCAGACAAAGCACACAACAGAATCAGAACTACAGTAATAACCGGTTTTATCAGGCAAATCAGAACAGACAGTACAATAATCATTCAGGTAATCAACAGGCAGTGAACTATCGTAGCGGCAATTATAAGGAACAAAGCCCTACTGTACCTACGGAGGTAGACAATATAACATTAGGTAGCAGTCGACAGGGTAACCAAAAAATAAACTCAAGTGAAAACATTGTACTTCGTTGCAGAGACAAAATGTAGCAGCCCTAGAAAACTCTGAACAGCCAAGCTCATCTCATGAAATAAATAATTTTTGTTATCAATTAGCCTCGGAATTCTACCAAACACCCATAATCAAAATAACTATAAAAAATAAAACTTATTTAGCTCTAATTGACACCGGTGCTGTAAATGTAAGCATGGTAAGCAAAGAAATAAATGATTTTGATAAACATGATATAACACCGATTTCATATACTACAATAAATAAAAAAGATTATTTTAACCAAGAAATACATACACCTTGTCATAAAGAATTCAATGTCGAAGAAAAAGCCCTATGTCGGTGGAAGGTCGCTCCATTTATGTATGATAGAAAATATCAGTTTATAATTGGCACCGACATACTTCGATACCTACAGGCTAAGATTGACATGGAAGACCACAAAATAATTTGTAACAATGCTATTACACAATTCGAAGAACACCCTTTCGATAGAATAACGGTACTTGAAATAAAGACAGAAAATGAAATAACCGAAAACATTGATACTGAACACCTAAACGGAGAAGAAAAATTAGCATTGAACAAATTACTCAGAAAATACACAACACTCTTCTATAAAGATGGAGACCAACTCATGCAGTTACGCATGAAATCAGAACTTCCACAGACGAACAAATAAATGCAAAGTTGTATAGATACCCACAAAAATACGAGGAAGAGGTTAGGAGACAGATAGTTGAGATGGAAAGCCAAGGGATAATACGCCGCAGCAATTCTAGGTACACTAGTCCTCTCATAGTTATGCCGAAAAAATAGACAACTCAGGCAAGCAAAAATATAGATTGGTAGTAGATTATCGAAAACTCAACTCGATAACCGTGGATGACAAATTTCCACTACCAAACATAGATTCAATACTAGACAAGTTGGGAAAAGCCCAATATTTCTCAACGCTAGATTAACCAAAGGCTACCATCAAATCGTAGTCAAGGAGGAGGACAGATGTAAAACGGCATTTATAACTCCTCATGGCCTATACGAATTTGTGAGAATGCCATTTTGGCCTAAAAAACGCACCTGCCACGTTTCAACGTCTAATGAATGATGTGCTCCGACCATTCATTAACAGATCTTGTGTAGTCTACTTAGACGACATCTTGATTTTCAGCGTCTCCTTGCAAGAGCATATTATTAATTTGAAAGACATATTCAATGCATTAAAACAACATAACTTAAAAATTCAAATGGATAAATGCAATTTCATGATACGAGAAACTCCATTTTTAGGACACATTTTGACTAAAGAAGGATTAAAACACAACCCTGAAAAAATTAGCGTCATTCAACAACTTCCAATACCAAAAACCGAAAAACAAATAAAAAGTTTCTTAGGAGTAACAGGGTACTACAGGAAGTTTATACAAAGCTATGCTCAAATAGCCAGTCCCATCATAAAATGCCTGCAGAAGGAGCAGAAGATCAATCCAATAGAACCGAACTACAAAAACGCCTTCGAAAAGTTAAAATCGATCATAACGGAACATCCCGTCCTTAGGTACCCAGAATTCGATAAACCATTTATTGTAACAACAGATGCTTCCGATATCGCACTAGGAGCTGTACTTTCACAGGAAGGCCACCCTATATGTTACGCCTCAAGAACCTTAAACAAACATGAGAAGAACTATTCAGCTACTGACAAAGAGTTCTTGGCCGTAGTATGGGCAGTAGGCTATTTCCGGCCGTACCTATACGGTAGAAAATTTAAAATATACAGCGACCATTTACCACTAAAATTCCTAGTAACAAAACATCGAGGTAAAGATATGTCTACAAGACATCAGAAATGGTTAATTAAACTGAATGCTTATGAGTATACCCTTGATTATTTACAAGGAAAAACCAATAAAGTTGCCGAATTTTTAACAAGAATATCCTATGAACAACCCGAAGACTCAACTGAATATGACAGTGAATTCGAATTAGAAATAAACAATAACGATATTGAAGAAGAAGAAGAAGATAATCAGAGCGAAACCAACGCAACTATCCATTCAGCTGAAGAAAATTTATTAGATCATATAGGAATCAAGGAAACAATAGTTAACAAATATTGGATGCAAATAATAATAGTAGCTAACAAAGAAAAACCTTCTGAAAATATACACGGGAACAAAATAATCTACATAGGTGAAACTGACCTCCCACAATGTGATGAAATTCTGGCAGCTCATACCTTAAAAGGTATCGTCGGCATTTATTCAGAACTCAACGACCGACTGTACAATATAGTACAAGAAAACATCAGAATGAGGTATAGCAACGATAATACAGTAAAATTCTTAAAATGCGTTTACAGATCCCAAAATATCACTTCCGAAGAAGAGTTAGTACAACAAATTTCTTTTTATCATACTAGAGATAGCCATCACTCTGGGATAAGTGAAACCTATCAGCAGCTTAAAATGAAAATCTACTTTCTAAAACTGTTCGAGTACATAATCCGAGTGATCAACAATTGCCAATTATGCCAATTGGTGAAGTATGACAGGAATCCTATCAAAGAAAAATTTCATATCTCCGAAACTCCAAGTAAATTGAATGAAATTGTTCACATTGATACTTATACCATTATGAAAAATAATTTCTTGACGATCATAGATAAGTTTTCCAAATTTGGTTTTGTTTATCATCTAACAGATAAACATTCAATTACACTGGTAGAAATTTTAGAAGAACATATAGCGAGAATAGGAAAACCAAAGAGGATAGTCGCCGACAATGAATTCAAGAGTTTACAAATAGCAGAATTGGTAAATAAAGAAGGTATAGAACTACATCTTGCAAAACCAAATTCACATACCGGTAATGGAGATATAGAAAGATTTCACAATAGCATAGCCGAAAAGTTTAGGATAATAAAACAAGAACAACCAGAATTGTCACCTAAAAGAATCATACAGTTAACAGTACGTTGCTACAACGAAAGAATACATAGCACAACACTAACGACACCAAAACAAATGCAGAATAGAGAGGTAGATTTCCATAAAATTAAAGATAACCTTATAAAAAATAAACTAAAGAAAATAGAAAAACTGAACAAAAACAGAGAAGAATATCAGGAACACCGTAAAGAAGGATTTATAAAGAACTACAAGGCTGTAAGACACAAAGAAGAACCTAAGTATAAAAAATCAAAGTTACAGAATATCTATACAACCAATATTAAAAGACCGTATAAATTTACACTAGAATAACCCAACTACAAGATAACATAGCATTTTTCCAAAAATTACATAATACGCCCAAACTTACTAACCATTGAAAAAAAAAAAATTATATTTATAACAAAATAAAAACAAATAGAACTTAAGAACAGCACTTTTACGTACAGAGAAAATGGTCTTATTTTTTTTGAAAAAAAAATAAGAAAACATTACACTCTAGTAAGAAATACAGAAACCAAAAGAGAAAAATATATAAGTACCAAAACGATCATAATCAAAAATGTCAACAGTGAAATCTTAGAAGAAAATTGTGAACCACATCAATTTACGTTGAGTGGAAATCACTTAATACATTTTAACCATTGTACAGTAAATATACTTTACTTATGACTTTACCTATGACGAAATAATAAATGAAATGAATTCTATTAGCTTTGAAGATAATTGTATTAAGAATGAGTATCGAATTTTTGAAAATAGACCAAACAATAATAAAATTAATCAACAAGGCAGGTATAATAATACTAAACTGAATAACAGTAACCAATTACCAACACAACAACAACAACAACAACGTACTAATAATACTAACAACAACAATTACCACAACCCAAATAATCACCAACACAATCGATCACAGTATAACACACACAGACAATATAACCAAAATCAAACGGTACAATCCAGACAAAGCACACAACAGAATCAGAACTACAGTAATAACCGGTTTTATCAGGCAAATCAGAACAGACAGTACAATAATCATTCAGGTAATCAACAGGCAGTGAAATATCGTAGTGGCAATTATAAGGAACAAAGCCCTACTGTACCTTCGGTGGTAGACAATATAACATTAGGTAGAAGTCAACAGGGTAACCAAAAAATAAACTCAAGTGAAAACATTGTACTTCGTTGCAGAGACAAAATGTAGCAGCCCTAGAAAACTCTGAACAGCCAAGCTCATCTCATGAAATAAATAATTTTTGTTATCAATTAGCCTCGGAATTCTACCAAACACCCATAATCAAAATAACTATAAAAAATAAAACTTATTTAGCTCTAATTGACACCGGTGCTGTAAATGTAAGCATGGTAAGCAAAGAAATAAATGATTTTGATAAACATGATATAACACCGATTTCATATACTACAATAAATAAAAAAGATTATTTTAACCAAGAAATACATACACCTTGTCATAAAGAATTCAATGTCGAAGAAAAAGCCCTATGTCGGTGGAAGGTCGCTCCATTTATGTATGATAGAAAATATCAGTTTATAATTGGCACCGACATACTTCGATACCTACAGGCTAAGATTGACATGGAGACCACAAAATAATTTGTAATAATGCTATTACACAATTCGAAGAACACCCTTTCGATAGAATAACGGTACTTGAAATAAAGACAGAAAATGAAATAACCGAAAACATTGATACTGAACACCTAAACGGAGAAGAAAAATTAGCATTGAACAAATTACTCAGAAAATACACAACACTCTTCTATAAAGATGGAGACCAACTCATGCAGTTACGCATGAAATCAGAACTTCCACAGACGAACAAATAAATGCAAAGTTGTATAGATACCCACAAAAATACGAGGAAGAGGTTAGGAGACAGATAGTTGAGATGGAAAGCCAAGGGATAATACGCCGCAGCAATTCTAGGTACACTAGTCCTCTCATAGTTATGCCGAAAAAATAGACAACTCAGGCAAGCAAAAATATAGATTGGTAGTAGATTATCGAAAACTCAACTCGATAACCGTGGATGACAAATTTCCACTACCAAACATAGATTCAATACTAGACAAGTTGGGAAAAGCCCAATATTTCTCAACGCTAGATTAACCAAAGGCTACCATCAAATCGTAGTCAAGGAGGAGGACAGATGTAAAACGGCATTTATAACTCCTCATGGCCTATACGAATTTGTAAGAATGCCATTTGGCCTAAAAAACGCACCTGCCACGTTTCAACGTCTAATGAATGATGTACTCCGACCATTCATTAACAGATCTTGTGTAGTCTACTTAGACGACATCTTGATTTTCAGCGTCTCCTTGCAAGAGCATATTATTAATTTGAAAGACATATTCAATGCATTAAAACAACATCACTTAAAAATTCAAATGGATAAATGCAACTTCATGAGACGAGAAACTCCATTTTTAGGACACATTTTGACTAAAGAAGGATTAAAACCCAACCCTGAAAAAATTAGCGTCATTCAACAACTTCCAATACCAAAAACCGAAAAACAAATAAAAAGTTTCTTAGGAGTAACAGGGTACTACAGGAAGTTTATACAAAGCTATGCTCAAATAGCCAGTCCCATCATAAAATGCCTGCAGAAGGAGCAGAAGATCAATCCAATAGAACCGAACTACAAAAACGCCTTCGAAAAGTTAAAATCGATCATAACGGAACATCCCGTCCTTAGGTACCCAGATTTCGATAAACCATTTATTGTAACAACAGATGCTTCCGATATCGCACTAGGAGCTGTACTTTCACAGGAAGGCCACCCTATATGTTACGCCTCAAGAACCTTAAACAAATATGAGAAGAACTATTCAGCTACTGACAAAAAGTTCTTGGCCGTAGTATGGGCAGTAGGCTATTTCCGGCCGTACCTATACGGTAGAAAATTTAAAATATACAGCGACCATTTACCACTAAAATTCCTAGTAACAAAACATCGAGGTAAAGATATGTCTACAAGACATCAGAAATGGTTAATTAAACTGAATGCTTATGAGTATACCCTTGATTATTTACAAGGAAAAACCAATAAAGTTGCCGATTTTTTATCAAGAATATCCTATGAACAACCCGAAGACTCAACTGAATATGACAGTGAATTCGAATTAGAAATAAACAATAACGATATTAAAGAAGAAGATAATCAGAGCGAAACCAACGCAACTATCCATTCAGCTGAAGAAAATTTATTAGATCATATAGGAATCAAGGAAACAATAGTTAACAAATATTGGATGCAAATAATAATAGTAGCTAACAAAGAAAAACCTTCTGAAAATATACACGGGAACAAAATAATCTACATAGGTGAAACTGACCTCCCACAATGTGATGAAATTCTGGCAGCTCATACCTTAAAAGGTACCGTCGGCATTTATTCAGAACTCAACGACCGACTGTACAATATAGTACAAGAAAACATCAGAATGATGTATAGCAACGATAATACAGTAAAATTCTTAAAATGCGTTTACAGATCCCAAAATATCACTTCCGAAGAAGAGTTAGTACAAAAAATTTCTTTTTATCATACTAGAGATAGCCATCACTCTGGGATAAGTGAAACCTATCAGCAGCTTAAAATGAAAATCTACTTTCTAAAACTGTTAGAGTACATAATCCGAGTGATCAACAATTGCCAATTATGCCAATTGGTGAAGTATGACAGGAATCCTATCAAAGAAAAATTTCATATCTCCGAAACTCCAAGTAAATTGAATGAAATTGTTCAATATATATAATTTAATTAATGCTGAATATATAACTAATTTAAATTAATAATTTTAAATTCAAAGAATAAAAAAACTATTTAAATATTTAAACATTGTTTTTATACAAGAAAACATAAAAACATAACTGGAGCAGTCGTGATAGGATAACAAAAGTTGTCCGAAAAGAACTTATTAAAAATGAAAATAAAAAAATTTTAAGTGAAAAGTTGTTCGTGAAAAATAGGCAGAACAAAGCAGTGCTATAAAAATAAATTTTAAACAATATGAATATGATATCTTTAATTGAGGTTATGCAAGAAACGCAAAATGCGTTAAGAGTCCTAACACACATTCAAGCAAACAAGCAAACATGATAAACAACCCTGCAGCTGAGAGAGAAAGACAGCTCATGGAAATTAAACATCTAACGCCGTTCAACGGAACAAATACCAACACAGTGACAGCCTTTATTCAAAGCGTGGAATATTATTGACAGCGAATAAATGATCACAATAACAAGAGGGCAGCAGTGGCGACGATTTACATAGAAAAGATACAAGGTGAAGCTAAAACGGCACTACTAAATTTACGAGAATATGACAACTGGAGCAACATTAAGCAAGCTTTACGTAGCAGATACCGTCCAGATATAAGACAAGAGGAACTATATGACAAGATAGGCCGGATTAAAGTAAGAAACCCAAGTGACTTAATTGAAAGAATTCAATATTTTAAAAATAAAGCAGAAGAATTCAAAATTTATTATGAACAAGAAAGCCAAGTGGATTTGAACGGAATCGAACCACTTATAATAAATACAATTAAAAGAATTACTCAAGGCACATTAGCATATGCTATAAAAAAAATTGAACACCTATGACGAAATAATAAATGAAATGAATTCTATTAGCTTTGAAGATAATTGTATTAAGAATGAGTATCGAATTTTTGAAAATAGACCAAACAATAATAAAATTAATCAACAAGGCAGGTATAATAATACTAAACTGAATAACAGTAACCAATTACCAACACAACAACAACAACAACAACAACGTACTAATAATACTAACAACAACAATTACCACAACCCAAATAATCACCAACACAATCGATCACAGTATAACACACACAGACAATATAACCAAAATCAAACGGTACAATCCAGACAAAGCACACAACAGAATCAGAACTACAGTAATAACCGGTTTTATCAGGCAAATCAGAACAGACAGTACAATAATCATTCAGGTAATCAACAGGCAGTGAACTATCGTAGCGGCAATTATAAGGAACAAAGCCCTACTGTACCTACGGAGGTAGACAATATAACATTAGGTAGAAGTCAACAGGGTAACCAAAAAATAAACTCAAGTGAAAACATTGTACTTCGTTGCAGAGACAAAATGTAGCAGCCCTAGAAAACTCTGAACAGCCAAGCTCATCTCATGAAATAAATAATTTTTGTTATCAATTAGCCTCGGAATTCTACCAAACACCCATAATCAAAATAGCTATAAAAAAAAAAAACTTATTTAGCTATAATTGACACCGGTGCTGTAAATGTAAGCATGGTAAGCAAAGAAATAAATGATTTTGATAAACATGATATAACACCGATTTCATATACTACAATAAATAAAAAAGATTATTTTAACCAAGAAATACATACACCTTGTCATAAAGAATTCAATGTCGAAGAAAAAGCCCTATGTCGGTGGAAGGTCGCTCCATTTATGTATGATAGAAAATATCAGTTTATAATTGGCACCGACATACTTCGATACCTACAGGCTAAGATTGACATGGAGACCACAAAATAATTTGTAATAATGCTATTATACAATTCGAAGAACACCCTTTCGATAGAATAACGGTACTTGAAATAAAGACAGAAAATGAAATAACCGAAAACATTGATACTGAACACCTAAACGGAGAAGAAAAATTAGCATTGAACAAATTACTCAGAAAATACACAACACTCTTCTATAAAGATGGAGACCAACTCATGCAGTTACGCATGAAATCAGAACTTCCACAGACGAACAAATAAATGCAAAGTTGTATAGATACCCACAAAAATACGAGGAAGAGGTTAGGAGACAGATAGTTGAGATGGAAAGCCAAGGGATAATACGCCGCAGCAATTCTAGGTACACTAGTCCTCTCATAGTTATGCCGAAAAAATAGACAACTCAGGCAAGCAAAAATATAGATTGGTAGTAGATTATCGAAAACTCAACTCGATAACCGTGGATGACAAATTTCCACTACCAAACATAGATTCAATACTAGACAAGTTGGGAAAAGCCCAATATTTCTCAACGCTAGATTAACCAAAGGCTACCATCAAATCGTAGTCAAGGAGGAGGACAGATGAAAACGGCATTTATAACTCCTCATGGCCTATACGAATTTGTAAGAATGCCATTTGGCCTAAAAAACGCACCTGCCACGTTTCAACGTCTAATGAATGATGTGCTCCGACCATTCATTAACAGATCTTGTGTAGTCTACTTAGACGACATCTTGATTTTCAGCGTCTCATTGCAAGAGCATATTATTAATTTGAAAGACATATTCAATGCATTAAAACAACATAACTTAAAAATTCAAATGGATAAATGCAATTTCATGATACGAGAAACTCCATTTTTAGGACACATTTTGACTAAAGAAGGATTAAAACACAACCCTGAAAAAATTAGCGTCATTCAACAACTTCCAATACCAAAAACCGAAAAACAAATAAAAAGTTTCTTAGGAGTAACAGGGTACTACAGGAAGTTTATACAAAGCTATGCTCAAATAGCCAGTCCCATCATAAAATGCCTGCAGAAGGAGCAGAAGATCAATCCAATAGAACCGAACTACAAAAACACCTTCAAAAAGTTAAAATCGATCATAACGGAACATCCCGTCCTTAGGTACCCAGATTTCGATAAACCATTTATTGTAACAACAGATGCTTCCGATATCGCACTAGGAGCTGTACTTTCACAGGAAGGCCACCCTATATGTTACGCCTCAAGAACCTTAAACAAATATGAGAAGAACTATTCAGCTACTGACAAAAAGTTCTTGGCCGTAGTATGGGCAGTAGGCTATTTCCGGCCGTACCTATACGGTAGAAAATTTAAAATATACAGCGACCATTTACCACTAAAATTCCTAGTAACAAAACATCGAGGTAAAGATATGTCTACAAGACATCAGAAATGGTTAATTAAACTGAATGCTTATGAGTATACCCTTGATTATTTACAAGGAAAAACCAATAAAGTTGCCGATTTTTTATCAAGAATATCCTATGAACAACCCGAAGACTCAACTGAATATGACAGTGAATTCGAATTAGAAATAAACAATAACGATATTGAAGAAGAAGATAATCAGAGCGAAACCAACGCAACTATCCATTCAGCTGAAGAAAATTTATTAGATCATATAGGAATCAAGGAAACAATAGTTAACAAATATTGGATGCAAATAATAATAGTAGCTAACAAAGAAAAACCTTCTGAAAATATACATGGGAACAAAATAATCTACATAGGTGAAACTGACCTCCCACAATGTGATGAAATTCTGGCAGCTCATACCTTAAAAGGTACCGTCGGCATTTATTCAGAACTCAACGACCGACTGTACAATATAGTACAAGAAAACATCAAAATGATGTATAGCAACGATAATACAGTAAAATTCTTAAAATGCGTTTACAGATCCCAAAATATCACTTCCGAAGAAGAGTTAGTACAAAAAATTTCTTTTTATCATACTAGAGATAGCCATCACTCTGGGATAAGTGAAACCTATCAGCAGCTTAAAATGAAAATCTACTTTCTAAAACTGTTAGAGTACATAATCCGAGTGATCAACAATTGCCAATTATGCCAATTGGTGAAGTATGACAGGAATCCTATCAAAGAAAAATTTCATATCTCCGAAACTCCAAGTAAATTGAATGAAATTGTTCAATATATATAATTTAATTAATGCTGAATATATAACTAATTTAAATTAATAATTTTAAATTCAAAGAATAAAAAAACTATTTAAATATTTAAACATTGTTTTTATACAAGAAAACATAAAAACATAACTGGAGCAGTCGTGATAGGATAACAAAAGTTGTCCGAAAAGAACTTATTAAAAATGAAAATAAAAAAATTTTAAGTGAAAAGTTGTTCGTGAAAAATAGGCAGAACAAAGCAGTGCTATAAAAATAAATTTTAAACAATATGAATATGATATCTTTAATTGAGGTTATGCAAGAAACGCAAAATGCGTTAAGAGTCCTAACACACATTCAAGCAAACAAGCAAACATGATAAACAACCCTGCAGCTGAGAGAGAAAGACAGCTCATGGAAATTAAACATCTAACGCCGTTCAACGGAACAAATACCAACACAGTGACAGCCTTTATTCAAAGCGTGGAATATTATTTACAGCGAATAAATGATCACAATAACAAGAGGGCAGCAGTGGCGAGGATTTACATAGAAAAGATACAAGGTGAAGCTAAAACGGCACTACTAAATTTACGAGAATATGACAACTGGAGCAACATTAAGCAAGCTTTACGTAGCAGATACCGTCCAGATATAAGACAAGAGGAACTCTATGACAAGATAGGCCGGATTAAAGTAAGAAACCCAAGTGACTTAATTGAAAGAATTCAATATTTTAAAAATAAAGCAGAAGAATTCAAAATTTATTATGAACAAGAAAGCCAAGTGGATTTGAACGGAATCGAACCACTTATAATAAATACAATTAAAAGAATTACTCAAGGCACATTAGCATATGCTATAAAAAAAATTGAACACCTATGAAGAAATAATAAATGAAATGAATTCTATTAGCTTTGAAGATAATTGTATTAAGAATGAGTATCGAATTTTTGAAAATAGACCAAACAATAATAAAATTAATCAACAAGGCAGGTATAATAATACTAAACTGAATAACAGTAACCAATTACCAACACAACAACAACAACAACAACAACGTACTAATAATACTAACAACAACAATTACCACAACCCAAATAATCACCAACACAATCGATCACAGTACAACACACACAGACAATATAACCAAAATCAAACGGTACAATCCAGACAAAGCACACAACAGAATCAGAACTACAGTAATAACCGGTTTTATCAGGCAAATCAGAACAGACAGTACAATAATCATTCAGGTAATCAACAGGCAGTGATCTATCGTAGCGGCAATTATAAGGAACAAAGCCCTACTGTACCTACGGAGGTAGACAATATAACATTAGGTAGCAGTCGACAGGGTAACCAAAAAATAAACTCAAGTGAAAACATTGTACTTCGTTGCAGAGACAAAATGTAGCAGCCCTAGAAAACTCTGAACAGCCAAGCTCATCTCATGAAATAAATAATTTTTGTTATCAATTAGCCTCGGAATTCTACCAAACACCCATAATCAAAATAGCTATAAAAAAAAACTTATTTAGCTATAATTGACACCGGTGCTGTAAATGTAAGCATGGTAAGCAAAGAAATAAATGATTTTGATAAACATGATATAACACCGATTTCATATACTACAATAAATAAAAAAGATTATTTTAACCAAGAAATACATACACCTTGTCATAAAGAATTCAATGTCGAAGAAAAAGCCCTATGTCGGTGGAAGGTCGCTCCATTTATGTATGATAGAAAATATCAGTTTATAATTGGCACCGACATACTTCGATACCTACAGGCTAAGATTGACATGGAAGACAACAAAATAATTTGTAATAATGCTATTACACAATTCGAAGAACACCCTTTCGATAGAATAACGGTACTTGAAATAAAGACAGAAAATGAAATAGCCGAAAACATTGATACTGAACACCTAAACGGAGAAGAAAAATTAGCATTGAACAAATTACTCAGAAAATACACAACACTCTTCTATAAAGATGGAGACCAACTCATGCAGTTACGCATGAAATCAGAACTTCCACAGACGAACAAATAAATGCAAAGTTGTATAGATACCCACAAAAATACGAGGAAGAGGTTAGGAGACAGATAGTTGAGATGGAAAGCCAAGGGATAATACGCCGCAGCAATTCTAGGTACACTAGTCCTCTCATAGTTATGCCGAAAAAATAGACAACTCAGGCAAGCAAAAATATAGATTGGTAGTAGATTATCGAAAACTCAACTCGATAACCGTGGATGACAAATTTCCACTACCAAACATAGATTCAATACTAGACAAGTTGGGAAAAGCCCAATATTTCTCAACGCTAGATTAACCAAAGGCTACCATCAAATCGTAGTCAAGGAGGAGGACAGATGTAAAACGGCATTTATAACTCCTCATGGCCTATACGAATTTGTAAGAATGCCATTTGGCCTAAAAAACGCACCTGCCACGTTTCAACGTCTAATGAATGATGTGCTCCGACCATTCATTAACAGATCTTGTGTAGTCTACTTAGACGACATCTTGATTTTCAGCGTCTCCTTGCAAGAGCATATTATTAATTTGAAAGACATATTCAATGCATTAAAACAACATAACTTAAAAATTCAAATGGATAAATGCAATTTCATGATACGAGAAACTCCATTTTTAGGACACATTTTGACTAAAGAAGGATTAAAACACAACCCTGAAAAAATTAGCGTCATTCAACAACTTCCAATACCAAAAACCGAAAAACAAATAAAGTTTCTTAGGAGTAACAGGGTACTACAGGAAGTTTATACAAAGCTATGCTCAAATAGCCAGTCCCATCATAAAATGCCTGCAGAAGGAGCAGAAGATCAATCCAATAGAACCGAACTACAAAAACGCCTTCGAAAAGTTAAAATCGATCATAACGGAACATCCCGTCCTTAGGTACCCAGATTTCGATAAACCATTTATTGTAACAACAGATGCTTCCGATATCGCACTAGGAGCTGTACTTTCACAGGAAGGCCACCCTATATGTTACGCCTCAAGAACCTTAAACAAACATGAGAAGAACTATTCAGCTACTGACAAAGAGTTCTTGGCCGTAGTATGAAAAATTAAAATATACAGCGACCATTTACCACTAAAATTCCTAGTAACAAAACATCGAGGTAAAGATATGTCTACATGACATCAGAAATGGTTAATTAAACTGAATGCTTATGAGTATACCCTTGATTATTTACAAGGAAAAACCAATAAAGTTGCCGAAGTTTTAACAAGAATATCCTATGAACAACCCGAAGACTCAACTGAATATGACAGTGAATTCGAATTAGAAATAAACAATAACGATATTGAAGAAGAAGATAATCAGAGCGAAACCAACGCAACTATCCATTCAGCTGAAGAAAATTTATTAGATCATATAGGAATCAAGGAAACAATAGTTAACAAATATTGGATGCAAATAATAATAGTAGCTAACAAAGAAAAACCTTCTGAAAATATACACGGGAACAAAATAATCTACATAGGTGAAACTGACCTCCCACAATGTGATGAAATTCTGGCAGCTCATACCTTAAAAGGTACCGTCGGCATTTATTCAGAACTCAACGACCGACTGTACAATATAGTACAAGAAAACATCAGAATGAGGTATAGCAACGATAATACAGTAAAATTCTTAAAATGCGTTTACAGATCCCAAAATATCACTTCCGAAGAAGAGTTAGTACAACAAATTTCTTTTTATCATACTAGAGATAGCCATCACTCTGGGATAAGTGAAACCTATCAGCAGCTTAAAATGAAAATCTACTTTCTAAAACTGTTCGAGTACATAATCCGAGTGATCAACAATTGCCAATTATGCCAATTGGTGAAGTATGACAGGAATCCTATCAAAGAAAAATTTCATATCTCCGAAACTCCAAGTAAATTGAATGAAATTGTTCACATTGATACTTATACCATTATGAAAAATAATTTCTTGACGATCATAGATAAGTTTTCCAAATTTGGTTTTGTTTATCATCTAACAGATAAACATTCAATTACACTGGTAGAAATTTTAGAAGAACATATAGCGAGAATAGGAAAACCAAAGAGGATAGTCGCCGACAATGAATTCAAGAGTATACAAATAGCAGAATTGGTAAATAAAGAAGGTATAGAACTACATCTTGCAAAACCAAATTCACATACCGGTAATGGAGATATAGAAAGATTTCACAATAGCATAGCCGAAAAGTTTAGGATAATAAAACAAGAACAACCAGAATTGTCACCTAAAAGAATCATACAGTTAACAGTACGTTGCTACAACGAAAGAATACATAGCACAACACTAACGACACCAAAACAAATGCAGAATAGAGAGGTAGATTTCCATAAAATTAAAGATAACCTTATAAAAAATAAACTAAAGAAAATAGAAAAACTGAACAAAAACAGAGAAGAATATCAGGAACACCGTAAAGAAGGATTTATAAAGAACTACAAGGCTGTAAGACACAAAGAAGAACCTAAGTATAAAAAATCAAAGTTACAGATTATCTATACAACCAATATTAAAAGACCGTATAAATTTACACTAGAATAACCCAACTACAAGATAACATAGCATTTTTCCAAAAATTACATAATACGCCCAAACTTACTAACCATTGAAAAAAAAAAATTATATTTATAACAAAATAAAAACAAATAGAACTTAAGAACAGCACTTTTACGTACAGAGAAAATGGTCTTATTTTTTTTGAAAAAAAAATAAGAAAACATTACACTCTAGTAAGAAATACAGAAACCAAAAGAGAAAAATATATAAGTACCAAAACGATCATAATCAAAAATGTCAACAGTGAAATCTTAGAAGAAAATTGTGAACCACATCAATTTACGTTGAGTGGAAATCACTTAATACATTTTAACCATTGTACAGTAAATATACTTTACTTATGACTTTACCTATGACGAAATAATAAATGAAATGAATTCTATTAGCTTTGAAGATAATTGTATTAAGAATGAGTATCGAATTTTTGAAAATAGACCAAACAATAATAAAATTAATCAACAAGGCAGGTATAATAATACTAAACTGAATAACAGTAACCAATTACCAACACAACAACAACAACAACAACGTACTAATAATACTAACAACAACAATTACCACAACCCAAATAATCACCAACACAATCGATCACAGTATAACACACACAGACAATATAACCAAAATCAAACGGTACAATCCAGACAAAGCACACAACAGAATCAGAACTACAGTAATAACCGGTTTTATCAGGCAAATCAGAACAGACAGTACAATAATCATTCAGGTAATCAACAGGCAGTGAACTATCGTAGCGGCAATTATAAGGAACAAAGCCCTACTGTACCTACGGAGGTAGACAATATAACATTAGGTAGCAGTCGACAGGGTAACCAAAAAATAAACTCAAGTGAAAACATTGTACTTCGTTGCAGAGACAAAATGTAGCAGCCCTAGAAAACTCTGAACAGCCAAGCTCATCTCATGAAATAAATAATTTTTGTTATCAATTAGCCTCGGAATTCTACCAAACACCCATAATCAAAATAACTATAAAAAATAAAACTTATTTAGCTCTAATTGACACCGGTGCTGTAAATGTAAGCATGGTAAGCAAAGAAATAAATGATTTTGATAAACATGATATAACACCGATTTCATATACTACAATAAATAAAAAAGATTATTTTAACCAAGAAATACATACACCTTGTCATAAAGAATTCAATGTCGAAGAAAAAGCCCTATGTCGGTGGAAGGTCGCTCCATTTATGTATGATAGAAAATATCAGTTTATAATTGGCACCGACATACTTCGATACCTACAGGCTAAGATTGACATGGAAGACCACAATATAATTTGTAATAATGCTATTACACAATTCGAAGAACACCCTTTCGATAGAATAACAGTACTTGAAATAAAGACAGAAAATGAAATAACCGAAAACATTGATACTGAACACCTAAACGGAGAAGAAAAATTAGCATTGAACAAATTACTCAGAAAATACACAACACTCTTCTATAAAGATGGAGACCAACTCATGCAGTTACGCATGAAATCAGAACTTCCACAGACGAACAAATAAATGCAAAGTTGTATAGATACCCACAAAAATACGAGGAAGAGGTTAGGAGACAGATAGTTGAGATGGAAAGCCAAGGGATAATACGCCGCAGCAATTCTAGGTACACTAGTCCTCTCATAGTTATGCCGAAAAAATAGACAACTCAGGCAAGCAAAAATATAGATTGGTAGTAGATTATCGAAAACTCAACTCGATAACCGTGGATGACAAATTTCCACTACCAAACATAGATTCAATACTAGACAAGTTGGGAAAAGCCCAATATTTCTCAACGCTAGATTAACCAAAGGCTACCATCAAATCGTAGTCAAGGAGGAGGACAGATGTAAAACGGCATTTATAACTCCTCATGGCCTATACGAATTTGTAAGAATGCCATTTGGCCTAAAAAACGCACCTGCCACGTTTCAACGTCTAATGAATGATGTGCTCCGACCATTCATTAACAGATCTTGTGTAGTCTACTTAGACGACATCTTGATTTTCAGCGTCTCCTTGCAAGAGCATATTATTAATTTGAAAGACATATTCAATGCATTAAAACAACATAACTTAAAAATTCAAATGGATAAATGCAATTTCATGATACGAGAAACTCCATTTTTAGGACACATTTTGACTAAAGAAGGATTAAAACACAACCCTGAAAAAATTAGCGTCATTCAACAACTTCCAATACCAAAAACCGAAAAACAAATAAAGTTTCTTAGGAGTAACAGGGTACTACAGGAAGTTTATACAAAGCTATGCTCAAATAGCCAGTCCCATCATAAAATGCCTGCAGAAGGAGCAGAAGATCAATCCAATAGAACCGAACTACAAAAACGCCTTCGAAAAGTTAAAATCGATCATAACGGAACATCCCGTCCTTAGGTACCCAGATTTCGATAAACCATTTATTGTAACAACAGATGCTTCCGATATCGCACTAGGAGCTGTACTTTCACAGGAAGGCCACCCTATATGTTACGCCTCAAGAACCTTAAACAAACATGAGAAGAACTATTCAGCTACTGACAAAGAGTTCTTGGCCGTAGTATGGGCAGTAGGCTATTTCCGGCCGCACCTAACGTAGAAAATTTAAAATATACAGCGACCATTTACCACTAAAATTCCTAGTAACAAAACATCGAGGTAAAGATATGTCTACATGACATCAGAAATGGTTAATTAAACTGAATGCTTATGAGTATACCCTTGATTATTTACAAGGAAAAACCAATAAAGTTGCCGAATTTTTAACAAGAATATCCTATGAACAACCCGAAGACTCAACTGAATATGACAGTGAATTCGAATTAGAAATAAACAATAACGATATTGAAGAAGAAGATAATCAGAGCGAAACCAACGCAACTATCCATTCAGCTGAAGAAAATTTATTAGATCATATAGGAATCAAGGAAACAATAGTTAACAAATATTGGATGCAAATAATAATAGTAGCTAACAAAGAAAAACCTTCTGAAAATATACACGGGAACAAAATAATCTACATAGGTGAAACTGACCTCCCACAATGTGATGAAATTCTGGCAGCTCATACCTTAAAAGGTACCGTCGGCATTTATTCAGAACTCAACGACCGACTGTACAATATAGTACAAGAAAACATCAGAATGAGGTATAGCAACGATAATACAGTAAAATTCTTAAAATGCGTTTACAGATCCCAAAATATCACTTCCGAAGAAGAGTTAGTACAACAAATTTCTTTTTATCATACTAGAGATAGCCATCACTCTGGGATAAGTGAAACCTATCAGCAGCTTAAAATGAAAATCTACTTTCTAAAACTGTTCGAGTACATAATCCGAGTGATCAACAATTGCCAATTATGCCAATTGGTGAAGTATGACAGGAATCCTATCAAAGAAAAATTTCATATCTCCGAAACTCCAAGTAAATTGAATGAAATTGTTCACATTGATACTTATACCATTATGAAAAATAATTTCTTGACGATCATAGATAAGTTTTCCAAATTTGGTTTTGTTTATCATCTAACAGATAAACATTCAATTACACTGGTAGAAATTTTAGAAGAACATATAGCGAGAATAGGAAAACCAAAGAGGATAGTCGCCGACAATGAATTCAAGAGTATACAAATAGCAGAATTGGTAAATAAAGAAGGTATAGAACTACATCTTGCAAAACCAAATTCACATACCGGTAATGGAGATATAGAAAGATTTCACAATAGCATAGCCGAAAAGTTTAGGATAATAAAACAAGAACAACCAGAATTGTCACCTAAAAGAATCATACAGTTAACAGTACGTTGCTACAACGAAAGAATACATAGCACAACACTAACGACACCAAAACAAATGCAGAATAGAGAGGTAGATTTCCATAAAATTAAAGATAACCTTATAAAAAATAAACTAAAGAAAATAGAAAAACTGAACAAAAACAGAGAAGAATATCAGGAACACCGTAAAGAAGGATTTATAAAGAACTACAAGGCTGTAAGACACAAAGAAGAACCTAAGTATAAAAAATCAAAGTTACAGAATATCTATACAACCAATATTAAAAGACCGTATAAATTTACACTAGAATAACCCAACTACAAGATAACATAGCATTTTTCCAAAAATTACATAATACGCCCAAACTTACTAACCATTGAAAAAAAAAAAATTATATTTATAACAAAATAAAAACAAATAGAACTTAAGAACAGCACTTTTACGTACAGAGAAAATGGTCTTATTTTTTTTGAAAAAAAAATAAGAAAACATTACACTCTAGTAAGAAATACAGAAACCAAAAGAGAAAAATATATAAGTACCAAAACGATCATAATCAAAAATGTCAACAGTGAAATCTTAGAAGAAAATTGTGAACCACATCAATTTACGTTGAGTGGAAATCACTTAATACATTTTAACCATTGTACAGTAAATATACTTTACTTATGACTTTACCTATGACGAAATAATAAATGAAATGAATTCTATTAGCTTTGAAGATAATTGTATTAAGAATGAGTATCGAATTTTTGAAAATAGACCAAACAATAATAAAATTAATCAACAAGGCAGGTATAATAATACTAAACTGAATAACAGTAACCAATTACCAACACAACAACAACAACAACAACGTACTAATAATACTAACAACAACAATTACCACAACCCAAATAATCACCAACACAATCGATCACAGTATAACACACACAGACAATATAACCAAAATCAAACGGTACAATCCAGACAAAGCACACAACAGAATCAGAACTACAGTAATAACCGGTTTTATCAGGCAAATCAGAACAGACAGTACAATAATCATTCAGGTAATCAACAGGCAGTGAACTATCGTAGCGGCAATTATAAGGAACAAAGCCCTACTGTACCTACGGAGGTAGACAATATAACATTAGGTAGCAGTCGACAGGGTAACCAAAAAATAAACTCAAGTGAAAACATTGTACTTCGTTGCAGAGACAAAATGTAGCAGCCCTAGAAAACTCTGAACAGCCAAGCTCATCTCATGAAATAAATAATTTTTGTTATCAATTAGCCTCGGAATTCTACCAAACACCCATAATCAAAATAACTATAAAAAATAAAACTTATTTAGCTCTAATTGACACCGGTGCTGTAAATGTAAGCATGGTAAGCAAAGAAATAAATGATTTTGATAAACATGATATAACACCGATTTCATATACTACAATAAATAAAAAAGATTATTTTAACCAAGAAATACATACACCTTGTCATAAAGAATTCAATGTCGAAGAAAAAGCCCTATGTCGGTGGAAGGTCGCTCCATTTATGTATGATAGAAAATATCAGTTTATAATTGGCACCGACATACTTCGATACCTACAGGCTAAGATTGACATGGAAGACCACAAAATAATTTGTAACAATGCTATTACACAATTCGAAGAACACCCTTTCGATAGAATAACGGTACTTGAAATAAAGACAGAAAATGAAATAACCGAAAACATTGATACTGAACACCTAAACGGAGAAGAAAAATTAGCATTGAACAAATTACTCAGAAAATACACAACACTCTTCTATAAAGATGGAGACCAACTCATGCAGTTACGCATGAAATCAGAACTTCCACAGACGAACAAATAAATGCAAAGTTGTATAGATACCCACAAAAATACGAGGAAGAGGTTAGGAGACAGATAGTTGAGATGGAAAGCCAAGGGATAATACGCCGCAGCAATTCTAGGTACACTAGTCCTCTCATAGTTATGCCGAAAAAATAGACAACTCAGGCAAGCAAAAATATAGATTGGTAGTAGATTATCGAAAACTCAACTCGATAACCGTGGATGACAAATTTCCACTACCAAACATAGATTCAATACTAGACAAGTTGGGAAAAGCCCAATATTTCTCAACGCTAGATTAACCAAAGGCTACCATCAAATCGTAGTCAAGGAGGAGGACAGATGTAAAACGGCATTTATAACTCCTCATGGCCTATACGAATTTGTGAGAATGCCATTTTGGCCTAAAAAACGCACCTGCCACGTTTCAACGTCTAATGAATGATGTGCTCCGACCATTCATTAACAGATCTTGTGTAGTCTACTTAGACGACATCTTGATTTTCAGCGTCTCCTTGCAAGAGCATATTATTAATTTGAAAGACATATTCAATGCATTAAAACAACATAACTTAAAAATTCAAATGGATAAATGCAATTTCATGATACGAGAAACTCCATTTTTAGGACACATTTTGACTAAAGAAGGATTAAAACACAACCCTGAAAAAATTAGCGTCATTCAACAACTTCCAATACCAAAAACCGAAAAACAAATAAAAAGTTTCTTAGGAGTAACAGGGTACTACAGGAAGTTTATACAAAGCTATGCTCAAATAGCCAGTCCCATCATAAAATGCCTGCAGAAGGAGCAGAAGATCAATCCAATAGAACCGAACTACAAAAACGCCTTCGAAAAGTTAAAATCGATCATAACGGAACATCCCGTCCTTAGGTACCCAGAATTCGATAAACCATTTATTGTAACAACAGATGCTTCCGATATCGCACTAGGAGCTGTACTTTCACAGGAAGGCCACCCTATATGTTACGCCTCAAGAACCTTAAACAAACATGAGAAGAACTATTCAGCTACTGACAAAGAGTTCTTGGCCGTAGTATGGGCAGTAGGCTATTTCCGGCCGTACCTATACGGTAGAAAATTTAAAATATACAGCGACCATTTACCACTAAAATTCCTAGTAACAAAACATCGAGGTAAAGATATGTCTACAAGACATCAGAAATGGTTAATTAAACTGAATGCTTATGAGTATACCCTTGATTATTTACAAGGAAAAACCAATAAAGTTGCCGAATTTTTAACAAGAATATCCTATGAACAACCCGAAGACTCAACTGAATATGACAGTGAATTCGAATTAGAAATAAACAATAACGATATTGAAGAAGAAGAAGAAGATAATCAGAGCGAAACCAACGCAACTATCCATTCAGCTGAAGAAAATTTATTAGATCATATAGGAATCAAGGAAACAATAGTTAACAAATATTGGATGCAAATAATAATAGTAGCTAACAAAGAAAAACCTTCTGAAAATATACACGGGAACAAAATAATCTACATAGGTGAAACTGACCTCCCACAATGTGATGAAATTCTGGCAGCTCATACCTTAAAAGGTATCGTCGGCATTTATTCAGAACTCAACGACCGACTGTACAATATAGTACAAGAAAACATCAGAATGAGGTATAGCAACGATAATACAGTAAAATTCTTAAAATGCGTTTACAGATCCCAAAATATCACTTCCGAAGAAGAGTTAGTACAACAAATTTCTTTTTATCATACTAGAGATAGCCATCACTCTGGGATAAGTGAAACCTATCAGCAGCTTAAAATGAAAATCTACTTTCTAAAACTGTTCGAGTACATAATCCGAGTGATCAACAATTGCCAATTATGCCAATTGGTGAAGTATGACAGGAATCCTATCAAAGAAAAATTTCATATCTCCGAAACTCCAAGTAAATTGAATGAAATTGTTCACATTGATACTTATACCATTATGAAAAATAATTTCTTGACGATCATAGATAAGTTTTCCAAATTTGGTTTTGTTTATCATCTAACAGATAAACATTCAATTACACTGGTAGAAATTTTAGAAGAACATATAGCGAGAATAGGAAAACCAAAGAGGATAGTCGCCGACAATGAATTCAAGAGTTTACAAATAGCAGAATTGGTAAATAAAGAAGGTATAGAACTACATCTTGCAAAACCAAATTCACATACCGGTAATGGAGATATAGAAAGATTTCACAATAGCATAGCCGAAAAGTTTAGGATAATAAAACAAGAACAACCAGAATTGTCACCTAAAAGAATCATACAGTTAACAGTACGTTGCTACAACGAAAGAATACATAGCACAACACTAACGACACCAAAACAAATGCAGAATAGAGAGGTAGATTTCCATAAAATTAAAGATAACCTTATAAAAAATAAACTAAAGAAAATAGAAAAACTGAACAAAAACAGAGAAGAATATCAGGAACACCGTAAAGAAGGATTTATAAAGAACTACAAGGCTGTAAGACACAAAGAAGAACCTAAGTATAAAAAATCAAAGTTACAGAATATCTATACAACCAATATTAAAAGACCGTATAAATTTACACTAGAATAACCCAACTACAAGATAACATAGCATTTTTCCAAAAATTACATAATACGCCCAAACTTACTAACCATTGAAAAAAAAAAAATTATATTTATAACAAAATAAAAACAAATAGAACTTAAGAACAGCACTTTTACGTACAGAGAAAATGGTCTTATTTTTTTTGAAAAAAAAATAAGAAAACATTACACTCTAGTAAGAAATACAGAAACCAAAAGAGAAAAATATATAAGTACCAAAACGATCATAATCAAAAATGTCAACAGTGAAATCTTAGAAGAAAATTGTGAACCACATCAATTTACGTTGAGTGGAAATCACTTAATACATTTTAACCATTGTACAGTAAATATACTTTACTTATGACTTTACCTATGACGAAATAATAAATGAAATGAATTCTATTAGCTTTGAAGATAATTGTATTAAGAATGAGTATCGAATTTTTGAAAATAGACCAAACAATAATAAAATTAATCAACAAGGCAGGTATAATAATACTAAACTGAATAACAGTAACCAATTACCAACACAACAACAACAACAACAACGTACTAATAATACTAACAACAACAATTACCACAACCCAAATAATCACCAACACAATCGATCACAGTATAACACACACAGACAATATAACCAAAATCAAACGGTACAATCCAGACAAAGCACACAACAGAATCAGAACTACAGTAATAACCGGTTTTATCAGGCAAATCAGAACAGACAGTACAATAATCATTCAGGTAATCAACAGGCAGTGAAATATCGTAGTGGCAATTATAAGGAACAAAGCCCTACTGTACCTTCGGTGGTAGACAATATAACATTAGGTAGAAGTCAACAGGGTAACCAAAAAATAAACTCAAGTGAAAACATTGTACTTCGTTGCAGAGACAAAATGTAGCAGCCCTAGAAAACTCTGAACAGCCAAGCTCATCTCATGAAATAAATAATTTTTGTTATCAATTAGCCTCGGAATTCTACCAAACACCCATAATCAAAATAACTATAAAAAATAAAACTTATTTAGCTCTAATTGACACCGGTGCTGTAAATGTAAGCATGGTAAGCAAAGAAATAAATGATTTTGATAAACATGATATAACACCGATTTCATATACTACAATAAATAAAAAAGATTATTTTAACCAAGAAATACATACACCTTGTCATAAAGAATTCAATGTCGAAGAAAAAGCCCTATGTCGGTGGAAGGTCGCTCCATTTATGTATGATAGAAAATATCAGTTTATAATTGGCACCGACATACTTCGATACCTACAGGCTAAGATTGACATGGAAGACCACAAAATAATTTGTAATAATGCTATTATACAATTCGAAGAACACCCTTTCGATAGAATAACGGTACTTGAAATAAAGACAGAAAATGAAATAACCGAATACATTGATACTGAACACCTAAACGGAGAAGAAAAATTAGCATTGAACAAATTACTCAGAAAATACACAACACTCTTCTATAAAGATGGAGACCAACTCATGCAGTTACGCATGAAATCAGAACTTCCACAGACGAACAAATAAATGCAAAGTTGTATAGATACCCACAAAAATACGAGGAAGAGGTTAGGAGACAGATAGTTGAGATGGAAAGCCAAGGGATAATACGCCGCAGCAATTCTAGGTACACTAGTCCTCTCATAGTTATGCCGAAAAAATAGACAACTCAGGCAAGCAAAAATATAGATTGGTAGTAGATTATCGAAAACTCAACTCGATAACCGTGGATGACAAATTTCCACTACCAAACATAGATTCAATACTAGACAAGTTGGGAAAAGCCCAATATTTCTCAACGCTAGATTAACCAAAGGCTACCATCAAATCGTAGTCAAGGAGGAGGACAGATGTAAAACGGCATTTATAACTCCTCATGGCCTATACGAATTTGTGAGAATGCCATTTTGGCCTAAAAAATGCACCTGCCACGTTTCAACGTCTAATGAATGATGTGCTCCGACCATTCATTAACAGATCTTGTGTAGTCTACTTAGACGACATCTTGATTTTCAGCGTCTCCTTGCAAGAGCATATTATTAATTTGAAAGACATATTCAATGCATTAAAACAACATAACTTAAAAATTCAAATGGATAAATGCAATTTCATGATACGAGAAACTCCATTTTTAGGACACATTTTGACTAAAGAAGGATTAAAACACAACCCTGAAAAAATTAGCGTCATTCAACAACTTCCAATACCAAAAACCGAAAAACAAATAAAAAGTTTCTTAGGAGTAACAGGGTACTACAGGAAGTTTATACAAAGCTATGCTCAAATAGCCAGTCCCATCATAAAATGCCTGCAGAAGGAGCAGAAGATCAATCCAATAGAACCGAACTACAAAAACGCCTTCGAAAAGTTAAAATCGATCATAACGGAACATCCCGTCCTTAGGTACCCAGAATTCGATAAACCATTTATTGTAACAACAGATGCTTCCGATATCGCACTAGGAGCTGTACTTTCACAGGAAGGCCACCCTATATGTTACGCCTCAAGAACCTTAAACAAACATGAGAAGAACTATTCAGCTACTGACAAAGAGTTCTTGGCCGTAGTATGGGCAGTAGGCTATTTCCGGCCGTACCTATACGGTAGAAAATTTAAAATATACAGCGACCATTTACCACTAAAATTCCTAGTAACAAAACATCGAGGTAAAGATATGTCTACAAGACATCAGAAATGGTTAATTAAACTGAATGCTTATGAGTATACCCTTGATTATTTACAAGGAAAAACCAATAAAGTTGCCGAATTTTTAACAAGAATATCCTATGAACAACCCGAAGACTCAACTGAATATGACAGTGAATTCGAATTAGAAATAAACAATAACGATATTGAAGAAGAAGATAATCAGCGCGAAACCAACGCAACTATCCATTCAGCTGAAGAAAATTTATTAGATCATATAGGAATCAAGGAAACAATACTTAACACATATTGGATGCAAATAATAATAGTAGCTAACAAAGCAAAACCTTCTGAAAATATACACGGGAACAAAATAATCTACATAGGTGAAACTGACCTCCCACAATGTGATGAAATTCTGGCAGCTCATACCTTAAAAGGTATCGTCGGCATTTATTCAGAACTCAACGACCGACTGTACAATATAGTACAAGAAAACATCAGAATGAGGTATAGCAACGATAATACAGTAAAATTCTTAAAATGCGTTTACAGATCCCAAAATATCACTTCCGAAGAAGAGTTAGTACAACAAATTTCTTTTTATCATACTAGAGATAGCCATCACTCTGGGATAAGTGAAACCTATCAGCAGCTTAAAATGAAAATCTACTTTCTAAAACTGTTCGAGTACATAATCCGAGTGATCAACAATTGCCAATTATGCCAATTGGTGAAGTATGACAGGAATCCTATCAAAGAAAAATTTCATATCTCCGAAACTCCAAGTAAATTGAATGAAATTGTTCACATTGATACTTATACCATTATGAAAAATAATTTCTTGACGATCATAGATAAGTTTTCCAAATTTGGTTTTGTTTATCATCTAACAGATAAACATTCAATTACACTGGTAGAAATTTTAGAAGAACATATAGCGAGAATAGGAAAACCAAAGAGGATAGTCGCCGACAATGAATTCAAGAGTATACAAATAGCAGAATTGGTAAATAAAGAAGGTATAGAACTACATCTTGCAAAACCAAATTCACATACCGGTAATGGAGATATAGAAAGATTTCACAATAGCATAGCCGAAAAGTTTAGGATAATAAAACAAGAACAACCAGAATTGTCACCTAAAAGAATCATACAGTTAACAGTACGTTGCTACAACGAAAGAATACATAGCACAACACTAACGACACCAAAACAAATGCAGAATAGAGAGGTAGATTTCCATAAAATTAAAGATAACCTTATAAAAAATAAACTAAAGAAAATAGAAAAACTGAACAAAAACAGAGAAGAATATCAGGAACACCGTAAAGAAGGATTTATAAAGAACTACAAGGCTGTAAGACACAAAGAAGAACCTAAGTATAAAAAATCAAAGTTACAGAATATCTATACAACCAATATTAAAAGACCGTATAAATTTACACTAGAATAACCCAACTACAAGATAACATAGCATTTTTCCAAAAATTACATAATACGCCCAAACTTACTAACCATTGAAAAAAAAAAAATTATATTTATAACAAAATAAAAACAAATAGAACTTAAGAACAGCACTTTTACGTACAGAGAAAATGGTCTTATTTTTTTTGAAAAAAAAATAAGAAAACATTACACTCTAGTAAGAAATACAGAAACCAAAAGAGAAAAATATATAAGTACCAAAACGATCATAATCAAAAATGTCAACAGTGAAATCTTAGAAGAAAATTGTGAACCACATCAATTTACGTTGAGTGGAAATCACTTAATACATTTTAACCATTGTACAGTAAATATACTTTACTTCCAATACACTAATTAATATAAGGAATTAAAAAATAAAAAATAAAAAAATCCAATTATATAATCATTGTAACCCTCAATAGCGAATATATTATAAATTTAAGTTGTAAACAATACAGGAGTATTGTATGATTTAAAGAGGGGAGGAGTAACGTATTATAATAGGCAACCAAACCGAACTACTTAAAGAGACTAAAAAGCTTAATGTACCGTTAGGTCTGACGTGTCAATCGCAAGCTCTTTCAGTAGTTCAGTAGTGGCGTGATTACAATAGAGGTCAGAAGTGTTGAATATATGTAGATAAATATAATTTAATTAAAGCTGAATATATATATATATATATATATATATATATATATATATATATATATATATATATATAATTTAATTACTGCGAAATATATAAATTTTAATTAATGCTGAATATATAACTAATTTAAATTAATAATTTTAAATTTAAAGAATAAAAAAACTATTTGAATATTTAAACGTTGTTTTTATACAAGAAAACATAAAAACATAACTCGCGCGGACGTCGTGGCGGAAAACGAAAAAAAACAGATTTTTCATCGAATTCATCGAATTTTACCGTTAAATTTTAATGAGTAAATTTTTATGAATAAACTCTTTATCTTTTAAACTCTAAATTCTTTTTTTTTAAACTCTAAATTCTTTTTTTCTTGTTTTTTTTCGATTCATTTCTTTCTTTTTCAAACACACTGCTACCGCAACTAAACTTATTTTATCCGCGTCTGACATTGTGGTCCGCACACCGAAAGAGTAAACGAAAAATGAATGATTGAAGAGTATGCAGTAACGTGTCGGTGCAGAGATACTGCACACACATATGAGTATGATGTTAGTAATGCAGTAACGTGTCGGGGCCGCTTTACTTAAAGCTTCACTTGACCTCTACCGTGAGTTTCAAAATATTTGTTACCTGCAATTATTAGCCTCGTTTCACACAAACGGCACCGGCGCGACACGGCGATGATAAATATACACAAAACTGCACAACAAAGTCCCAAAACCAAAACCATATTTAAATTTACGGCGCCGCAGTCCGACTCTATATGAAATTAGTCACCAAGTGCGACAAAATCATTTTTCCCCAGAAATTAAAAAAGGTCTCCTCCGCTCTTTTTTGTGTTTTATGTTTTAATTGGATTTCATATACAATGGAGCGTAGATATACGAGGTGTGTTCAAAAAGTATCGCGAATTTTGAATTTTCGCGGGCTACGGATGTTCGATTTTCGATCTTTTTGTGGTGTTACGTTGGTACTCATGTTCCTCACTTATGTTGAGAATCTCGGCCGATTTGAACGTTCAGTCAGTTTTTGACAGCTATTGTGCGTGGACATGTTTTAGCTTGTCTTCAACTTTTGTCTATGCCGAAAAATAGATCAAAGAATTTGTATCAAATTTTGTGTGAAAAACAACAGAAAGTGCGCGGAAGTATTCCGAATGTTGACTGTTGGGTCTATGGTTATGACGTAGAAACCAAAGCTCAATCATCCCAATGGAAGCTGCCGCATGAGCCAATACCGAAAAAAGCACGCCAAGTTCGGTCGAATGTGAAGGTTTTGCGGACAGTTTTCTTTGATTGCAGGGGCGTGATGCATTATGAATTCTTGCCGTAGGGTAGAGCGGTCAATAAGGAATATTATATTCAAGTAATGCGCCATTTGCGACAAGCTATCTGCCAGAAACGCCTGGATTTATGGAAGAACAAAAAATGGCTTTTGCATCATGGTAATGCCCCTGCTCACACATCATTACTTGTGCGCGAATTTTTGGCCAAAAACAACACTGTAATAATGCCGCAGCCACCGTATTCCCCAGACCTAGCCCCTGTGACTTTTTCTTGTTCCCGAAACTAAAAAGGCCCATGAAAGGACGACGCTACGCCACGATTGAGGAGATAGACAAAAACCGAAGACAAGCTAAAATACGGCCACGCACAATAACTGTCAAAAACTGACTGAACATTCAAAATGGCCGAGATGGTCTACATAAGTGAGGGACATGAGTACCAACATAACGCCACAAAAAACCCAACATCCTTAGCCCACGAAAATTCAAAATTCGCGATACTTTTTGAACACACCTCGTACGTACACAGACTTTGCATTAAGGCAATAATAATTCAATTTGAACTTTCTGCAGTCTCCTATGTAAGTATGTAGGTATAAAAATTTCTTCTGCAAGTGCCACAAAATCAATTTTCCAAAGAAATTAAAAAAGGTCTATCTCGTCCGTTTTTTTCCGCCAGAAATTAAAAAAAAAACGAAAAAGATGCAAGCAGAATTGCTAAAATAAACAACAAAATCGTTGGACGGTTGAAAGTTTCCGCCGGCAACTATACGAATCGCTCAGTATTATTTATTTTGATTTGACATTTTTGTTTTGTTTTTCAGCAGAAGAGTCCCTAACAGAAACGCCATCTGTCAAGAACACCAAAACGTCACCTTATGTAGGTAAGCCAACGTTCAGTCAGGTGGCCAGTATTATTCGGCTGGGAATTGTTCCGACCGATTTAATAAGGGCGCCATTCACAAAAGAACAGTTGGTTCTTATCCAAGAGACCGTTATTGACGTAATGATAGAGGTCAGCGACAATAGCGAAAAACCAGTGTTTGAGGGCTTAGCATACAGAAACGAATGGTTACTGTTCCTATGCTCAAACGAGAATACGGCTTCTTGGATGAGAAAACACATCGGCCTAATAAAAAGGAAATGTTGTTTGGAAATGACCATCGTTGAGGAATCAAAGTTTCCAAAAACGTATTTGGTCAGAGGCTACTTCCCACAGAGCACCGAGCTTACCAATGTAAAAATTCTTGCGACCATTGGGGCGCAGAATGCAATGGCAGCGAAGAATTGGAAGGTGATTTAGAGGTCAACCGAAGGTGCTTCACTGGTTATCGCGGTGGACTATGAATCACTGACTAAACTGTCACAGTGCAAGGCGAAGATAGCCTATCGATATGGACACGTGCGTCTCATATTAAAGAGCAACAAAGGCGCAGAGAAAGCCAGTGATAGCCGAGCAGTGCTGAAGGGTATGCTGGGGACACAAAGTCCAACGAAGTGGAGGCCGACAAACCATCGACTAGCAAAGCCGCGCTAGAACGACAAAGACAAATCGCAGGCGCAAAAACAACAACAAGAAAACGCGATCCCGCAGTATGGCATGCGCCGAAAGCGCCTCAGCACGAAAAACCAAAAGCCAAGCATGCTGGGGGAGATAGGGACCACAAAAATATGGGTCCTAGGGGCGCGAGGCTCTAGAAACCCGCTGCGGAAAGCCGCCGCGAATGAGCACTCAGTGAGAATGAGTGCTACAGGCGAACTTGCACCATGGTAAAGGAGCTTCGGCCACCCTGTGCAAGAGATTCGCCGCCGAAGGCCTATCCATGGCCTTAATACAAGAGCCATGGATAATTGGGGGTCAAATCAAAGGTCTTACAAATAAGGGATGCAAGTTGGTTTATTAACACTGTTCGCGGCCCAAATCGGCGATTATGATTGATTATACTACTAACTATTTTCTCATTTCAGAATTCACTAGTCAAGATCCTTGTTGAAGTCTCAACAGAGAAGGGAGCGCAGGAAATTGTTTGTGCGTCCGCCTACTTTCCAGGTGACTCCAACATTATACCTTCAGTGGAGGTGCAGGGGCTTATTCGGTACTGCCAAAATAACAATCTACAGTACGTGATTGGCTGCGATGCAAACGCACATCATCATGTTTGGGGAAGCTCGGACATCAACAACAAGGGTGAGTCTCTCTTAAGTTTTCTCCTAAGTAAAAACACAAACATATGCAATAAGTGTGCAACGCCAACCTTTATTAACGCGGTTAGAGAAGAGGTACTAGACCTAACTCTAACCAGTCCTTACTTCGCCAATTTTGTCAGAAATTGGCATGTATCCGACGAGCTCTCTCTGTCAGATCATTTGCATATAAGATTCGACCTACCAGGTAAATCTGAATTAAAAAATGAAGTCTTCAATCCAAAAAAACAAATTGGAGACTATATAGGGAATTATTAGAATCAAGATCCGATTCGCTGCCTACACGTATAAGTTCTGTTGGCGAACTCGAGGAGGCGGTGTATCGACTAAACGATATAATAATCTCAGCATATCATGAAAGCACTGTGGTCAAAACTCACAATGTATCTAGCAAGGTCCCATGGTGGAATGACAAGCTTGTAGATATGCGGAAAAAAATAAGAAAACTGTTCAATCGTTGTAAACGCACGAAGGTGTGGGACGACTATAGGGTCGCTCTGACAAATTACAACAAAGAACTAAGAAGATCCAAGCGTGAGTTTTGGAGAAAATTTTGCGAAAGCATAGTCGAAACGCCAGAGAGCGCTAGACTCCATAAAACTTTACGCAAAGAACACTTGAACGGTGTTGCAACTTTAAGAAGACCAGATGGGTCTTATACAATGAACAGTGGGGACACTTTAGAATACCTGCTTCAAGTGCACTTCCCGGGGTCAACTAGAGTGTCAATGACACTAGATCAGCCGCCATGCGACCAATGGGCCGTATTGGACAAAATATCCTGGAGTTTGACTGGAGTAATATTTACCCCAGACAAAGTTAAATGGGCTGTTGGGTCCTTTAAACCATTCAAGACACCAGGTGAGGATAGCATTTTTCCAGCCCTCTTGATAAGAGGACTGGATATAATACTTGAATCACTTGTTGCTATTTTTAGGAACAGTTTCAGCAGGGAGTACATACCATCCATATGGCGTAAAGTCAATGTGGCTTTTATTCCAAAATTGGGCAAGAGGTCCAGCGAACTGCCTAAATCTTACAGACCTATCAGTCTGGTGGATCTACATATTAGAGAAACGCTCGACAGAACAACACCTCTGCACCAATCTCAGGTTGCATATAATAGGGGGAAATCCACGGAGGGAGCGCTTCATTACCTTGTAACAAAGATAGAGAAAGCTCAATATTCCATGGAAATTGCTTTATGTGCATTCTTAGATGTCGAGGGCGCCTTTGATAATACCGTTTACTGCTCTATAGAGGGGGCTATGCTCTGCAAAAATATCGATAAACCGACTGTTGGGTGGGTTAAAACGATGCTAAAAAGTAGCTCATATCAGGGAGACGAGGCCGTATCAGTCAAGGCAATGAAAAGCTGTCCCCAAGGCGGTGTGTTGTCACCCCTTCTATAGTCTTTAGTTATTGACGATCTCTTAGTCAAACTACTTCGAGGCAATTGGATATGCTCACGATCTTGCTGTCATTATTAGCGGCAAATTTGAAAGAACAGTATCCGACATTATGAAACAGGCTCTAGCCTTCATCTCAGAATGGTGTTGCGCAGAGGGGTTATGCATGAATCCCAGCAAAACCATTCTCGTTCCTTTTACAAACAGATTAAAATTGAACCTTGGTACAATAGCTGTTGAGGGAATTAATATAGAATATTCCGATGAGGTCAAATATCTAGGTGTAGTTCTGAATAAGCGTCTGAATTGGAACTCTCACGTACACTCGGTGATAAACAAGAGCAATGTGGGCATGTCGAAGACTCTTTCCTATAACATGGGGCCTAGACTAAAAAATGATACACTGGATGTATGTAATGATGGTTAGACCAATCATTACCAATACATCCCTTGTGTGGTGGCCCAAGACAACACAAGAATCTGGTAAGAAAATACTTACAAGATTTCAAAGGCAGGCTTGCGTGGAAATCGCCGGTGCCATGCGAAACTGCCCAACCGCTGCTATTGAGGCCATAATAGGACTATCCCCACTACACGCATTTGTGAAAAAATGTGCTGCTAGAAGCGCATTAAAGATGAAGATCTTGTCTAGACAAGAACTTCATGACTACGGGCATTTCAACATTATAAATAACATACCAGATCAAAACATAATCTGCTCAATAACTTACTATATGATTCCAAAACGAAAGCAATATTGAGATTATTATCTCAGACCGTGATGAATGGGACATAGGAGGACCTTGAGTCGACCCTAGAAGTCTAGAATGGTGCGCAGACGGTTCAAAAACAAACATCGGAGTCGGTGCAGGGGTCTATGGACCAAATACCAAAATCTCAAAGAACCAATGGGCAGGTGGCCTAGCGTCTTCCAGGCTGAAATTCAAGCAATCTCAATCTGTGCGAGGACAAATCTGAAAACGGGTATCAAGGGCGCACACATAGCTATCCATTCAGATAGTCAAGCTGCATTACAGGCATTAGCTTCATATTCTTTAGAATCGAAACTAGTGGAAGAATGCTTCAACAACCTACAATCTCTAGGGGCAACAAATAAGGTTGCAAATTTGCTGGGTCCCGGGTCACTCGGGGATTGAAGGCAATGAAATTGCTGACTAGGGCCGGTTCCGCAGCAAGCCTCATAGGTCCGGAGCCATACTGTGGTATCAACTGGGCGGAGGCTAAATCCAGGGTAGATAACTGGGAACATAGTCTCAGAATGTCACACTGGGAAGGGACAGAGGGGCTTCGCCAAGTCAAAAAACTGGTAAGGCCATTCACCTACAATAAAGAATTGCGCAATATGTGGAAAGCAGACATAGGAAAAATAGTAGGTTTTCTATCAGATCATACTACCTGAAATGTCACCTGACTAAAATCCACATTCTTGAGGATACGGAGCTCCGGCTTTGTCTAGAAGAAGAGGAAACAACAGAATACATACTGTGCGACTGCATTGCGTTGGCAAGAACCAGAATGAATATATTCCGCCGCGACCAGTTGGCTCTGGAGGAATTAAAAAAGGCTCCGGTTATGGATATTCTCAAATTCATCCATAAAGCGGAAAAGATAATGAAAGAACATGACTTTCAACTACTTCCTTTCTGTAGAGAAGGAACATCTAGGTAGAAAAGAACCTGATAACTTTAATTGTGACGATTTGACAACACCAAACGGACGAAATGCTATGGCATTACGGGAGAAACGCCGGTACTAAACCTATAGGGCATAGTAGATCGGACAATTATGATCACATGGATCATTAATGACAAATGTAGTATGACACAAAAGATCGTTTAGGTCACAGTGTCGGCCATTGGGCAAACTACTAAAGCTAAATTATCATTATTATTATTACAGTATTCGAGATTGTATTATCTGCTGCTTTCGTCACAAATCCCTCAATGTATAACAAGCTTTCGCTTCGTGAAACATATAAATTTTTATTTTGAATTGCTATACGAATTTCATCATTATTTTGAAATTATTGTAAATATGATGTATAGCTATGATATTCTCTTTTAATAATTGAATTATCCAACAATGGTTTCTGTAGTACATGATTTTTACAAAATGATATTTCTTTTTCTTCTTTACCGTTGTGTTCTATTGGTGGTAGTGAAATGAATGATAAATCATTGTGTAACTGATTTTTATTGATGATAATCATTATTAAAAAGTGTTTAAATGTAATCTTATTGTAATTTTTTTACAGGTAAATATATATTACATTAGCCGGCGTTTCAGTGATTTTGTAACCTGGACTATCGACAAGTGAAAACTGATGACATGCTATTTATATATGATCCAGTCACAATATTACAATCAACAACTATTGTATTTATTTTGGCTATAACTATTGTTTTATCAGAATAATGTACAATAGCTGGTTTCTAAACCCCAAAATTAAACCAATTGAATTATCTCTATCAAAATAAATTGGATCTATAGAGCTTTTTATTTCCGTTTTGAAGGTACTATAATTTGCTTGCATATCAAGTATTCCCTTTTGATTCAGTTGTTCATATTTATCACTAACTACATCAGCTATATCAGATAATTCATACTATCCAATAGCAATCTATATTTCACTATCAAAAATATGTTTTATACAGATGAATTGTTAACATCAATCTAAGAATTGTGTTCTGCTGGAAATCCTAACCACTTGATATAAGCCATATTCCTTCTCATTAGAATTCTTTCAACTAAATATCTTTGAAGAAATTGAATTTTCATTAACTCGAATCTATAAAACCCACCATTAATTTCATGACTTTGATAGTCTTCTAAAATATATGTAGTAGGGTTACTATTTTGTATAGCTTTAATTCTAAAGATTTCCGTGGTCCAGTCTGGTGTGTAACCTTTTCTTTCCTTTACAAGCTTATATTTACTTGTTCGAACATATTCACCAACTTGAAATTTGGGTTTAAATTGTTATAGACTACGAGTATATCCAATAGAAATTTTGCATTTGAAGAATTCACTAAGTGTCATCTTTATAGTTCTATGAAATGTATTATTATATTTATCAATAAGCTCTTAATATTTATCCATTCATTGAAATGTTCCTTGATAACTAAACTTTTTCCACATCATTCCCTTTAATGTTCTATTAAATCGTTCTAATATGAATGCCTTTAGAACACTATATGTAGAATAGTGATTAGTGTGATTGATTTGCATTAGATGGTGAAATTGATTATTGAAAAATTTTTTTCCATCATCGGTTAGTAAATTTTTTGGTATTCGATGATTGTTATTAAATATACTTTTCATTGCCTTTGTTACGTTTAGAGCAGTTTTATTTTTCCTTGCTCAACGCCAGCCTTTTTTCGAAAAGGAATCTATTACTGTTAAGAGATAGTGACAATTTTTAATTTTTTCCCTATTTCAACTAATTCTCCATTTGAACTAAATCTGCTTGCCATAAGTCATTAATTCTTTTCATGATGAGCGTCTTCTTTTAAAATTTGTTCATGGTATTTTGTGTAGTTCATTGACTATTTTTCTTTTATTAATTTCCATATTATCCGTATTCGAGAGTGTTTCCATATTATCTGTTAGTGAATGTATGTGTTAATTTATATCCTTTGTGTAATAAAATTTTTAATTGAAAATTTAATAACTGGTTGCTCAAATTTGATTCGCTTAACATCTTTATTGTATTTATCAGGATATCTATATAAGTAGTTTTCAATCTGACGTAAGTCTTTCTAAAACTTTATTTACAAATTCTTTATTTGGACATTAATTGCTTTTGAATTAGATTCCTATCCTTTTTAACATCGGTATCAATAATTACATACAATTTTTCTATATCACTCTTAGTAATTTTCACTTGATTATCATATTCGGTTTTGATTTCTTCTATTTTTGTTCTTTTTAACGAGATATGCTTTAGTAACTGCATCATTAACATCACTAGGTACACTCAAATTAGTAATTATTTTCTTATTAACATTTAAATGTTGATTATCTTTGCTAATTCCAAGTATTTTAGTTATAATTTTCTTTAATTTTTAATCGCTAAATCGTTGATTAACTGCACTTTCTCCAAAACTCATTTTGTGTTTTACAAGCACATCACCGCCTTGTTTTAATTTTTGATTTTATTGACTTCAGTTCTTCGATAATAGAAATTATTTCGTTTTTGGGATTATTATGTCCAACGCTTTCTGATGATAGAATTAAACGTAATCAGTCTACTAATTCATTAGGATCATCCCAATATATATATAGTTAGGTTCCCGATTCATTAACGATTTTAATCCGCTTCCTATCGCTAAAGCGTTAATTTTTGAAAAAAAAATTTTTTTATTTTTGCACTGATATTTTAATTGTAATGTGTAATGTGTCTTGCCTACGAAGTTGATGGGGTCATGTGATAATTTTGAATTGCGCGAGAGCTTGCACACTTTGATCTCAGCGCCTAAAGAGGCAGCCAAATGTTTAATGTTAAAGCGACTTTAGAAGTCAGCTCAATAGAGTTCAACAGATCGAGTTATGTGTCAGAACTGAATCTTTATTTTTCAAACTAGCCTCTTTTATTCTTAAATCTTAGTTTACAATTTTGGTTCAACTTACATTCACTTTTCAATTAATATTTCCAATATCCCATGTGTCAACAAATTCACATATGCAAGCAATAAAATATGAACGTGCTATTTTTTCATTCTGCAGACCTTTGAGGTTCGAATTGCATGTGACCTATTTTAAGTGGATTGCTTGGGATAGAGGAAAGGCTTGAAAGTGGAGTGGTGTGTGTGGTCATACTGCGTGTGCACTACATGGTGCATTTAGTTCTGATAGTGATTGCAGGCTAGCATGACCATCATGACATACTACACCACTAATCCTCAGGGAAAAAAATTGTTTGTTTTTTGTAGTTTTACTTAGTATACTCGTATTTCAGTTTAATATTGTACTATGGCTATGTCTAGTTTTTCCTATTTATATATTTTTTTTATTTATATATTTCTTAATTATATTTCTTATTTATAATTCTTATTTATATTTCTTAAGATTGTTGTTCTAGTACATAACAACAATCTCGTCACGTCTTTTACATTCTTATCTATTAGATAATTTACACCTAGTCTGTTATTAATTTTAAATGGGCCTATGTATGGGCTGTCTAGCTTTTTCCTACACATATTTCTTAGCATTACTAAGTCTCCTATATTAAATTGTGAACTATTAGTTCCTATGTCGTAGTTTGTTTTTCTTTTCTCTTTTGTTTTTTGGAGTATAAGTCTGGCAGTGTCTTTTGTGTTTTCTAGCCATTGTTTTAATTCATTTAAGTATTCTTCAGGGTTTATCGGACTAATTGTTTTGATTACTTCTTTATCTGTTATAGTGTTTGGCAATTTTCCAAATATGAGTTCGAAAGGTGAGTAACCTGTGTCGACCTGTGGTGTGGTATTATACGAGAAACCGAAATAAAGTAAGACCTTTTTCCATTCCTGTTGAGGTGCGTATGTATTCATTGCGAACTCTATGATTTCTTTATATGCTACCTAGTGTTTGGTGATGGTAAGGGGTGGATGTTTTATGTTGAAAATTGAACGTTTTGCTCATATGGTCAAATACCTGGTTCACGAAGTCTCTACCCATGTCTGTCTTTATTGTGAGAAAACCTCCATACTTTAGTATGAAGTTTTCCAGTAAAGTTTTGGTAACTTCTAAAGATTCTTTTGTATACATTGGATATGCTTCAATATATTTAATTAGTTGGCACCGAAGTGTTAAAATGTATTTATATCCGTTTCATATACGGAGTGATCCTACTGTGTCCATTTCTACTATTTGAAAACTTGTCGATGGAGTGCCTGTAATGGCCATCTTTTCTCCTATATGTTTATGTTTTGTTTTTTGCACATATCTAGCAGTTATTTATATATGCCTTCACCATTTTAGTCATGTTTTTCCATATGTAATTTTGTTTTAACCTTAAAGTTCTTCTTACTCCTCGGTGTCCGGATGTTTGCGTGCAATGGTTATAGTGTATGAGTTTCTTTTGCTCATTTATATCACGTATATTATGTGGGGGTTCAAATAAAATTATAGCAGGAGTTTGCCGTCCTTTAGCTAAATCCTCAATATATATATTTTTATATAAGGCCTTTAATTTATATTCATAAATAAGATCGAACAATGTATCGTCTTTTGAAAAAGCGATCTTGTCGATGTCATCACTGATTAAAAACTGAGTAAGCTTCCTCATCACCGTACCGAGGACTAAGTCAGAATTATCGCTGAACTCTATCAGTATATTTTTATAGTCGACTCTAATTTTTGGCAAACTTTTCTTGTTTCTGCGCGTATTTCGCTCGAGCTCAACCTCGTTTGGAATTTTGCACTTTACCTGCTGTTAATTTCGAATATCCGAAAAGATGTACTGTTCCATATATAGAGGCGCGCGATCCTCTTCTCTGGGTGTTCAGTAATTTCATCTACTTGTTTTCTCTTCATATTTCTTGTGATTGCCATAACTGTGGGTTTCATTGCTTTTAATGTGTCATATTTTTATTCTATTATTGACGAAGCATCTGCGTTAGTGTTAATTTTTCCCTGTTTGTATAATTTTCCTTCGTAAAGAGGAGTCACCTTGTCGGGTTACGAAGGCTTAAATTATTGCAATGACGCAATGGGTTAGAATGGCGGAGTTTCGGCTCTTATGGGATTACCCTAGCCGGACTGACTAGTGCGGAGTAATCCAACTAAGAACTGTCTCGCTCCTAATCCAGGGTGTTCTTGGGATCGTGCCTATGAGACTTTTCAACAGCACAAAGAAGCCTAGAGATAGTGCAGACTGGGCTTTATATAAGGCAGCATCAGAGTCTTCAAAAGTAAGCTTAGAAAGGCACAAAGAGAATCGTGGAGAAACTTTTGCGGTGACGTAGAAGATATCTCTGAGATTTCCAGATTGAGGAAGATCCTATCAACTGCTCCAATGGTACCTGGTTACCTGAGGACGGAGGATGGATCCTGGAATTCAAATAGTAATGAGACTCTAGAGCTTCTTCTGGACTCACTTCCCTGGTTGCTCGAGCACCATTCCGCGGAGAACAAAGCCCAGCGGGAATGTAGTTGAAGTCAACTCAGACAGTCACGAAGCCAAAATTGCAATGGGCTATCCATAGCTTCAAACCATTTAAAGCATCTGGACCAGATGGTGTAGCTCCAATTGAAATTCAGCAGTCAGAGAATCTTATAATAGAGTGGCTGCTAAAGATCTACAATAGTTGACTTGAATTAGCGTATATTCCAAACTCAGGGAAGCATTTTTATACGCAAGGCCGGAAAAAGCTGGCACACAGCTCCAAGGGACTTAAGACCCATTAGTCTGTCCTCCTTCTGTCAGAAAAATCCTGGAAAGGTTGTTAGACATTCATCTGAGGCTCACTATAGACAGACAGAAGCTGTCAGTCTCTCAGCATGCCTACTTCAAGGGTAAATCGGTTGAGACCGCTTTACACTCCTTAGTCTCTAGTATTGAGTGCTCCCTGCACAACAAGGAGTTCTCCCTAGTGGCTTTCCTGGACATTGAGGGAGCTTTTAACAACATCAAATCAGACGCAATAATCGGTGCGATGCGGGACTTCGAGGTGGAACCCGCCATTAGCAGGTGGATTTAAAACATGCTTAGTAGCAGGATAATCAGTTCACAGCTGGGGGCGGCGTCGGCCAAGAAATCCATGTGCAGAGGCACACCTCAAGGTGGAGTTCTTTCACCCCTACTCTGGAATCTTGCGGTAAATCAGCTGCTTGTTCGACTGGAGAGGGAAGGGTACAAGGTGGTAGCGTATGCGGATGATGTTGCTATTAGTATCTCGGGTAAATGCATATCTGCTTTGAGGGACTTGATGCAAAACATGCTGAACATTCTCTCTAAATGGACTACGGACTGTGGGTTGGGGGTTAATCCGACCAAGACTAAGCTGGTACTCTTCACTAGGAAGTATAAAATTCCTCAATTTATTGCTCCAAAACTAATGGGTGTAGATATTGACCTTGTCAAGGAGGCTAAATATCTGGGCGTGATCCTAGATAGGAAGCTGAACTGGAAGGCTAATATAAGCGAGCGCATTAGGAAGGCTCAGGTAGCTCTGTACTCTTGCAAGAGTTATAGGCAAAAAATGGGGGTTACAGCCTAAGGTAGCCTATTGGATATATACAGCTGTGGTACGACCAGTCCTTTTCTATGGGGTGCTTGCTTGGTGGACAGCCCTAAGTAAGTCCACATACAATATGCTGATAACAAAGGTACAAAGAACGGCAGAGGTATTCATAATAAGTGCCATTAGAACGACTCCAACGGCAGCATTGGACATTATGCTCAATCTGCTGCATGTTAGGCTTTTTGGCGAAAAAATGGCTGCAAACTCAGCTATCAGGCTAAAAGCTACGCATCAATGGGATGCCAGGAATGTAGGTCATGCGTCCACTTTAACACATTTTGAGAGTATTCCTGACTCTTTCGACTACATCACACCAATGTATGCCTTCAATGGCATGTGCAAGATCTCCATTCCCTCCAGGGACGAATGGAAGGATGGCATCCCCCCTAATATAGAAGGGGTTATCATCTACACAGATGGATCCAAACTACAGAGTAGGGTGGGAGGTGGTGTATTCTCAGAAGATTTGGACATTAACATGTCCTTTAGGATGCCCGACCACTGCAGTGTTTTTCAGGCAGAGGTTACGGCTATAGAGGCGGCACTGTCTTGGCTAAGGAAGAAGAAGATATCTAGACTTGATATTTGCATTTTGTCCGACAGTCAAGCTGCTTTGCGCTCCCTGCATTCGGTTATCACCTCAAAAGCCGTCAAGAGCTGCCGCAAATTTTTAGACGAGATAGCTAAGCAGACCCGTCTGCATCTGTGCTGGGTTCCCGGTCACACAGATATTCCAGGGAACTGCAAGGCGGATGAACTTGCCCGTGAGGGTACTACCATACCGATTGAACCAGATAGGTCGCAATTCGGTATTCCTATTGACACATGTAAGACCTTAGTAAATAGAATATCCTTAGGAACAGCGGGCAGGCGCTGGTCTGAACTTTCAGGATGTAAAATAGCTAGACAAACCTGGCCAGAGATAAATGTCAAGCGCTCTAAGGACCTACTGGCTCTAAATAGACAAAGCATAGGTCCCGTGATTAGCGTCGTAACGGGACACTGGACTCTAGGCACACACGGGTGTAGGCTGGGGATCGCCTCTAACGACTTCTGCATGTTGAGTTGCATGGACGAGGAGGATGAAGCGTCCACTGTTCACCTGCTGTGCACGTGTCTACCTTTGTCCAGAAGGAGGCGCACTTTCCTAGGCGACTACTTTTTGGACTCCTTGGGAGATATCTCACAAAAAAAAGGTTAGCTCCATGAACTGCTTCATTAAAAGCTCCAAATGGCTGGACCTTTGAAAGGGATGGAACCTGTTGTCCCATGCGGTATTACAAAGGGTCAATGTTGGCCTAAGTGCGCCCTTTTCGGGTGGCCGCCTTACTTACCTACCTATATAATTTGAAAGTCATATTCCATCAAGTCTAGTCCGATACGAGTCATTCTAGATGAGGGGTTGTTGTGTGTAAACAGTGATACTAGTGGTCTGTGATCTGTTACTACTGTGAATTTCGTTATAAACAGGTAGGGGTGAAAATGATTAATAACCCAATGAATGGCTAATAATTCTTTCTCAATAACAAGTTTGTAAATCTTGTGTTTATTGAGAGACCTGATGCATAATTGGATGCATCAGTAGTCAATATGAATTCTTCATCAAAATCAGGGTATCGAAGTACAAGTGAGTGAGTTATGCTCTCTTTCAGTTTCTTGAATGCTATTTCACATTCATCCGTCCATATGTATCGGTGTTTTTCTTTTGTAAGTTGTTTAATGGTTTTGCGATTTCAGCGAAATTTTGTATGAAGCGTCTGTAATAATTACAGAAAGGTACGAATCTTTTCATTTCATCCTTGTTTTTAGGAGTTGGATATACACAACTTTGCATGTTTCTGGGTCAGCTGTTACTCCATTAGAGGTAATTAAGTGACCCAGAAAAATTACTTCTGGTTTCAAAAAATTACACTTTTTCGGATTTAGTTTCAGATTATATTTTCTTATTCGCTTAAAGATTTTTACCAAATTGTCATTATGATGTTTTATTGATTTACCGAAAACAATTATGTCGTCTACGTAAAGGAAAGCATTACTCTATAATCCTGCTGGTGCGATAGTTAGCATACTCTGAAAGCTGTTCGAAGAGATTTTCAGACCAAAGGGAAGTCTTTTGAAGTGATATTGACGATCAGCAGTTGAAAATGCTGTTAAATGTCTTGACTCGTATTCTAAACGGATTCGATGGGAGGAGCAAGTCATGTCTAGGGTTGAGAAGTATTTGGATCTGCCTATCTTGCCAAGCACGTCTTCTAGTCTTGTAATCGGAAATTTATCGTCAACCAGTTTTTTATTTAATTGGCGGTAGTCTATTACTAGTCTCCACTATTAAGAATCATCTGAGCGCTTTTTTGGTACAACAAGTAGCGGTAACTTGTAAGCACTAGTTTAGTGCTCAAGTATCTGTTGCTGTAATAGATTCTTTACTTTGTGAGAATGAAATTTACCCAGTGATAAATTTCACTCACACGAAAACTAGTAAAACAATAGTAGGCGAGAAAAAATGTATAAAGTCGAAAAATGCAGGGAATCATTCATTCATTCATTCGTTCTTCAAAATAAACTGACAACTGTTTGCTAGTCACGCGTTCCAGATCATCTTAAGTCACGCGAGTTCCAGGACTCGTCCAGATCCTTTGCTAGTCACGCGTTCCGGATCATCTCATCTCAAGTCACGCGAGTTCCAGGACTCGCCCAGATCCTTTGCTAGTCACGCGTTCCGGATCATCTCATCTCAAGTCACGCAAGTTCCAGGACTCGCCCAGATCGTTTGCTAGTCACGCGTTCCAGATTATCTCAAGTCACGCAAGTTCCAGGACTCGCCCAGATCCTTTGCTAGTCACGCGTGTTCCGGTACTCACTAAAGTCCTTTGCTAGTCACGCGTGTTCCGGTACTCACCCAAGTCCTTTGCTAGTCACGCGTTCCAGATTATCTCAAGTCACGCGTGTTCCGGTATTCACCCAGGTCCGTCGCTAGTAACGTGTTCTGGATCATCTCAAGTCACGCGTGTTCCGGTAAACCGTAACCAACGTATTCTTTAAACGTCTACCGTGGTAAAACCACGGGAGACGTTTAAAGAATACGTTGTGGAGATCCAAAATCTCATGCGGCATGCTGGGTACACCGAGGCGCAGAAACTTGAACGAATTTTTCGGAATAGTTTAGAAGAGTACCAGTGGTATGTACGCCGCAAGGATTTCGGAACGCTAGAAGAGCTGGTAGAGATGGCGGAAGATCTCAAAGCCCTTCGTAGTGATCCTGATACACATCAAGTACCAGTGCAATCTCGAGTCGAACGTACACCAGCACGTGAGACACGCCATCGACAAGTGGCACCTGTTACTCATGCGGAAGTGGAGGCGTACATAAATGTACGCACAGCTTGCAGACGCTGCGGACAGGCGGGGCATTTCGCACGACACTGCCGAAATGCACAACTGCTGTTCTGCTGGGAGTGCGGCAAGAGGAATGTGAAAACAGTTGAATGCTGCAGAACGGCAGGGGGAAACGAGCAGGGCTGCCGCCAGAAGCGAGGCATGGCGCAGTCCCAAGACAAGACACCTCATCCTCAGTAAGCGCGCTGCGTTGCGATGGGGCACGTATAGGTGCAACGGTCGTCCTGGGAACACACGAAACAACAGCAACGATCGACACGGGCGCTACACGAAGTTTCGTTAGCGAACACCTCGCTCGCCAACTGCGTGCTACCACCGGTAGGGTTGTCCTTACACTCATCAGAGCACGTATGGCTGACGGACGAACACGCGACATAACGGAGGCGCTAGCGATCGATGTAAAGCTTGGAGAACGGGTATGCGAAATGGAGCTACTTATGATGCCTGACTCCACCGATGACTTGCTTCTGGGCTTAGATTTTTTGTCGAAACAGAGGACCATTATGAGGTGTGGAGATCAAGTAGTCAATTTCAGTCTACGAGCCAATGGCGTACAACCACAGAGTAACACATCGTGGACGACTATTCAGGCAGAGACTGTCTCCGAGGAAGCTATGATCGACGCATTTCTCGCTGCCGAGCTAAGTAAGTTTGACGAGACGCCAGGCATGTCCAACTTAACTAGCCATAAAATCGTGATGAAGGACGATCGGCCAATAAAACAAAGGTATTACCCCATAAACCCGGCACAACAAGAGGTCATCAGCAAGGAGATAGACGTACTATTGGCAAAGGGCTGTATATAACCTTCCCACAGTCCCCATAGCGCCCCAATCGTGTTAGTTCGGAAGAAAGACGGAAGGTGGCGACTCTGTATAGACTACCGCCAACTGAATGCGAGATCTATCCCCGATGCGTATCCATTACCCCGTATCCAGCACATTGGAACGCTTACGGGAAGACAAGTACATTAGCACTTTAGACCTGAAAAACGGTTATTGGCAGATCCCGATGGAAGAGAAGATTAAGGAGTATACGGCGTTCACTGTACCCGGCAGAGGACTCTTTCAGTGGCGAGTCATGCCATTTGGCTTACACTCCGCACCCGCAACGTTCCAGCAAGCACTAGACCCAGTAATAGGCCATGACATGGAACCACACGCGTTCGCTTATCTGGCCGACATCATCGTCACTGGAAGAACCCTACAGGAACACCAACGAAATCTAGGGGAAGTATTCCGTCGGCTACGTAAAGCTAATCTTAAACTCAATCGCGAGAAGTGTGCGTTTTTCCGGAAGGAGTTAAAATACTTAGGCCATGTGGTGAGTGAAAAGGGAATCCATACGGATCCGGACAAAATCGCGGCCATACGGGAACTAAAGCCACCACAGAACGTAAGAGAGCTACGACGCTACTTGGGAACAGCCACGTGGTATCGGCGTTTTGTCAACGATTTTGCGAAAACTGTACAGCCATTGACAGCACTCCTGAAGAAGGGGAAGCATTTTGAGTGGAACGACGCTACACAGCAGGCTTTCGAAACGTTGAAACGGCAACTAACCGAGGCACCAATCCTGCCACAATACTCCTTCGAAGTGCAGTATCGGAGGGGAAAACTAAACATAGTAGCCGACACGTTATCAAGGCAGCCGGTCGAAGCTGCGTGCACCATCACAGTGGAGGAGAAACCGGATGAGAACTGCAACTGGTGGCAGAAGCGGAGGGCAGAGGTGATCGCCGAACCGGCCAAGTTCGCAGACTACTCCTTCGAGAACGGACAGCTTTACCGACACATTCCAAATCGGTCTGGTGACGAGGATTGTGCTCCCTGGAAACTGTGTGTACCAACGGCGCTCAGGGAACGTATCCTGAAGGAAAATCATGATGCACCAACAGCGGGGCATCTAGGCATTCGGAAGGCCATAGCAGGGATCACAAACCGATACTACTGGCCGGGTCTTTTCAGAGACACCACTCGATACGTACGCAATTGCAAGCTTTGCCAGCAGTATAAATGCAGTCAGCAGCAACCTGCCGGGGAAATGCTCACGCAGATTCCGGAGGAACCGTGGGCTGTGTTGTGTGTCGACTTCATAGGACCTCTTCCGAGGTCAACGCATGGGAATACTATGCTAGCGGTGTTCCACGACAAGTACACCAAGTGGACCGAAATGGCGCCACTCCGGAAAGCCACTACCGAGACCCTACAACGGGCTTTCCGTGAGCACATTCTTGCTCGCTTTGGTGTACCGAAAGTTCTGGTTTCCGATAGAGCCTTCCGACGATTCACCAAGGACTACGGAATGCGACACCAGTTTACCGCACCGCATACGCCACAAGAGAACGCAGTTGAACGCACCAATCGCACTGTAAAGACAATGATTGCCCAGTTCGCCAACAACAGCGACGATGGGATGAACTGCTCCCAGAACTGACGCTAGCTGTTAACACCAGTGTCTCGGAGACTACCGGGTGTAGCCCGGCATATCTAGTGCAAGGACGGGAACCACGACTCCCAACAGCGCTGTATGATGAAACAACATTGGGTACCGGTACGTTACCGCAAACACCTAATACACGATCGGAACGACTCAAGGAAGTATACCGACTAGTAAGAAGAAATCTAGAGCGAGCAGCACAGGATCAACGACGGTATTAAAACCTACGGCGAAGACCCTGGAAACCAGAAGTCGGACAATGGGTGTTAGCAAGACAGCACTATTTGTCCATGGCCACCGACCACTTCGCCGCCAAGCTGGCCCCATGTTACGACGGACCGTATCGTGTAGACACCTTTACCTCCCCAGTCATTGTCCAGATGAAAAGGGAGGGCAGCAAGGAGACGAAGACAGCCCATATCAGCGAATTGAAACCCTACAACAGCGCGTCTTTCCCACCGCAAAGTAAGGGAGGAGTGTGAGAATGAAATTTGCCCACTGACAAATTTCACTCACACGAAAACTAATAAAAGAAGAGTAGAGTAGAAGAGAAGAGTAGACGAGAAAAAATGTATAAAGTCGAAAAATGCGGGTAATCATTGATTCATTCATTCGTTCTTCACAATAAACTGACAACTGTTTGCTAGTCACGCGTTCCAGATTATCGCAAGTCACGCGAGTTCCAGGACTCGCCCAGATCCTTTGCTAGTCACGCGTTCCAGATTATCGCAAACTCACGCGAGTTCCAGGACTCTCCCAGATCCTTTGCTAGTCACGCGTTCCAGATTATCGCAAGTCACGCGAGTTCCAGGACTCGCCCAGATCTTTTGCTAGTCACGCGTGTTCCGGTACTCACCCAAGTCCTTTGCTAGTCACGCGTTCCAGATTATCTCAAGTCACGCGTGTTCCGGTACTCACCCAGGTCCTTCGCTAGTAACGTGTTCTGGATCATCTCAAGTCACGCGTGTTCCGGTACTCACCCAGGTCCTTCATTAGTAACGCGTTCCTCATCATCTCAAGTCACGCGAGTTCCAGGGCTCGCTAGGAATCTACTGTAGTCAGAAAGAATAAATAATTCTGTATACGACCCCTGGACTCCGCTGAGTTTTACCCCGGCAAAAAGAAGAGTCGTTACAACTTGCTCGTTGATATTCTTGAAATATACCGGGTTACACCTAAATGCTGTTCATAGAAATGGTTAACTAAGTGAAAAATATCTGCGTATTCTTCGCACAATATCTCAATACTATCTTTTTCAAAAACATCTTGCGTGTCAAATTGTAGCAGTGGTTGTATTCGACTCCATCTCTTTGTTCTATTGTGCTGTATGCCATTTACTATGTAGTCATTTTTTATGGGTTTGCATTCTATTTCTAGTTTGTTTAACTCTATTGTGTCTTGTGTTGTGTTCAAAATGCGTGTGTGTTTTATACCTTTAGCTGGAATTATAGTATTGCTTAGGGTATACTCCTGCTTGTATTGCATTGGTGCATACGAGCATGTCTTCAGCTATGTTCGCATTTACTTCGCATCTTGGTGGTATGGTGATGCAAAATAGTTTGCTTGTAAAATCAAGTACTAGTGACGTATTATTGTGTGTGAAGTGTGTGTTAGTGTGAGGGTTTCGTAATCTATCTTTCCGCCGAATTTTAAAGGAAATCAGCTCCTAAAATTCCATCCGCTTTAACTGGAATACTGTCTTCTACAATTTGAAAGGTATGTTTTAGGTTTTCTTGTTGAACTTTTATGAAATTTCCGCTATGCCTAAAGTGTGAACATTGTCAATTGAAATGCCTATTTATGGACAAGAATATTGGCTGAAAATACCAATTTTTAACAGTGAGATTTCTGCAACAGTGTCTACTAAAAAGTGTATGTAGGTGTTCTTGTATTTTAATTTAACAAAACGTCCTATATATATATGTCTGTATTTATAGTGTATGCTACTTTGGGTAATTTTTTGCTGCTCATGCCCGCACCACTCATATTGTTTTGTACCTCTAGCAGGCGGGGAGGTTGTCGTTTCTCTGTTGATATATGCAATCAGCTGTGTTTTGTGTAGTCGTTTCTACATACATTACTCTATTTCGTCCGGAGTTTCTTCGATGTTATTGTTTCTGTATATTTGCTGATTAGTATGTTGGTTGTTGTAGTGGTGGGCGTTGTTGTTGTTTCTCCAATTACGTCGGTAAGCAGTGCTGTTTGAAGTTTGTTGTCTGTAGTTATTGTAATAATTATTGATGTGGTTATTAGGGTAATGACCTCGTTGATTATTGACACCAAAATTATTGCTGTGATATCTGTTTCGCTGAGTCACATTGGACTGATTGTATTGTTGTCCTTCGCGATAGTTGTTGCTTCTATATGACAGAATGCGAGTCTCATTTGGCTTTCAAACTCGTCAGCAATTTGTACCGCTTCTTTGAATTGTTTGCTGCGGCTTGCTGCGATTGTTTGAATAGTTGACATGCTGGTGAGACTGTTTTTGAATGAATTAAAAGCTATAGTGTCGTTGTTGGTTATTATTGCTTTTTTGACTTCTGTAGGGGTGTCTGTCGTTTGTAATTTGTTTAAAGAACAAATGAGTTTTTCTATTTGTTCTGCGTAACGAGAAATTGTCCTATTACCCTGTCTCAGTTTCGACAGTTCATCTAAGACTGAATTTGCTGTCTTTGTTGGCTTTAGTAAATTTTTAAATTATATTATTAATGTCACTATGTTGTCTGCTCCTGCTAGTTCTAGCTAATTTTTGATTCTATCCGGGAGCTTGGTGTTGAAAACTAGTGTAAAGAATATGTTCTCACTGGTTGTAAGTACAGTGGTTTTCATTATTTCTACTAGGCTTACCATTTTAGATAAGTCTTCAGGCTTGCCTGAGAATTCAGGTTTAGCCTTCAGGCAGTCAATTATAATAAATAACGTCATAGCCAGCATTGACGAATGGTCCGTAATTCTCTTCCTTTGTTTGAAAATTATGATTACCTATGATTTTATTTATGAAATCGCTTAACGTCTTAAACCTAGCTATAAATGTGTGCCTTTCTAAACCGGGCGCTTGATTAAGTTCTAACTCAAAACATGCAGTCTGAGTGCTAAGTGTTAATTGTAATTCTTGTATGTATTTTTCAGTATAAACTCAATTGGGGCTTTTTCTTAAATTACATACAATTTGCTGAAGTCTTTCTAACGAAGGGAGGTTCAGAATTTTTTTTCTATATACAACCTCGCTTAAGTCAAATATAGACATTGCTGCCTTTACTTTCTGTTTCCTGTTGTATTCCCTATACATGTGTAGTAGCGTTATTCCTAAATGTAGTCCTACAATAATCATAATTACTCATAGTTTCACATCGTGATCCTCTAAGATATCAGAGTGGTGACTCTGCATATTTAAAATGGTAACCTGTGCATCTCCACTATGGTTCTTTACTTTGGATTTAGTACTACCCAATTTTCATAGTTATATATATTTACGTTATATTTTTGTATTTATATTTAAATTGCTCTATTTTATAAATTAGAAAACTACTATTCTTATGATATAATTATAGTTTAATTATTTATTTCTTTTAGAATGGTCCGTGTGGAGTCATCGTTCCAATGGTACGGCATCTGGATACACAGCGTCTTGTTTTGATGATCCTTTCTGCTTTATAGTGTCCAAATGGCTGGCTGCTCTACTGCATATTTTGTCGAATAGTGAATGGAACTCTGCGTCGTTCATCCCTGATACACTTTTTGCAGTTAGTTGTTTAGTGCTATGCAGGAAATTGCGGGATCGGTGTGGTAGGATCGCCATGTAATACGTAAACTATTATTTGTCTTGCCTAGGAAGTTCATGGGCTCATGTGATAATTTTTAATTGCGCGAGAGCTTCCACACTTTGATCTCAGCGCCTAAAGAGGCAGCCAAATGTTTAATGTTAAAGCGACTTTAGAAGTCAGCTCAATAGAGTTCAACAGAATGAGTTATGTGTCAGAACTGAATCTTTATTTTTCAAACTAGCCTCTTTTATTCTTAAATCTTAGTTTACAATTTTGGTTCAATTTACATTCACTTTTCCACTTTTCAGTCAATATTTCCAATATCCCATGTGCAAGCAATAAAATATGTTTTCATATCTATCACGTCTGTTTTGTACTAGCTTTTTTCATTGGAATTGATTATTGTGATGTAATTAAAGGAACTATTGTATTATGAACTATATTCTCTCATCTCTCATCATTATCATTTTCACTTTTTAATTGTTTGTGTTCCGTAATTTTGTTTTATCTTTTCTCTTTTAATTGTCTATTCACATTTAATTTTCTTTTATTTGGTTTAAAATAATTATCTTTTAATTTTTTTAGTTTGTTTTCATATAAATTATTTTGTTTCATTCTTTCATTCCGACTATTTGCAAATGAATCATTATCATTTATGAAAGAAGCCATTTTATAATCACCGTTTTTGTTATCATCTTTATCATCATTAGCATCATTAGCATCATTAACATCATCATCATCATCATCTTCATCATCATCATCATTATCATAGTTTTCATCATAGACAGTCCTTGAAATATTTTCTTTATTTTTCAAGTTTCTAATTATTTCATTCAGAGGTTTTGTTATAGGTTGAAATGTATCTTCCAACATATTTACCCTATCTATTGCATTTGATTTGAAATTTTTTAGTTTTTCTTTTAATACTGCTCTTGTCTTTACTATATTTGCATTATCTCGTATTAAATGTTTTGGAATTTTCGTATAAGTTTGACATAAATAAAAACAATCAATCAACTTGTGTCTTCCCATACAAAAATAATCTCTTATTGTGTTTTGTTTATCACAAATTACATCATCGAATATTATTATGGAGTGTGGTTTAGCTTTAACTGGACTTATAACTTTTTCATTTTCCGAAAATGTGAAAAGCTTTATTCCCTTTATTGGATCAATCAATTTCTTTAGGTAGCAATATTTTGGTTGATACAAAGATTTTGAATATATGTCAATATTTTTGAAATTAAGACCGTTAGGTCTTTCTATTAGACTAAGCATAACATTAGTCTTAACACAGTCTGATGGACCTACAATAAGTGCACTATTGAATTTGGCAAAAGTGAACTATGAATAATTTTTATGTTGCTTCTTTAATCGCATATTGATAACTAGGGCAACCAAAAACTTGCACGAGCAAGATTTTTTTAAACACAGATAGATATGACAAAGTTATTCAATTACAAACATGTTTTAGACATTTTTGAATGATTTGGGCTATATATGTTAGAGCCAATTTTTGCCAAATTTGCAATAAATGCAAATTTTTGCCAATTCTGGTAATAAATGCTAATTCTGGTAATAAAAGCTAATTTTTGCCAATCTTAGTTATGAACGCTACTTTGTACATGCATGTTAAAAAACAACACAAATACAGTTGATCAAAGAAGTCGAGGAAGCAATTGATAAAGGGCAATGTACGGAGATTAAAGAGAAGCTTATATCGGTTTTATCTAAAAACAAAGGTTTCATTGAAATAAAAAAAATTGCAGCCCAAATTGAAGGAAAAAAAGTTAATTCTCCTTGTCACAATGCCACATACACTATTTCCGAAACGCAGGCTTTTAAATATGCGCCTATTACGTCCGTAGATGTAGAGCGAACGTTTGCAATGTATAAGAGCCTATACCGTGAAAACAGGCACAGTTTTCTGTTCAATAATTTGGCGGAAATATTTGTTGTGTACTGCAATAACAACCTCACTTAATTTTTTAATTAAATTTTTATGCTTTAAAATGTTTACTATTGAAGTAATGTTCTTTTAGTTATACGCCTTTTTTCGTGGTTTTTTGTTTTAATGTTTTCTCGACTCAATGATAATATGTGAGTAAAAGTGAATTATTGTACCTTTTTTTTGTTTTAAAAAGTCAAATAAAAAATGAATAAAAATATAAATTTTAACTAAAAACCATTTATTTTAAATAACATTTTAAATGCCAATTTTAGTTGCCAGTTTTTAAGATTTTATGGCAAGTTTTTAGCGCTGAAAAACTATTTTTTAGTGCCAATGATAACTAATATGTTTTAATATAAGTTCTCTATTATATGGAGAGACAAAACTAAAAGAACTTTTAGCAAGAGATCATTTAATTTAGCAAGGAATAAATCCATTGGATGCGGCTAGCAGAGAGCATGTTATTACATATTCACAATCAAAAGATATAAACAAAAGACGCTGACCAAATATTAGCTGAAAAAGCTTGGCGACGAGTAAAATCAAAAGATAGTAAGTTAAGAGAACGTGCAGAGGCTGGATTTGTAACAAACGCTATGAAGACAAAAGTTAAATTTGGATTAGGAATGAATAATAACATTTGTAAATCAAGAAGAAAAAAAGAAGAAAGAGAAAGCCAAAAACATAAAAAAAACTATTTTCTACTACTGCCAAAAACACCCTGAAAATCTTAAAAAAAGAAAAACCTGATAATATAAACGATGCTGTTAGAACTGTTCAAAAACCTGTAAATTCAAGTTTCAGAAAGATAAAAGGTAATATTGCTATACCGAGAGTTATTCCAAATTTGTTTTTTTCCATTAATTCCAATTTTAACAGCGTTATCTGCACTTGGTGGTTTAGTTACTGGTGGATCTGCTATTGCTAAAGCTATAATTAATATAAAAAATGGAAAGGAACAACTAGCAGAGACTTGAAATAATAAATTATTTAAAAACACTTTTTGAATATAATTATAAACAAAAACAAAAATTCAATACTTTCAACTGTGGACATTAATGTTTAAATTTTCTTTTTCAAAAATTCGATTTCAAATAAAAAACAAAAAATGGTTCATTAATTTAAAAAGGAATAGAAATATATAATGAACTGTAGTTTCAAGCATATAGATTGTAATATATTGTATATATTATATACTAGATTTACTATAAAAGTAAGAATGTTGAAATATTTTTCATATAATTTTCAATCGTGAAACATCCAAAATATGGAGCAGAATAAAAGTAAATTTATTAAGAATGCCAAATTGGCTTTTGAAAATGCCCAACAAAACCATTTAATGGCAAAAGAAGCAGCTAAAACATGCACTAAAGATGTGTGTGCTATTAAAATGCAGCTTGCTAGAACAAAAACCGTAGGAGTCAAACATAATTTAACATTAAAAATCATTGCTATAGGAATAGTATAGCATTGCTATAGTATCGCGCTCGGTGCAAGCATCTACATTTGCATACTGATGGCAACCTTTCGAAACGTAGGAAAAATTGGACCTCTATTAGAGTTAAATTGGAAGATGCTAAGTCAACCTCTAGTAGACGGTAAGTTTAACGTTATTACTATTATGAAATGTCCTTAACTAAAAAAATGTTTTTTATTCATAGAATTTGAAGTGCAGTCATTATAAACCTTCCTCATAAAGATACTAAGAGGTTCTTGGAAGATTGCTGTAATGTTTTCAACCATCAGAAAAAGAAAATCTTAAGGGATACACCTTTCCTTAAGATAAATGCCATATTCTGCGGAAAGTTTGTAATTATAAAAGATCTCCCAGTTTATCAAGAAAGAAATCTAAAAATGTGGTTTGAGGAAAACGTTCGGGAAGCTGTACTGAAAAAGTTGGAAGAATTCCAGGAACGTGAGAGTGGTTGGGGGTTGTCAACCATCTTAAACTTGACTGTTAAAATAAACAATTTTACTCCACTGCATGGTTCGACGTACATACCGTTGCCGAAGGAAATTGAGACGAAGAAAGCAAGCATCAATATAAAAAACAGTGATAATGTATGCTTTGTCTGGGCGATGATATCAGCCCTCCATCCTGCTGAACGACCTTCTGATCGAGTTTCATCCTATCCTCATTACAAAGATATTTTCAATTTGAAGGGGATCCAATTTTAACAAATCCCACGCTTCGAGAAACAAAACCTCTCTGTCAACGTCTAAATTCTTAAAAAGATAAGGATCTCCTTATGCTACCTACATATTTAACAAAGAATAAAAATGAGCAGCACGTAAATCTGTTGATAGTGCAGAATAAATATTATAATGAGGATAAGGATGATCATGATGTTAGCGATGCAGATAATGAGGAACCGATACCACTTTGTGTGAGTCAAAAATTTAAGCAGGCTTCTATACAGTCAGATAGGGGGAAATCCACGGAGGGAGCGCTTCATTACCTTGTAACAAAGATAGAGAAAGCTCATTCTTAGATGTCGAGGGCGCCTTTGATAATACCGGTTACGGCTCTATAGAGGGGCTATGCTCTGCAAATATATCGATAAACCTACTGTTGGGTGGGTTAAAATTATCTTAAAAAGTAGAGAAATTAGCTCATCTGTGGGAGACGAGGCCGTAAGGCAATGAAAGGCTATCCCCAAGGCGGTGTGTTGTCACCCCTTCTATGGTCTTTAGTTATTCACGATCTCTTAGTCAAGTTACAAGAGTATGGCTTCGAGGCAAGTGGATATGCTGACGATTTTGCTGTCATTATCAGGGGCAAGTTTGACAGAACAGTATCCGACATTATGAATCAGGCTCTAGCCTTCATCTTAAATTGATATCGGGCAGAGTGGTTATGCATGAATCCTAGCAAAACAATTGTCGTTCCTTTTACAAACAGACTAGAATTGAACCATGGTACAATAGCTGGGAATCAACATAAAATATTCCGATGAGGTCAAATATCTAGGTGTAGTTCTGGATAAGCGACTGAATTGGAACTCTCACCTAAATTCGGTGATAAACAAAGCCACAAGAGCAATGTGGGCCAGTCGGAATCTCTTTGGTAGAACATGGGGTCTAGATTCAAAGATGATACACTGTATGTATGTAATGATGGTTAGACCAATCATTACCTATGCATCCCTTGGCCTAAGAGAACACAACTGTAGTGCATGTGCACTATTGCGCACCAACGTAGTGTAGCACAAAAACTACCTACGCAAACTCTACACATCCAAACCATACCAATACATAAGACACACCCATCCGCTGCACTGCGACTCTATGACACTTGACATGTGCAGCGTATTTAGAGTCCTAGCGTGCAGTCATTGGTGAATCAGTTTGTTTCACATTTGAGTGGATTTTGAGTTAGTCTTAAGCGAAAGGGATTAGACATAAACAATTTAGAATAATCGAAATTATTATCGAATTTATAACTCACAACAAATCATATAAAAAACCCTACTCGGGAATTAAATGAATCAGTTTCCAACTGGCAACTCAAACCAACTGCATTTTCTTGCAATCAGCCTTTCTTCGGCTTCAGCCTTTCTTCGGCTCAAGTTAGTAATTTGCTCAATGGCGTCTTACCGAGCAACGCTCTGACGTATATACATATATTTGGTATTTACCATATACTCGTATACATATACATATAAAATATACGTGCATTACATGGCGATCCTGATAAACTCGTTCCAGTATATTTTCTAATTTCCTGCCAAGTCTGGAAAACTTTTGAAATTTTGAAATCCAGATTTGATGTCAAACATAGAAGAAGCGATTGCGTCTTTACCACCGGCTGGTCCAAAACCGCTATCAATTCAGGAGTACCGCGAACGGTTAAAACGCAGAGAGGAGCGAAGCTGACCAAGATTCCAAAAATTGCAGCACCACGAACATAGCGTCAAAGAGGTGGCAGACAGGTATATCTAAGAAAGCAGCACGCTCACCTATTATCATTAGTAAATGACACACGAAGACTCCCGACTTGGGACGAGGCCAATCAAGTGTGGACGCAAATAGATGCCATAGAACAAGAACAACAGAGAGGCGGCTGGACAAACAAAAGAAGTAATGGGGTCTCCTCAGTCTAAAGAGACAACGGTGATTACGGAAAATTTCGCTAATACCAATACCAACAATTTGACTACAACAGGAATTTTGGCCGGAGCAGCACCAACAATTGCGATTATTGTAATAGTATTATATGCATTTTTCAAACTTAATAACTACTTTAAACAATACGTACATAAGTGAGTAAATAAAATAAATGTTTAAATTAATAAATTTTTTAAAATAATTTATAAATAATGTTTAAGTTTTAATAATACTAAAAATGTTTACAAATAAAATCCGATTTTAAACATATATGGAAGAAGTAATTGTAACTTTAAAACGTATTTACTCAAATTTAAGAAAAACTCCGTATAGACTATACAAAAAGGAGACACTATTAGAAAAATTAGAAGAATTAGAGCAGTTAAGAAGTAGATTCATAGAACTACAAATTAAACTAACAGGCGAACACAGAGTTTGTACAGAACTTTTGATCTATTTTAAATAAATTTATCAGAATACTAAGGTCTTACTTGCCGAAAAATTAACGGCAGAGGAAGAAAAATTTACAGAAGAACTACCAATTCACAATAGAAATATGAGTAATTTTTTAATCTAGAAGTGGCTCTAAAAGTCATACCAACTTTTTCTGGGCAATACAAAGAATTGTCAGCATTTCTAAAAGTGGTAGAGCTTTTAGATGCAAGTTTAAACAATGACAGCAAGTTAGTACTACTACAGTTTGTCTGTGAGGTTAAACTGTCCGTTAGCGTTAAAACGGCAGTAACTTCAAACGAGGCTGCAGGAAAGATACAAAAGTACAAAATCTATTTCACAAATACAAACAACTCTGACCAATTTTTCACAGCGTAATAGTTCAATAACTAATTACAGTGACAATTCATTGACTCTCATAAGTGAACTTAACAGTTTGCAAATAAATGAATTGGAACCAACTGCAAGCGATAGTCAAAAACAGGTCATAAGCAAAATGAATGATAATTATGCTTTAACAATATTTAAGAATGGACTGGGCGAAAAGTATAAGGCAACAGTGTTTGCTGTCCAACCAAAAACACTATCAGATTCAGTTACTCTAGCTTTAGAACTAGAAAATAACCAGCAAACAGCAAGTGTAATGCATTTTAATAGAAATGCACAGCATAGAGCAAATTTTCGAAATCCAAGACAGTTCCAAAGTAACCAACATCAACGAAATCATAATACTTTTCGTGGCGACAGTTTTCAAAGGAAAAATTATCAAAACAATAGTAGACCAAACACCACCAGAGTAGGCAATGGATACAATAGATACAATTCAAACGTAAGACAAAGAGACAATAATCAAAGAAATTTTAGAGATAGAAATTTTAACAATAACAACAATTATAATAATAACAGAAACAGTAACAACAATTATAATAATAACAGAAACAGTAACAACAATTATAATAATAACGGTAACAATAATTTCAGACGTATACAAGGTGCGATCAAAAAATAACCGTTATTTTCATCTTTTCGTGAGTTACGTATGTTCGATGTTCGCATTTTTTTTTCTGTTATGTTGGTACACAAGTCTGTTATATATGTTGGCAATACCAACCATTTTGGATTGTCAGTTTGTTTTTGACAGATAAAAAGATTAGTCGTGTTTTGGTGTGCTCTTCGATTTTGTACTATTCGAAAAAATGGATCAAAGAAACTGTATTCAGTTTTGTGTAAAAAATGAAATTTAATGCGCAAGGACATTTGAAATGTTGACTGTGGCCTTTGGCGAGTCTACTATGAGCAGAACACAAGTTCAATTGTGGTATAACCGGTTTAAGGAAGGCCGAGAAGGTGTCAATGACGATGCTCGTCCTGGTCGCCCGAGCACGCCAACAACCGATGAAAACATTGACGCAGTGAAGAAAATGATTTTGGATAATCGTCGAATCACTATCAGAGAGGTTGCTGATGATGTTGGCATATCGTTCGATTTTTACGGATGTTTTAGGCATCGTGTAAACGTGCGGCAGCGAAGATTGTTCCAAAATTGCTAAATTTTGAGCAAAAACAACATCGCATGGACATCGCTCAGGAGCTGTTTTTGGCCAAAAACAAAACCGTTATCATGCCTCAACCACCGTATTCACCGGACTTGGCTCCCGCTGACTTTTTCCTCTTTCCAAAACTGAAGACACCGATGAAAGGAAAGCGTTTTGCTACGATTGAGGAGATAAAAGAAAAATCGAAACAGGAGCTGTTGGCGACACCAAAAAAAGCGTTTCAGAAGTGTTTCGAGGATTGGAAAAAACGCTGGCATAAGTGTATTATATCTGAGGGGAATTACTTTGAAGGGGACAAGATAGTTGTTGATGAATAAATAAATACTTTATTTTTTGATCACACAATAACGGTTATTTTTTGATCACACCTCGTACGTGTAATGAATCATTCGGAAAACGAGCAATACCCGGGGGGTTGGCAGAACGACTTTCCGGGGCAAGAACCGTAAAAATATACACAATTCCCCACAATTTGACGAATTACATCACTTTAAATTGTGAGACAACTAAAACAAAATTCACATTTCTTATTGGCACAGGTGCAGATATTTCAATCTGCAAGACACATACTAATATAACAAATCAGAAAATTTATACAGAAGAAAAGTGCACACTTACAGGAATAACTTCTCAAGAAATTCAATCAATAGGCACAACTAGATTAAAACTAAAAATAGTTAATGACAGTATAGTCCACAAATTCCGCATAGTAGATTTAGATTTTCCAATACCAACCGATGGCATAATAGGAAGAGATTTCTTACAGAAATATATTTGCAAAATAGATTACGAGACTTTTACTATCACGATAATTATTCACGAAGAGGACATAATTTTACCGATAAAAACAAGGCACACACAGTTAAGACAAATCAGTGTACCTCCAAGATCGGAAGCAATATGTCCTATCAATTTAGGTTTAAAACAAGATAGCGTAGTTTTAAATAAATAAATTGCAAAAGGAATTTTTGTAACCAATTCTTTAGCACCATCGAGAGGTATAACACATATTAAAGTTTTAAACACTAATGAATTTGAAATTACTCTTACAGATTTGGATATTTCAGACAGAACCATTAGACAATTACAATATTTTAAAATACACGCAACAAAATAGTGAAAATGATAATTCTAGATTTAAAAAGAATACAGACACTTGAATATGAAGCAATAAATGAGAATTACAGAAACTCAATAATTGGTATATTTCGTAAATATCAACAAATATTTCATGTTGATGACGAACCGCTGACGGTGAACAATTTCTACACGCAAAAGTTACAGTTATCCCAAAAACACCAGTATACAAAAAAAACTATAGATTGCCACAAGCACATCATGAGGAGATATAAAAAGAAGTCGACAAACTGTTGCAAAAAGATTTGACAGAACCATCAACGAGTGCATATAACTCACCTTTACTCATAGTTCCAAAGAAAGCTTTGTCAGGAGAAAAGAAATGGATATTAGTCGTAGACTTCCGACAACTGAATAAAAAAATCGTTAACGATAAATTCCCATTAACAAGAATGGAAGATCTTCTACACCGTCTAGGAAGAGCAAACTATTTTTCAACTCTCGATATGACAAGTTCCTTCCATCAAATAGAGCTATGCAAGAATTCGAGACCATTGACAGCATTTTCCACATCCAATGGACATTATCAATTTAAGAGACTACCGTTTGGTTTAAAGATTTCTTCTAATAGTTTCCAGAGGATGCTGACTATAGCACTCAGCGGTTTGGACTCGAAAGCATTTATATATGTTGATGATAATATAATATTCGTTTGAAGTATAAAGCACCACAACGAGAACTTGACTAAAGTATTTGATCGTTTATTGCAATACAATTTAAAACTAAATCCTCAAAAATGTAGTTTTCTATAATCAGAAGTTGTATATTTGGGCCATTTAACAACTAGTGAAGGCATAAGAACAGATCCAAACAAACATAAGGTAATCGAGGAATACCCACTCCAAATAATTCAGACGATGTCCGAAGTTTTGTAGCTTTCTGCAACTATTATAGAAAATTTATTCAAAATTTCGCGCACATAGCTAAGTGTTTAAACAATTTATTGAAGAAAAATGAACAATTTTTATGGACAGACGAATGTCAAGATGCATTCACAGTTTTGAAAAAGAAATTAATAAATCCGCCAATACTTCAGTATTCTAATTTTGATAAAAATTTCATTTTAACCACTGATGCATCAAATTTTGCTATATACGCAATACTTTCGCAGGGAGAAATAGGACAAGATTTACCTATCTCTTATGCAAGCAAGTCTCTGAATAAACATGAGATGAATAAATCAGTGATTGAAAAGGAACTTTTAGCAATACACTGGGGCATACATTTTTTCCAACCTTACCTTTATGGACGGAAATTCACAGTGGTGATAGACCACAGACCGTAAGTCGCATTGATTACACTTAAAAACCCATCTTCCAAGTTAACTAGAATAAGGTTAGATTTGTCCGACTATGATTTCGACATTATATATAAAAAATGCAAAATAAACACCAATGCGGATGCACTGTCAAGAATAAAAATCGATTCTGATGTACTAAAATCAATGATTCCGAAACAAAACGATGAATCCGTTAACAAATCATTAGTAACTACAAGGGGCATGTGTGCTAAAAAGCACACAGACATAAATCAGGAGAAATGTAGCTCTCATTCAAAGTCTGATCAACTTCACATATCTGACGTCAGGAATGTAAGAAAATTGAAATTTGTATTTATGAGCAATAAGAAGGGTATCCGTATTAAAATAAATAAAGATGAGATACTTGTGATAAGCGGTGATACTCCATCGAACCCAGGTTCGCTATTGGAAAACCACTATCAAAGATAAACAAGTCAAATATATAAGAACTAGCGCTAGATGAGAAAGATGATATATTTAGGTACGTAACGAAAGAAAAATTAAAAGAGGAATATAATAAGTTGCAACAGAAGAATAAAGAAAAAAATGAATGCTCAAAATTGAATTGTAGATAACGTAATTGTGTATAAACTAATCGCAGAATATCACGATTCGCCTTACGGAGGGCATTTTGGTGTAAGAAAAGCCGTTTTAAAATTGAAACAAAAATACTTTTGGAAGAATATGGGAAAAATGGTGAAAAATATTATCACAAATTGTAAACATTATGCTTAGAATAAACAAATACGACATACTAAAAAACAAATGGTTATTAAAGACACTCCGACGACTAGTTTTGAAACTGTAGTAATTATTACTGTCGGTCCGCTAAGAATATCTAATGGGTACAGATATATTTTAACGGCGCAGTACGAATTGACAAAATTTTTGATAGCGCACCCCATGGAAACCAAAGATGCCGACACTGTAGTTAAAACACTTGTTGACCAATTCATTCTCAAGAATGGTAATTTCAAAAATTTGAAATCGGACAAGGGCACAGAGTTCGTAAACGAACTAATGAAAAATGTATGTAAAAATCTAAAAATGAATCAAATATTTTCAACCCCTTATCATCACGAATTGCTGGGTTCAGTAGAGCGCAATCACCGCATTTTTAATGAATTCATGTTGACGTTCGCAAACGATAACGAGTGGGACAAATGGATATCATTTTACACTTTTGCTTACAATACGACACCACATGTCGATACGGGTTACTCACCATATGAGCTTGTGTTTGGTAAACTGCCACACTTACCAAGCGACCTAATGGAAACAAGAGAACCAATTTATGATATTGAGAATTATGCGAATGAACTGAAGTTGAGAATGAGAACGTCAATAAACAAAGCAAGGGAATTGGTCGAAGTTGTGAAAAAGAAAAGAAGCATTGAAAGCAAAACAAATGAAAATGCACTTAATGCAACCATAGGAGACCTAGTATTAATAAAATTAGGTAATCGTAAAAAGTCTCAAAGTCTATACCATGGTCCTTATAGAATTTCAACACAAAACGGAGTAAATTCATTCACATTAATAAACGGAATGGAGAAGAAAATGCATAACAATATGCTAAAATGATACAATGTTTTAATATGAGAATATAAAAATGGAAAACAAATAAATGTATGAATAAAAATATATAATAAAAAAAAATATATATATAGTATTATTAAACTACTATTATAAGAAATTGTAAACATATAGTTAATGCATATGTAAATTTTATTCATATTACAATACTAGCACATAAGACAAATTATTTCTCATATAAATATATATACTAAATACAAATCTAATAAGTAACAACTTAGTATTACATTAAATCCGATAAGTAAAAATTAGAATCAAATAAGTAAGAACTCATTTCCACCACACACAAACACATACAAATTTAAAGTTGTTTTTTTCTCTTTAAAACAACTGTAAATTTTTTCTTAAACGGTGAGGGGGAACGGTGTATGTGCACTATTGCGCACCAACGTAGTGTAGCACAAAAACTACCTACGCAAACTCTACACATCCAAACCATACCAATACATAAGACACACCCATCCGCTGCACTGCGACCCTATGGCACTTGACATGTGCTGTGTAATTAAAGTGCTAGCGTGCAGTCATTGGTGAATCAGTTTGTTTTACATTTGAGTGGAATTTGAGTTAGTCTTAAGCGAAAGGGATTAGACATAAACAATTTAGAATAATCGAAATTGTTATCGAACTTATAACTCACAACAAATCATATAAAAAACCCTACTCGGGAATTAAACGAATCAGTTTCCAACTGGCAACTCAAACCAACTGTATTTTTCTTGCAATCAGCCTTTCTTCGGCTCAAGTTAGTAATTTGCTCAATTGCGTCTTGCCGAGCAACGCTCTGACGTATATACATATATTTGGTATTTGCCATATATACATATATAAAATATTCTCGCACAAATATACGTGCATTAATAAGAATCTGGTACGAAAATACTTATAAGTTTTCAAAGGCAAGCTTGCCTGGCAATCATCGGTGCCATGCGAAACTGCCCAAATGCTGCTATTGAGGCCATAATAGGACTATCCCCACTACATGCATTCGTGAAAAAATGTGCTGTTAAAAGCGTATTGAAGATGAAAATCTTGTCTACACAAGAACCTCATGACTATGGTAATTTAAATATTTAAAAAAAACATACCGGATCAAAACATAATGGATTATATGATCCCAAAACGACAGTTTGATCGCAACTTTGAGATTATTATCTCAGACCGTGATGAATGGAACATAGGAGGACCTTGAGTCGACCCTAGAAGTCCAGAATGGTTCACAGACGGTTCAAAAACAAACATCGGAGTCGGTGCAGAGGCTATGGACCAAATACCCAAATCTCAGAACCAATGGCCAGGTGGCCTAACGTCTTCCAGGCTGAAATTCAAGCAATCTCAATCTGTGCGAGGACAAATCTGAAAAGGGGTATCAAGGGCGCACACATAGCTATCCATTCAGATAGTCAAGCTGCATTACAGGCATTAGCTTCATATTTTTTATAATCGAAACTGGTGGAAGAATGCTTCAACAACCTACAATCTCTAGGAGCAACAAATAAGGTTGCAAATTTGCTGGGTCCCAGGTCACTCGGGGATTGAAGGCAATGAAATTGCTTACGAGCTGACTAGGGCCGGTTCCGCAGCAAGCCTCATAGGTCCGGAGCCATACTGTGGTATCAACTGGGCGGAGGCTAAATCCAGGGTAGATAACTGGGAACATAGTCTCAGAATGTCACACTGGGAAGGGACAGAGGGGCTTCGCCAAGTCAAAAAACTGGTAAGGCCATTCACCTACAATAAAGAATTGCGCAATATGTGGAAAGCAGACATAGGAAAAATAGTAGGTTTTCTATCAGATCATACTACCTGAAATGTCACCTGACTAAAATCCACATTCTTGAGGATACGGAGCTCCGGCTTTGTCTAGAAGAAGAGGAAACAACAGAATACATACTGTGCGACTGCATTGCGTTGGCAAGAACCAGAATGAATATATTCCGCCGCGACCAGTTGGCTCTGGAGGAATTAAAAAAGGCTCCGGTTATGGATATTCTCAAATTCATCCATAAAGCGGAAAAGATAATGAAAGAACATGACTTTCAACTACTTCCTTTCTGTAGAGAAGGAACATCTAGGTAGAAAAGAACCTGATAACTTTAATTGTGACGATTTGACAACACCAAACGGACGAAATGCTATGGCATTACGGGAGAAACGCCGGTACTAAACCTATATAGTAGATCGGACAGTTGTGATCACATGGATCATTATTGACAAATGTAGTATGACACAAAAAATCTTTTAGGGGAGCGTCTACTTCAACTAATAAATCAAATAAAAATACAAATATATCAACTAAAGAACAACAAACAGAAAACAACTCTGTAAATGTAACACAATCAAAATCAAGCTATATTAATACATCAAATAGTAAAGAAGCAATAAAACTCAATCAAACATCATCCACGAGAAATAATGCCATAACACCAACACCAACTACAAAAGAAATTCCTTATACCAAAATTACTGAAAAAATCAACCACAATGAAGGCCTAATGGAAACATTAACAACGAGGCCGCAAATATGAAAAAAATTATAAGAAAGGCAGCAAATGAGCCAATTCCAATCAGCAAACAAATTAAGGAGCGTAATAGTCCAGTTTGGTTCAATTCTGATATTGCTAAATTAATTCGAGAAAAAAACAAAGCTTGGAAGCGATACTGGAGAGTAAGAAGTCAACAGCCTGCATCAACTTCAGAAGAGTATGTGCCAAAGGTAAGAGGGAATCCAAAAAAGCCAAACTTTAAACTTGGACAAATTTTTTAAAGACCTTGAACCCAATGATGGATAATAGGATTCTGTAGAAGAAGGTGAAGAACATAAGGACTGCTAGAGTCTCAAACTTTCCGTCAATATTTCCTCAAAATAATATCATAGCTCACCCGGAAAATATTGCTGATATATTTGCAAAATTTTGGAGCTCCTTAGTTCTAATGACTCCTTTAATCACGATTTAATTACTAAGAAACTAGCAATAGACATTGACTTATGGCCTGATACTAAGAGCACAATCCAAAATTCTCAGAAGCATTACTGGCGCACCTTGGTTCGTTAAAAACATTAACATTCACAACGACTTGAATATACCAATCGTGAAAAGAGAAATCTATGATTGCAACCTGAAATATCTGCAAAAAATTAAAAGACATCCAAACCACCTAGCTAGAACACTGGTATATAATAAGGTAATGAATATTCTTCAAGAAACAAATCAGATTTGGAAAGCAATGCTTAAAATTTTAAAACCGTTTTAAGAATCTTCAAAAGAGTTTGAAGGGAAAAATTATCCAACTCCTCATTTAACTTTTGTCCATATAAACAACTTCAAAGAAATCTGTAATCCCGATATAGCCGATGTAAGTGTTGTGAAAATATTTAAAGAAAAGTTGAGTTATATGATAGATATTGTTGTTTTGCAAAACTTGAGTATCTATCACAAATTTGCATTATTTTTGTTTCCTCCAGGAAACAAATTAATATATTTTGAAGATAATGAAAAATAAAGCATACAATTGCCAATGCATGAATTTTATAACCTTATATTTTGGCAAATTAATTGAACAAGATAATCAAAACATATCCGAATCTTTGGTTTCAACACATTTCGTACAACCGATTGAGCTGAACAACTCACAGGAGGAAATCAGCAACGAAATTAAAACTTATCAGAATATAAATGTCAATTATTATGATGATTATAATGTACTTCAGTGGTGACATTTACATCAAAATAAATTTTCGTTTTTATATAAAGTAAGTTGCGCAATATTTGCTATTCCCGCTAGCAGTGCGGCTTTTGAAAGAACCTTTTCAAAAGCTACGCACTTGTTTTCCGAAAAACGTAATGTAATCGGCTCAAATCCAGATTCTGTTAATGAAATCATTTTCATTCATTCTAATATTGAGAGAGATAATTTAATAACTAATTTAATTTAACTTTTATATCGTTTATTCATATTTTTTATTTTAAAATAATTCATGATGTATGATGTTTTATTAATTTTTGCTTTAAATAAAGAAATTTCATATCTAAAAGTACAAATTTCTATAAATATTTCTATATATTTAAAGGTAAATTAATTACATATATAAAATTGTATATAACCACACTAGTTCAATTTTTTTTAAAATAAGAAGTAAAAATGATTCTTTGTATTCAGAGTCATTGCAATATATTTCATTGCCTTAACTGTGCTGTGCCTTTAGTGTGTTCTCTGACACTAGTGTTATCAAGCAGTAAAGTAATGGTTCTCGAATGTCTTGGTTTGTTTTGTACGCTTTTGTGCCTCTCACTTATTCGATTCAGTTGCTGAGAACAAAACAGTGCAGTACAGTGCAAAAGAGATGAGTGAGTTGAAACCGGCTTCGAGTGTGCTCATGCAGCTCTTTAGTGTAAATTGAAATTTTCTATATCTTTGAGAGCGGACAGTGAGTTAGCTCGCATTATTATGTGTGTGTTGTTTCGTTTTCATCTTCGTACCTACGACTGGCTACTCAAGTAGATTATCGGGTGAATTGTTAGAGGAGCAGTTGTTTGCATACATCGAGAAATGCGCTGGATGACGAGGGGAGCTTTCGCACTGGTGGACGCTCAGACGCACATAGACTTGCTCTCATGTTACTGTTTACTGTTTTTATTTGTTTCTTTATGCTTAATTTCTGCTCACTTACTTGAAATCACCTTTTACACGGATGTTGATTTCTATAAATTAAACACTTAAATTACAAAATTAAACACTAAAAGAGTCACTACCTCATATAAATATTGTTTGTCAATAGATTATCAAATTATTATATACGTTTATTAACTTTTTGCGACTGATTATTTATGGCTATTTTATTATATTATTAAAAAAACAGGCCCGTATGTAATTCCAGAAATGCCAAGAATATTACACCCCACGGCTAACTCTTATTCCAGTGCAAGCGTCATTAAAGGAACTTCTGTTATGCTGAACAATCCACAATCCTCCAACGACATTTTAATTGCCACTAACAAGCAGGACGAGTTAGTTTATGGCAAACTATGCAAAATATGTTCCGTGAATTTATCAAAAGCGCCGTTAGCCAGAAAATGAATTTCATCGAATTCTGTCACTGGAATGCAATTATGTAAGCCAAAACAAACAAGAAATTGAAACCTATTTACAAAATTATGAAATAGAAGTTGTGTTGCTCTCAGAAAACATTTATCAAACAAAAACAACTTCCAAATTTCTGGCTATATATCATCCTGATTACAAGCACATGGTGGTACTGGTCTACTGTGACATCCTCAGGGCATCCCACCTACTGGGCTACAGACCCCAAAAGGTTGCCAGAAGTGATCGACTTTGCAGTTTTAAGGAAAACAAACAAATATGTTAGCGTAGGAAATAAAACTAAGTAAAGGAATAGGGTATGACATGAACACCCCAAAAATATTAAATCAGATGCCAGAAATCGCACTAAAACCAAAGACAATACCCGAACGAGATACCAACACTGTCTGCACATGCGCCCTCTTGGAGCGGTCTGTATCCAACACCCAATCCAACGGTATGCACAGCAAAAGAGTGCAATCAAATTCAATCCATGCCTCTCTCACTGGTCTGAGCGTAAAGCGAAGCCACCATCAGTGGATAAGTGCACCTTTAATATTGCAACTGCACACACACCAACAAATAGTTCAGATCTCTCAGCAGAAAATTTACCAATCAACCCAGCTGCGAAAAATCTTGATAGATACATTCTTATAACTAAGCGTAAGCGAAGTCCAAAATCTAGTGCCATCAAAGCAAACACTCCAAAAATTATTAAAACTCGTGAGACTAACTACCTACCTGGAGAGTCTCCTAGGGACAACCACACTCAGTGAGGAGGAAGGCCTTCTGGAGTCAGACTCAGAGACTGAGGCTGTTGTCACGGTGGTGGAGGTGATCAGCGCTACAAGTAGCAGAGATGCTACGAATAGTGCAGATTAACTTCCACCACTCGAAGGCGGTGTCTTCCAGCCTTCAGCTCCGTCTTGCAAAGGGCGGAGTAGACGTTGTCCTGATCCAAGAACCCAGGACACATGGGGACTTGGTATGTGGTCTCAGGACTGAAAATTACAGCTTACTGTATACCGTAAGTGAAGGAAGACCTAGGTCTTGTATCCTCATTAGGAATAATGTTAGCTCATTTATTCTCCCCAATTACAGCAACAAGGATTTAACGGCCGTCTGCCTGGAAACTGGCAAGGGACGGTACTGGTTGGTCTCGGCCTATATGGCGCATGACCATGAGATCCTTCCAGAAGCCAACCTACAGAAGCTTGTTGTGGATGCAAAGGCTCAACGGGTGGCTGTTATTATTGGATGCCAATGCGCACCACGACATCTGGGGAAGCACAGATGTCAATGAACGCGGTGAGTCATTATATGAATATATTGTAACGACTAACCTTTCTATATGTAATAAGGGGGACAGAACCCACTTTCATTACTGCTAATAGGCAAGAAGTCCTTGACTTAACCCTTGCCTCCGAATAAATTTTTCATCGGATCTTAAATTGGAGAGTTCTAGAGGAACATTCCTTTGCGTATCATAGGTAAAGTCAGTTTGATCTTCTAGATAGTTTACCTAGCCCTAAGGCTTTTAGAAATGTCAGGAAAGCAAACTGGGACCTCTACAAGGTGACTGTAGTTAAACTACTACCTCAGAACCCCACAAGCACAAGCACGTGTGACGAAAATGATAGGTCTGTGGAGGTTCTAACGGTTGCTCTTAATAAAGCTCTATTGGTCTCTTGCCCCCTCAGTAGACCCAGAGGGAAACAAAACCCACATGGTGGGGGAGGAAATTAGGGGACTCAGACAAAACTGTAGGAGACTTTTCAACAGCGCAAAGAAGCCTAGAGATAGTGCAGACTGGGCTTTATATAAGGCAGCATCAGAGTCTTCAAAAGTAAGCTTAGAAAGGCACAAAGAGAATCGTGGAGAAACTTTTGCGGTGACGTAGAAGATATCTCTGAGATTTCCAGATTGAGGAAGATCCTATCAACTGCTCCAATGGTACCTGGTTACCTGAGGACGGAGGATGGATCCTGGAATTCAAATAGTAATGAGACTCTAGAGCTTCTTCTGGACTCACTTCCCTGGTTGCTCGAGCACCATTCCGCGGAGAACAAAGCCCAGCGGGAATGTAGTTGAAGTCAACTCAGACAGTCACGAAGCCAAAATTGCAATGGGCTATCCATAGCTTCAAACCATTTAAAGCATTTGGGTCAGATGGTGTAGCTCCAATTGAAATTCAGCAGTCAGAGAATCTTATAATAGAGTGGCTGCTAAAGATCTACAATAGTTGACTTGAATTAGCGTATATTCCAAACTCAGGGAAGCATTTTTATACGCAAGGCCGGAAAAAGCTGGCACACAGCTCCAAGGGACTTAAGACCCATTAGTCTGTCCTCCTTCTGTCAGAAAAATCCTGGAAAGGTTGTTAGACATTCATCTGAGGCTCACTATAGACAGACAGAAGCTGTCAGTCTCTCAGCATGCCTACTTCAAGGGTAAATCGGTTGAGACCGCTTTACACTCCTTAGTCTCTAGTATTGAGTGCTCCCTGCACAACAAGGAGTTCTCCCTAGTGGCTTTCCTGGACATTGAGGGAGCTTTTAACAACATCAAATCAGACGCAATAATCGGTGCGATGCGGGACTTCGAGGTGGAACCCGCCATTAGCAGGTGGATTTAAAACATGCTTAGTAGCAGGATAATCAGTTCACAGCTGGGGGCGGCGTCGGCCAAGAAATCCATGTGCAGAGGCACACCTCAAGGTGGAGTTCTTTCACCCCTACTCTGGAATCTTGCGGTAAATCAGCTGCTTGTTCGACTGGAGAGGGAAGGGTACAAGGTGGTAGCGTATGCGGATGATGTTGCTATTAGTATCTCGGGTAAATGCATATCTGCTTTGAGGGACTTGATGCAAAACATGCTGAACATTCTCTCTAAATGGACTACGGACTGTGGGTTGGGGGTTAATCCGACCAAGACTAAGCTGGTACTCTTCACTAGGAAGTATAAAATTCCTCAATTTATTGCTCCAAAACTAATGGGTGTAGATATTGACCTTGTCAAGGAGGCTAAATATCTGGGCGTGATCCTAGATAGGAAGCTGAACTGGAAGGCTAATATAAGCGAGCGCATTAGGAAGGCTCAGGTAGCTCTGTACTCTTGCAAGAGTTATAGGCAAAAAATGGGGGTTACAGCCTAAGGTAGCCTATTGGATATATACAGATGTTGTACGACCAGTCCTTTTCTATGGGGTGCTTGCTTGGTGGACAGCCCTAAGTAAGTCCACATACAATAGGCTGATAACAAAGGTCCAAAGAACGGCAGAGGTATTCATAAGTAGTGCCATTAGAACGACTCCAACGGCAGCATTGGACATTATGCTCAATCTGCTGCATGTTAGGCTTTTTGGCGAAAAAATGGCTGCAAACTCAGCTATCAGGCTAAAAGCTACGCATCAATGGGATGCCAGGAATGTAGGTCATGCGTCCACTTTAAGAAATTTTGAGAGTATTCCTGACTCTTTCGACTACATCACACCAATGTATGCCTTCAATGGCATGTGCAAGATCTCCATTCCCTCCAGGGACGAATGGAAGGATGGCATCCCCCCTCATGTAGAAGGGGTTATCATCTACACAGATGGATCCAAACTACAGAGTAGGGTGGGAGGTGGTGTATTCTCAGAAGATTTGGACATTAACATGTCCTTTAGGATGCCCGACCACTGCAGTGTTTTTCAGGCAGAGGTTACGGCTATAGAGGCGGCACTGTCTTGGCTAAGGAAGAAGAAGATATCTAGACTTGATATTTGCATTTTGTCCGACAGTCAAGCTGCTTTGCGCTCCCTGGATTCGGTTATCACCTCAAAAGCCGTCAAGAGCTGCCACAAATCTTTAGACGAGATAGCTAAGCAGACCCGTCTGCATCTGTGCTGGGTTCCCGGTCACACAGATATTCCAGGGAACTGCAAGGCGGATGAACTTGCCCGTGAGGGTACTACCATACCGATTGAACCAGATAGGTCGCAATTCGGTATTCCTATTGACACATGTAAGACCTTAGTAAATAGAATATCCTTAGGAACAGCGGGCAGGCGCTGGTCTGAACTTTCAGGATGTAAAATAGCTAGACAAACCTGGCCAGAGATAAATGTCAAGCGCTCTAAGGACCTACTGGCTCTAAATAGACAAAGCATAGGTCCCGTGATTAGCGTCGTAACGGGACACTGGACTCTAGGCACACACGGGTGTAGGCTGGGGATCGCCTCTAACGACTTCTGCATGTTGAGTTGCATGGACGAGGAGGATGAAGCGTCCACTGTTCACCTGCTGTGCACGTGTCTAGCTTTGTCCAGAAGGAGGCGCACTTTCCTAGGCGACTACTTTTTGGACTCCTTGGGAGATATCTCACAAAAAAAAGGTTAGCTCCATGAACTGCTTCATTAAAAGCTCCAAATGGCTGGACCTTTGAAAGGGATGGAACCTGTTGTCCCATGCGGTATTACAAAGGGTCAATGTTGGCCTAAGTGCGCCCTTTTCGGGTGGCCGCCTTACTTACCTACCTATATAATTTGAAAGTCATATTCCATCAAGTCTAGTCCGATACGAGTCATTCTAGATGAGGGGTTGTTGTGTGTAAACAGTGATACTAGTGGTCTGTGATCTGTTACTACTGTGAATTTCGTTATAAACAGGTAGGGGTGAAAATGATTAATAACCCAATGAATGGCTAATAATTCTTTCTCAATAACAAGTTTGTAAATCTTGTGTTTATTGAGAGACCTGATGCATAATTGGATGCATCAGTAGTCAATATGAATTCTTCATCAAAATCAGGGTATCGAAGTACAAGTGAGTGAGTTATGCTCTCTTTCAGTTTCTTGAATGCTATTTCACATTCATCCGTCCATATGTATCGGTGTTTTTCTTTTGTAAGTTGTTTAATGGTTTTGCGATTTCAGCGAAATTTTGTATGAAGCGTCTGTAATAATTACAGAAAGGTACGAATCTTTTCATTTCATCCTTGTTTTTAGGAGTTGGATATACACAACTTTGCATGTTTCTGGGTCAGCTGTTACTCCATTAGAGGTAATTAAGTGACCCAGAAAAATTACTTCTGGTTTCAAAAAATTACACTTCTTCGGATTTAGTTTCAGATTATATTTTCTTATTCGCTTAAAGATTTTTACCAAATTGTCATTATGATGTTTTATTGATTTACCGAAAACAATTATGTCGTCTACGTAAAGGAAAGCATTACTCTATAATCCTGCTAGTGCGATAGTTAGCATACTCTGAAAGCTGTTCGAAGAGATTTTCAGACCAAAGGGAAGTCTTTTGAAGTGATATTGACCATCAGCAGTTGAAAATGCTGTTAAATGTCTTGACTCGTATTCTAAACGGATTCGATGGGAGGAGCAAGTCATGTCTAGGTTTGAGAAGTATTTGGATCTGCCTATCTTGCCAAGCACGTCTTCTAGTCTTGTAATCGGAAATTTATCGTCAACCAGTTTTTTATTTAATTGGCGGTAGTCTATTACTAGTCTCCACTATTTAGAATCATCTGAGCGCTTTTTTGGTACAACAAGTAACTGCAACTGGTAACTTGTAAGCACTAGTTTAGTGCTCAATTATCTGTTGCTGTAATAGATTCTTTACTTGCTCATTGATATTCCCCATTTGTGTAGGTGGTAGATGGTAGTTCTTGAAATATACAGGGTTTTTATCCGTTACACCTAAATGCTGTTCATAGAAATGGTTAACTAAGTGAAAAATATCTGCGTATTCTTCGCACAGTATCTCAATACTATCTTTTTCAAAAACATCTTGCGTGTCAAATTGTAGCAGTGGTTGTATTCGACTCCATCTCTTTGTGCTATTGTGCTGTATGCCATTTACTATGTAGTCATTTTTTATGGGTTTGCATTTTATTTCTAGTTTGTTTAACTCTATTGTGTCTTGTGTTGTGTTCAAAATGCGTGTTTGTTTTATACCTTTAGCTGGAATTATAGTATTGCTTAGGGTATACTCCTGCTTGTATTTCATTGATGCATACGAGCATGTCTTCAGTTATGTTCGCATTTACTTCGCATCTTGGTGGTATGGTGATGCAAAATAGTTTGCTTGTAAAATCAAGTACTAGTGACGTATTATTGTGTGTGAAGTGTGTGTTAGTGTGAGTGTTTCGTAATCTATCTAACCGCCGAATTTTAAAGGAAATCAGCTCCTAAAATTCCATCCGCTTTAACTGGAATACTGTCTTCTACAATTTGAAAGGTATGTTTTTGGTTTTCTTGTTGAACTTTTATGAAATTTCCGCTATGCCTAAAGTGTGAACATTGTCAATTGAAATGCCTATTTATGGACAAGAATATTGGCTGAAAATACCAATTTTTAACAATGAGATTTCTGCAACAGTGTCTACTAAAAAGTGTATGTAGGTGTTCTTGTATTTTAATTTAACAAAACGTCCTATATACTCGTATATGTCTGTATTTATAAAGCATGCTACTTTAGGTAATTTTTTGCTGCTCATGCCCGCACCACTCATATTGTTTTGTACCTCTAGCAGGCGGGGAGGTTGTCGTTTCTCTGTTGATATATGCAATCAGCTGTGTTTTGTGTAGTCGTTTCTACATACATTACTCTATTTCGTCCGGAGTTTCTTCGATGTTATTGTTTCTGTATATTTGCTGATTAGTATGTTGGTTGTTGTAGTGGTGGGCGTTGTTGTTGTTTCTCCAATTACGTCGGTAAGCAGTGCTGTTTGAAGTTTGTTGTCTGTAGTTATTGTAATAATTATTGATGTGGTTATTAGGGTAATGACCTCGTTGATTATTGACACCAAAATTATTGCTGTGATATCTGTTTCGCTGAGTCATATTGGACTGATTGTATTGTTGTCCTTCGCGATAGTTGTTGCTTCTATATGACAGAATGCGAGTCTCATTTGGCTTTCAAACTCGTCAGCAATTTGTACCGCTTCTTTGAATTGTTTGCTGCGGCTTGCTGCGATTGTTTGAATAGTTGACATGCTGGTGAGACTGTTTTTGAATGAATTAAAAGCTATAGTGTCGTTGTTGGTTATTATTGCTTTTTTGACTTCTGTAGGGGTGTCTGTCGTTTGTAATTTGTTTAAAGAACAAATGAGTTTTTCTATTTGTTCTGCGTAACGAGAAATTGTCCTATTACCCTGTCTCAGTTTCGACAGTTCATCTAAGACTGAATTTGCTGTCTTTGTTGGCTTTAGTAAATTTTTAAATTATATTATTAATGTCACTATGTTGTCTGCTCCTGCTAGTTCTAGCTAATTTTTGATTCTATCCGGGAGCTTGGTGTTGAAAACTAGTGTAAAGAATATGTTCTCACTGGTTGTAAGTACAGTGGTTTTCATTATTTCTACTAGGCTTACCATTTTAGATAAGTCTTCAGGCTTGCCTGAGAATTCAGGTTTAGCCTTCAGGCAGTCAATTATAATAAATAACGTCATAGCCAGCATTGACGAATGGTCCGTAATTCTCTTCCTTTGTTTGAAAATGATGATTACCTATGATTTTATTTATGAAATCGCTTAACGTCTTAAACCTAGCTATAAATGTGTGCCTTTCTAAACCGGGCGCTTGATTAAGTTCTAACTCAAAACATGCAGTCTGAGTGCTAAGTGTTAATTGTAATTCTTGTATGTATTTTTCAGTATAAACTCAATTGGGTCTTTTTCTTAAATTACATACAATTTGCTGAAGTCTTTCTAACGAAGGGAGGTTCAGAATTTATTTTCTATATACAACCTCGCTTAAGTCAAATATAGACATTGCTGCCTTTACTTTCTGTTTCCTGTTGTATTCCCTATACATGTGTAGTAGCGTTATTCCGAAATGTAGTCCTACAATAATCATAATTACTCATAGTTTCACATCGTGATCCTCTAAGATATCAGAGTGGTGACTCTGCATATTTAAAATGGTAACCTGTGCATCTCCACTATGGTTCTCTACTTTGGATTTAGTACTACCCAATTTTCATAGTTATATATATTTACGTTATATTTTTGTATTTATATTTAAATTGCTCAATTTTATAAATTAGAAAACTACTATTCTTATGATATAATTATAGTTTAATTATTTATTTCTCTTAGAATGGTCCGTGTGGAGTCATCGTTCCAATGGTACGGCATCTGGATACAGAGCGTCTTGTTTTGATGATCCTTTCTGCTTTATAGTGTCCAAATGGCTGGCTGCTCTACTGCATATTTTGTCGAATAGTGAATGGAACTCTGCGTCGTTCATCCCTGATACACTTTTTGCAGTTTGTTGTTTAGTGCTATGCAGGAAATTGCGGGATCGGTGTGGTAGGATCGCCATGTAATACGTAAACTATTATTTGTCTTGCCTAGGAAGTTCATGGGCTCATGTGATAATTTTTAATTGCGCGAGAGCTTCCACACTTTGATCTCAGCGCCTAAAGAGGCAGCCAAATGTTTAATGTTAAAGCGACTTTAGAAGTCAGCTCAATAGAGTTCAACAGAATGAGTTATGTGTCAGAACTGAATCTTTATTTTTCAAACTAGCCTCTTTTATTCTTAAATCTTAGTTTACAATTTTGGTTCAATTTACATTCACTTTTCCACTTTTCAGTCAATATTTCCAATATCCCATGTGCAAGCAATAAAATATGTTTTCATATCTATCACGTCTGTTTTGTACTAGCTTTTTTCATTGGAATTGATTATTGTGATGTAATTAAAGGAACTATTGTATTATGAACTACATTCTCTCATCTCTCATCATTATCATTTTCACTTTTTACTTGTTTGTGTTCCGTAATTTTGTTTTATCTTTTCTCTTTTAATTGTCTATTCACATTTAATTTTCTTTTATTTGGTTTAAAATAATTATCTTTTAATTTTTTTAGTTTGTTTTCATATAAATTATTTTGTTTCATTCTTTCATTCCGACTATTTGCAAATGAATCATTATCATTTATGAAAGAAGCCATTTTATAATCACCGTTTTTGTTATCATCTTTATCATCATTAGCATCATTAGCATCATTAACATCATCATCATCATCATCTTCATCATCATCATCATTATCATAGTTTTCATCATAGACAGTCCTTGAAATATTTTCTTTATTTTTCAAGTTTCTAATTATTTCATTCAGAGGTTTTGTTATAGGTTGAAATGTATCTTCCAACATATTTACCCTATCTATTGCATTTGATTTGAAATTTTTTAGTTTTTCTTTTAATACTGCTCTTGTCTTTACTATATTTGCATTATCTCGTATTAAATGTTTTGGAATTTTCGTATAAGTTTGACATAAATAAAAACAATCAATCAACTTGTGTCTTCCCATACAAAAATAATCTCTTATTGTGTTTTGTTTATCACAAATTACATCATCGAATATTATTATAGAGTGTGGTTTAGCTTTAACTGGACTTATAACTTTTTCATTTTCCGAAAATGTGAAAAGCTTTATTCCCTTTATTGGATCAATCAATTTCTTTAGGTAGCAATATTTTGGTTGATACAAAGATTTTGAATATATGTCAATATTTTTGAAATTAAGACCGTTAGGTCTTTCTATTAGACTAAGCATAACATTAGTCTTAACACAGTCTGATGGACCTACAATAAGTGCACTATTGAATTTGGCAAAAGTGAACTATGAATAATTTTTATGTTGCTTCTTTAATCGCATATTGATAACTAGGGCAACCAAAAAATTGCACGAGCAAGATTTTTTTAAACACAGATAGATATGACAAAGTTATTCAATTACAAACATGTTTTAGACATTTTTGAATGATTTGGGCTATATATGTTAGAGCCAATTTTTGCCAAATTTGCAATAAATGCAAATTTTTGCCAATTCTGGTAATAAATGCTAATTCTGGTAATAAAAGCTAATATTGCCAATCTTAGTTATGAACGCTACTTTGTACATGCATGTTAAAAAACAACACAAATACAGTTGATCAAAGAAGTCGAGGAAGCAATTGATAAAGGGCAATGTACGGAGATTAAAGAGAAGCTTATATCGGTTTTATCTAAAAACAAAGGTTTCATTGAAATAAAAAAAATTGCAGCCCAAATTGAAGGAAAAAAAGTTAATTCTCCTTGTCACAATGCCACATACACTATTTCCGAAACGCAGGCTTTTAAATATGCGCCTATTACGTCCGTAGATGTAGAGCGAACGTTTGCAATGTATAAGAGCCTATACCGTGAAAACAGGCACAGTTTTCTGTTCAATAATTTGGCGGAAATATTTGTTGTGTACTGCAATAACAACCTCACTTAATTTTTTAATTAAATTTTTATGCTTTAAAATGTTTACTATTGAAGTAATGTTCTTTTAGTTATACGCCTTTTTTCGTGGTTTTTTGTTTTAATGTTTTCTCGACTCAATGATAATATGTGAGTAAAAGTGAATTATTGTACCTTTTTTTTGTTTTAAAAAGTCAAATAAAAAATGAATAAAAATATAAATTTTAACTAAAAACCATTTATTTTAAATAACATTTTAAATGCCAATTTTAGTTGCCAGTTTTTAAGATTTTATGGCAAGTTTTTAGCGCTGAAAAACTATTTTTTAGTGCCAATGATAACTAATATGTTTTAATATAAGTTCTCTATTATATGGAGAGACAAAACTAAAAGAACTTTTAGCAAGAGATCATTTAATTTAGCAAGGAATAAATCCATTGGATGCGGCTAGCAGAGAGCATGTTATTACATATTCACAATCAAAAGATATAAACAAAAGACGCTGACCAAATATTAGCTGAAAAAGCTTGGCGACGAGTAAAATCAAAAGATATGAAGTTAAGAGAACGTGCAGAGGCTGGATTTGTAACAAACGCTATGAAGACAAAAGTTAAATTTGGATTAGGACTGAATAATAACATTTGTAAATCAAGAAGAAAAAAAGAAGAAAGAGAAAGCCAAAAACATAAAAAAACTATTTTCTACTACTGCCAAAAACACCCTGAAAATCTTAAAAAAAGAAAAACCTGATAATATAAACGATGCTGTTAGAACTGTTCAAAAACCTGTAAATTCAAGTTTCAGAAAGAAAAAAGGTAATATTGCTATACCGAGAGTTATTCCAAATTTTTTTTTTCCATTTATTTCCAATTTTAACAGCGTTATCTGCACTTGGTGGTTTAGTTACTGGTGGATCTGCTATTGCTAAAGCTATAAATAATATAAAAAATGGAAAGGAACAACTAGCAGAGACTTGAAATAATAAATTATTTAAAAACACTTTTTGAATATAATTATAAACAAAAACAAAAATTCAATACTTTCAACTGTGGACATTAATGTTTAAATTTTCTTTTTCAAAAATTCGATTTCAAATAAAAAACAAAAAATGGTTCATTAATTTAAAAAGGAATAGAAATATATAATGAACTGTAGTTTCAAGCATATAGATTGTAATATATTGTATATATTATATACTAGATTTACTATAAAAGTAAGAATGTTGAAATATTTTTCATATAATTTTCAATCGTGAAACATCCAAAATATGGAGCAGAATAAAAGTAAATTTATTAAGAATGCCAAATTGGCTTTTGAAAATGCCCAACAAAACCATTTAATGGCAAAAGAAGCAGCTAAAACATGCACTAAAGATGTGTGTGCTATTAAAATGCAGCTTGCTAGAACAAAAACCGTAGGAGTCAAACATAATTTAACATTAAAAATCATTGCTATAGGAATAGTATAGCATTGCTATAGTATCGCGCTCGGTGCAAGCATCTACATTTGCATACTGATGGCAACCTTTCGAAACGTAGGAAAAATTGGACCTCTATTAGAGTTAAATTGGAAGATGCTAAGTCAACCTCTAGTAGACGGTAAGTTTAACGTTATTACTATTATGAAATGTCCTTAACTAAAAAAATGTTTTTTATTCATAGAATTTGAAGTGCAGTCATTATAAACCTTCCTCATAAAGATACTAAGAGGTTCTTGGAAGATTGCTGTAATGTTTTCAACCATCAGAAAAAGAAAATCTTAAGGGATACACCTTTCCTTAAGATAAATGCCATATTCTGCGGAAAGTTTGTAATTATAAAAGATCTCCCAGTTTATCAAGAAAGAAATCTAAAAATGTGGTTTGAGGAAAACGTTCGGGAAGCTGTACTGAAAAAGTTGGAAGAATTCCAGGAACGTGAGAGTGGTTGGGGGTTGTCAACCATCTTAAACTTGACTGTTAAAATAAACAATTTTACTCCACTGCATGGTTCGACGTACATACCGTTGCCGAAGGAAATTGAGACGAAGAAAGCAAGCATCAATATAAAAAACAGTGATAATGTATGCTTTGTCTGGGCGATGATATCAGCCCTCCATCCTGCTGAACGACCTTCTGATCGAGTTTCATCCTATCCTCATTACAAAGATATTTTCAATTTGAAGGGGATCCAATTTTAACAAATCCCACGCTTCGAGAAACAAAACCTCTCTGTCAACGTCTAAATTCTTAAAAAGATAAGGATCTCCTTATGCTACCTACATATTTAACAAAGAATAAAAATGAGCAGCACGTAAATCTGTTGATAGTGCAGAATAAATATTATAATGAGGATAAGGATGATCATGATGTTAGCGATGCAGATAATGAGGAACCGATACCACTTTGTGTGAGTCAAAAATTTAAGCAGGCTTCTATACAGTCAGATAGGGGGAAATCCACGGAGGGAGCGCTTCATTACCTTGTAACAAAGATAGAGAAAGCTCATTCTTAGATGTCGAGGGCGCCTTTGATAATACCGGTTACGGCTCTATAGAGGGGCTATGCTCTGCAAATATATCGATAAACCTACTGTTGGGTGGGTTAAAATTATCTTAAAAAGTAGAGAAATTAGCTCATCTGTGGGAGACGAGGCCGTAAGGCAATGAAAGGCTATCCCCAAGGCGGTGTGTTGTCACCCCTTCTATGGTCTTTAGTTATTCACGATCTCTTAGTCAAGTTACAAGAGTATGGCTTCGAGGCAAGTGGATATGCTGACGATTTTGCTGTCATTATCAGGGGCAAGTTTGACAGAACAGTATCCGACATTATGAATCAGGCTCTAGCCTTCATCTTAAATTGATATCGGGCAGAGTGGTTATGCATGAATCCTAGCAAAACAATTGTCGTTCCTTTTACAAACAGACTAGAATTGAACCATGGTACAATAGCTGGGAATCAACATAAAATATTCCGATGAGGTCAAATATCTAGGTGTAGTTCTGGATAAGCGACTGAATTGGAACTCTCACCTAAATTCGGTGATAAACAAAGCCACAAGAGCAATGTGGGCCAGTCGGAATCTCTTTGGTAGAACATGGGGTCTAGATTCAAAGATGATACACTGTATGTATGTAATGATGGTTAGACCAATCATTACCTATGCATCCCTTGGCCTAAGAGAACACAACTGTAGTGCATGTGCACTATTGCGCACCAACGTAGTGTAGCACAAAAACTACCTACGCAAACTCTACACATCCAAACCATACCAATACATAAGACACACCCATCCGCTGCACTGCGACTCTATGACACTTGACATGTGCAGCGTATTTAGAGTCCTAGCGTGCAGTCATTGGTGAATCAGTTTGTTTCACATTTGAGTGGATTTTGAGTTAGTCTTAAGCGAAAGGGATTAGACATAAACAATTTAGAATAATCGAAATTATTATCGAATTTATAACTCACAACAAATCATATAAAAAACCCTACTCGGGAATTAAATGAATCAGTTTCCAACTGGCAACTCAAACCAACTGCATTTTCTTGCAATCAGCCTTTCTTCGGCTTCAGCCTTTCTTCGGCTTCAGCCTTTCTTCGGCTCAAGTTAGTAATTTGCTCAATGGCGTCTTACCGAGCAACGCTCTGACGTATATACATATATTTGGTATTTACCATATACTCGTATACATATACATATAAAATATACGTGCATTACATGGCGATCCTGATAAACTCGTTCCAGTATATTTTCTAATTTCCTGCCAAGTCTGGAAAACTTTTGAAATTTTGAAATCCAGATTTGATGTCAAACATAGAAGAAGCGATTGCGTCTTTACCACCGGCTGGTCCAAAACCGCTATCAATTCAGGAGTACCGCGAACGGTTAAAACGCAGAGAGGAGCGAAGCTGACCAAGATTCCAAAAATTGCAGCACCACGAACATAGCGTCAAAGAGGTGGCAGACAGGTATATCTAAGAAAGCAGCACGCTCACCTATTATCATTAGTAAATGACACACGAAGACTCCCGACTTGGGACGAGGCCAATCAAGTGTGGACGCAAATAGATGCCATAGAACAAGAACAACAGAGAGGCGGCTGGACAAACAAAAGAAGTAATGGGGTCTCCTCAGTCTAAAGAGACAACGGTGATTACGGAAAATTTCGCTAATACCAATACCAACAATTTGACTACAACAGGAATTTTGGCCGGAGCAGCACCAACAATTGCGATTATTGTAATAGTATTATATGCATTTTTCAAACTTAATAACTACTTTAAACAATACGTACATAAGTGAGTAAATAAAATAAATGTTTAAATTAATAAATTTTTTAAAATAATTTATAAATAATGTTTAAGTTTTAATAATACTAAAAATGTTTACAAATAAAATCCGATTTTAAACATATATGGAAGAAGTAATTGTAACTTTAAAACGTATTTACTCAAATTTAAGAAAAACTCCGTATAGACTATACAAAAAGGAGACACTATTAGAAAAATTAGAAGAATTAGAGCAGTTAAGAAGTAGATTCATAGAACTACAAATTAAACTAACAGGCGAACACAGAGTTTGTACAGAACTTTTGATCTATTTTAAATAAATTTATCAGAATACTAAGGTCTTACTTGCCGAAAAATTAACGGCAGAGGAAGAAAAATTTACAGAAGAACTACCAATTCACAATAGAAATATGAGTAATTTTTTAATCTAGAAGTGGCTCTAAAAGTCATACCAACTTTTTCTGGGCAATACAAAGAATTGTCAGCATTTCTAAAAGTGGTAGAGCTTTTAGATGCAAGTTTAAACAATGACAGCAAGTTAGTACTACTACAGTTTGTCTGTGAGGTTAAACTGTCCGTTAGCGTTAAAACGGCAGTAACTTCAAACGAGGCTGCAGGAAAGATACAAAAGTACAAAATCTATTTCACAAATACAAACAACTCTGACCAATTTTTCACAGCGTAATAGTTCAATAACTAATTACAGTGACAATTCATTGACTCTCATAAGTGAACTTAACAGTTTGCAAATAAATGAATTGGAACCAACTGCAAGCGATAGTCAAAAACAGGTCATAAGCAAAATGAATGATAATTATGCTTTAACAATATTTAAGAATGGACTGGGCGAAAAGTATAAGGCAACAGTGTTTGCTGTCCAACCAAAAACACTATCAGATTCAGTTACTCTAGCTTTAGAACTAGAAAATAACCAGCAAACAGCAAGTGTAATGCATTTTAATAGAAATGCACAGCATAGAGCAAATTTTCGAAATCCAAGACAGTTCCAAAGTAACCAACATCAACGAAATCATAATACTTTTCGTGGCGACAGTTTTCAAAGGAAAAATTATCAAAACAATAGTAGACCAAACACCACCAGAGTAGGCAATGGATACAATAGATACAATTCAAACGTAAGACAAAGAGACAATAATCAAAGAAATTTTAGAGATAGAAATTTTAACAATAACAACAATTATAATAATAACAGAAACAGTAACAACAATTATAATAATAACAGAAACAGTAACAACAATTATAATAATAACGGTAACAATAATTTCAGACGTATACAAGGTGCGATCAAAAAATAACCGTTATTTTCATCTTTTCGTGAGTTACGTATGTTCGATGTTCGCATTTTTTTTTCTGTTATGTTGGTACACAAGTCTGTTATATATGTTGGCAATACCAACCATTTTGGATTGTCAGTTTGTTTTTGACAGATAAAAAGATTAGTCGTGTTTTGGTGTGCTCTTCGATTTTGTACTATTCGAAAAAATGGATCAAAGAAACTGTATTCAGTTTTGTGTAAAAAATGAAATTTAATGCGCAAGGACATTTGAAATGTTGACTGTGGCCTTTGGCGAGTCTACTATGAGCAGAACACAAGTTCAATTGTGGTATAACCGGTTTAAGGAAGGCCGAGAAGGTGTCAATGACGATGCTCGTCCTGGTCGCCCGAGCACGCCAACAACCGATGAAAACATTGACGCAGTGAAGAAAATGATTTTGGATAATCGTCGAATCACTATCAGAGAGGTTGCTGATGATGTTGGCATATCGTTCGATTTTTACGGATGTTTTAGGCATCGTGTAAACGTGCGGCAGCGAAGATTGTTCCAAAATTGCTAAATTTTGAGCAAAAACAACATCGCATGGACATCGCTCAGGAGCTGTTTTTGGCCAAAAACAAAACCGTTATCATGCCTCAACCACCGTATTCACCGGACTTGGCTCCCGCTGACTTTTTCCTCTTTCCAAAACTGAAGACACCGATGAAAGGAAAGCGTTTTGCTACGATTGAGGAGATAAAAGAAAAATCGAAACAGGAGCTGTTGGCGACACCAAAAAAAGCGTTTCAGAAGTGTTTCGAGGATTGGAAAAAACGCTGGCATAAGTGTATTATATCTGAGGGGAATTACTTTGAAGGGGACAAGATAGTTGTTGATGAATAAATAAATACTTTATTTTTTGATCACACAATAACGGTTATTTTTTGATCACACCTCGTACGTGTAATGAATCATTCGGAAAACGAGCAATACCCGGGGGGTTGGCAGAACGACTTTCCGGGGCAAGAACCGTAAAAATATACACAATTCCCCACAATTTGACGAATTACATCACTTTAAATTGTGAGACAACTAAAACAAAATTCACATTTCTTATTGGCACAGGTGCAGATATTTCAATCTGCAAGACACATACTAATATAACAAATCAGAAAATTTATACAGAAGAAAAGTGCACACTTACAGGAATAACTTCTCAAGAAATTCAATCAATAGGCACAACTAGATTAAAACTAAAAATAGTTAATGACAGTATAGTCCACAAATTCCGCATAGTAGATTTAGATTTTCCAATACCAACCGATGGCATAATAGGAAGAGATTTCTTACAGAAATATATTTGCAAAATAGATTACGAGACTTTTACTATCACGATAATTATTCACGAAGAGGACATAATTTTACCGATAAAAACAAGGCACACACAGTTAAGACAAATCAGTGTACCTCCAAGATCGGAAGCAATATGTCCTATCAATTTAGGTTTAAAACAAGATAGCGTAGTTTTAAATAAATAAATTGCAAAAGGAATTTTTGTAACCAATTCTTTAGCACCATCGAGAGGTATAACACATATTAAAGTTTTAAACACTAATGAATTTGAAATTACTCTTACAGATTTGGATATTTCAGACAGAACCATTAGACAATTACAATATTTTAAAATACACGCAACAAAATAGTGAAAATGATAATTCTAGATTTAAAAAGAATACAGACACTTGAATATGAAGCAATAAATGAGAATTACAGAAACTCAATAATTGGTATATTTCGTAAATATCAACAAATATTTCATGTTGATGACGAACCGCTGACGGTGAACAATTTCTACACGCAAAAGTTACAGTTATCCCAAAAACACCAGTATACAAAAAAAACTATAGATTGCCACAAGCACATCATGAGGAGATATAAAAAGAAGTCGACAAACTGTTGCAAAAAGATTTGACAGAACCATCAACGAGTGCATATAACTCACCTTTACTCATAGTTCCAAAGAAAGCTTTGTCAGGAGAAAAGAAATGGATATTAGTCGTAGACTTCCGACAACTGAATAAAAAAATCGTTAACGATAAATTCCCATTAACAAGAATGGAAGATCTTCTACACCGTCTAGGAAGAGCAAACTATTTTTCAACTCTCGATATGACAAGTTCCTTCCATCAAATAGAGCTATGCAAGAATTCGAGACCATTGACAGCATTTTCCACATCCAATGGACATTATCAATTTAAGAGACTACCGTTTGGTTTAAAGATTTCTTCTAATAGTTTCCAGAGGATGCTGACTATAGCACTCAGCGGTTTGGACTCGAAAGCATTTATATATGTTGATGATAATATAATATTCGTTTGAAGTATAAAGCACCACAACGAGAACTTGACTAAAGTATTTGATCGTTTATTGCAATACAATTTAAAACTAAATCCTCAAAAATGTAGTTTTCTATAATCAGAAGTTGTATATTTGGGCCATTTAACAACTAGTGAAGGCATAAGAACAGATCCAAACAAACATAAGGTAATCGAGGAATACCCACTCCAAATAATTCAGACGATGTCCGAAGTTTTGTAGCTTTCTGCAACTATTATAGAAAATTTATTCAAAATTTCGCGCACATAGCTAAGTGTTTAAACAATTTATTGAAGAAAAATGAACAATTTTTATGGACAGACGAATGTCAAGATGCATTCACAGTTTTGAAAAAGAAATTAATAAATCCGCCAATACTTCAGTATTCTAATTTTGATAAAAATTTCATTTTAACCACTGATGCATCAAATTTTGCTATATACGCAATACTTTCGCAGGGAGAAATAGGACAAGATTTACCTATCTCTTATGCAAGCAAGTCTCTGAATAAACATGAGATGAATAAATCAGTGATTGAAAAGGAACTTTTAGCAATACACTGGGGCATACATTTTTTCCAACCTTACCTTTATGGACGGAAATTCACAGTGGTGATAGACCACAGACCGTAAGTCGCATTGATTACACTTAAAAACCCATCTTCCAAGTTAACTAGAATAAGGTTAGATTTGTCCGACTATGATTTCGACATTATATATAAAAAATGCAAAATAAACACCAATGCGGATGCACTGTCAAGAATAAAAATCGATTCTGATGTACTAAAATCAATGATTCCGAAACAAAACGATGAATCCGTTAACAAATCATTAGTAACTACAAGGGGCATGTGTGCTAAAAAGCACACAGACATAAATCAGGAGAAATGTAGCTCTCATTCAAAGTCTGATCAACTTCACATATCTGACGTCAGGAATGTAAGAAAATTGAAATTTGTATTTATGAGCAATAAGAAGGGTATCCGTATTAAAATAAATAAAGATGAGATACTTGTGATAAGCGGTGATACTCCATCGAACCCAGGTTCGCTATTGGAAAACCACTATCAAAGATAAACAAGTCAAATATATAAGAACTAGCGCTAGATGAGAAAGATGATATATTTAGGTACGTAACGAAAGAAAAATTAAAAGAGGAATATAATAAGTTGCAACAGAAGAATAAAGAAAAAAATGAATGCTCAAAATTGAATTGTAGATAACGTAATTGTGTATAAACTAATCGCAGAATATCACGATTCGCCTTACGGAGGGCATTTTGGTGTAAGAAAAGCCGTTTTAAAATTGAAACAAAAATACTTTTGGAAGAATATGGGAAAAATGGTGAAAAATATTATCACAAATTGTAAACATTATGCTTAGAATAAACAAATACGACATACTAAAAAACAAATGGTTATTAAAGACACTCCGACGACTAGTTTTGAAACTGTAGTAATTATTACTGTCGGTCCGCTAAGAATATCTAATGGGTACAGATATATTTTAACGGCGCAGTACGAATTGACAAAATTTTTGATAGCGCACCCCATGGAAACCAAAGATGCCGACACTGTAGTTAAAACACTTGTTGACCAATTCATTCTCAAGAATGGTAATTTCAAAAATTTGAAATCGGACAAGGGCACAGAGTTCGTAAACGAACTAATGAAAAATGTATGTAAAAATCTAAAAATGAATCAAATATTTTCAACCCCTTATCATCACGAATTGCTGGGTTCAGTAGAGCGCAATCACCGCATTTTTAATGAATTCATGTTGACGTTCGCAAACGATAACGAGTGGGACAAATGGATATCATTTTACACTTTTGCTTACAATACGACACCACATGTCGATACGGGTTACTCACCATATGAGCTTGTGTTTGGTAAACTGCCACACTTACCAAGCGACCTAATGGAAACAAGAGAACCAATTTATGATATTGAGAATTATGCGAATGAACTGAAGTTGAGAATGAGAACGTCAATAAACAAAGCAAGGGAATTGGTCGAAGTTGTGAAAAAGAAAAGAAGCATTGAAAGCAAAACAAATGAAAATGCACTTAATGCAACCATAGGAGACCTAGTATTAATAAAATTAGGTAATCGTAAAAAGTCTCAAAGTCTATACCATGGTCCTTATAGAATTTCAACACAAAACGGAGTAAATTCATTCACATTAATAAACGGAATGGAGAAGAAAATGCATAACAATATGCTAAAATGATACAATGTTTTAATATGAGAATATAAAAATGGAAAACAAATAAATGTATGAATAAAAATATATAATAAAAAAAAATATATATATAGTATTATTAAACTACTATTATAAGAAATTGTAAACATATAGTTAATGCATATGTAAATTTTATTCATATTACAATACTAGCACATAAGACAAATTATTTCTCATATAAATATATATACTAAATACAAATCTAATAAGTAACAACTTAGTATTACATTAAATCCGATAAGTAAAAATTAGAATCAAATAAGTAAGAACTCATTTCCACCACACACAAACACATACAAATTTAAAGTTGTTTTTTTCTCTTTAAAACAACTGTAAATTTTTTCTTAAACGGTGAGGGGGAACGGTGTATGTGCACTATTGCGCACCAACGTAGTGTAGCACAAAAACTACCTACGCAAACTCTACACATCCAAACCATACCAATACATAAGACACACCCATCCGCTGCACTGCGACCCTATGGCACTTGACATGTGCTGTGTAATTAAAGTGCTAGCGTGCAGTCATTGGTGAATCAGTTTGTTTTACATTTGAGTGGAATTTGAGTTAGTCTTAAGCGAAAGGGATTAGACATAAACAATTTAGAATAATCGAAATTGTTATCGAACTTATAACTCACAACAAATCATATAAAAAACCCTACTCGGGAATTAAACGAATCAGTTTCCAACTGGCAACTCAAACCAACTGTATTTTTCTTGCAATCAGCCTTTCTTCGGCTCAAGTTAGTAATTTGCTCAATTGCGTCTTGCCGAGCAACGCTCTGACGTATATACATATATTTGGTATTTGCCATATATACATATATAAAATATTCTCGCACAAATATACGTGCATTAATAAGAATCTGGTACGAAAATACTTATAAGTTTTCAAAGGCAAGCTTGCCTGGCAATCATCGGTGCCATGCGAAACTGCCCAAATGCTGCTATTGAGGCCATAATAGGACTATCCCCACTACATGCATTCGTGAAAAAATGTGCTGTTAAAAGCGTATTGAAGATGAAAATCTTGTCTACACAAGAACCTCATGACTATGGTAATTTAAATATTTAAAAAAAACATACCGGATCAAAACATAATGGATTATATGATCCCAAAACGACAGTTTGATCGCAACTTTGAGATTATTATCTCAGACCGTGATGAATGGAACATAGGAGGACCTTGAGTCGACCCTAGAAGTCCAGAATGGTTCACAGACGGTTCAAAAACAAACATCGGAGTCGGTGCAGAGGCTATGGACCAAATACCCAAATCTCAGAACCAATGGCCAGGTGGCCTAACGTCTTCCAGGCTGAAATTCAAGCAATCTCAATCTGTGCGAGGACAAATCTGAAAAGGGGTATCAAGGGCGCACACATAGCTATCCATTCAGATAGTCAAGCTGCATTACAGGCATTAGCTTCATATTTTTTATAATCGAAACTGGTGGAAGAATGCTTCAACAACCTACAATCTCTAGGAGCAACAAATAAGGTTGCAAATTTGCTGGGTCCCAGGTCACTCGGGGATTGAAGGCAATGAAATTGCTTACGAGCTGACTAGGGCCGGTTCCGCAGCAAGCCTCATAGGTCCGGAGCCATACTGTGGTATCAACTGGGCGGAGGCTAAATCCAGGGTAGATAACTGGGAACATAGTCTCAGAATGTCACACTGGGAAGGGACAGAGGGGCTTCGCCAAGTCAAAAAACTGGTAAGGCCATTCACCTACAATAAAGAATTGCGCAATATGTGGAAAGCAGACATAGGAAAAATAGTAGGTTTTCTATCAGATCATACTACCTGAAATGTCACCTGACTAAAATCCACATTCTTGAGGATACGGAGCTCCGGCTTTGTCTAGAAGAAGAGGAAACAACAGAATACATACTGTGCGACTGCATTGCGTTGGCAAGAACCAGAATGAATATATTCCGCCGCGACCAGTTGGCTCTGGAGGAATTAAAAAAGGCTCCGGTTATGGATATTCTCAAATTCATCCATAAAGCGGAAAAGATAATGAAAGAACATGACTTTCAACTACTTCCTTTCTGTAGAGAAGGAACATCTAGGTAGAAAAGAACCTGATAACTTTAATTGTGACGATTTGACAACACCAAACGGACGAAATGCTATGGCATTACGGGAGAAACGCCGGTACTAAACCTATATAGTAGATCGGACAGTTGTGATCACATGGATCATTATTGACAAATGTAGTATGACACAAAAAATCTTTTAGGGGAGCGTCTACTTCAACTAATAAATCAAATAAAAATACAAATATATCAACTAAAGAACAACAAACAGAAAACAACTCTGTAAATGTAACACAATCAAAATCAAGCTATATTAATACATCAAATAGTAAAGAAGCAATAAAACTCAATCAAACATCATCCACGAGAAATAATGCCATAACACCAACACCAACTACAAAAGAAATTCCTTATACCAAAATTACTGAAAAAATCAACCACAATGAAGGCCTAATGGAAACATTAACAACGAGGCCGCAAATATGAAAAAAATTATAAGAAAGGCAGCAAATGAGCCAATTCCAATCAGCAAACAAATTAAGGAGCGTAATAGTCCAGTTTGGTTCAATTCTGATATTGCTAAATTAATTCGAGAAAAAAACAAAGCTTGGAAGCGATACTGGAGAGTAAGAAGTCAACAGCCTGCATCAACTTCAGAAGAGTATGTGCCAAAGGTAAGAGGGAATCCAAAAAAGCCAAACTTTAAACTTGGACAAATTTTTTAAAGACCTTGAACCCAATGATGGATAATAGGATTCTGTAGAAGAAGGTGAAGAACATAAGGACTGCTAGAGTCTCAAACTTTCCGTCAATATTTCCTCAAAATAATATCATAGCTCACCCGGAAAATATTGCTGATATATTTGCAAAATTTTGGAGCTCCTTAGTTCTAATGACTCCTTTAATCACGATTTAATTACTAAGAAACTAGCAATAGACATTGACTTATGGCCTGATACTAAGAGCACAATCCAAAATTCTCAGAAGCATTACTGGCGCACCTTGGTTCGTTAAAAACATTAACATTCACAACGACTTGAATATACCAATCGTGAAAAGAGAAATCTATGATTGCAACCTGAAATATCTGCAAAAAATTAAAAGACATCCAAACCACCTAGCTAGAACACTGGTATATAATAAGGTAATGAATATTCTTCAAGAAACAAATCAGATTTGGAAAGCAATGCTTAAAATTTTAAAACCGTTTTAAGAATCTTCAAAAGAGTTTGAAGGGAAAAATTATCCAACTCCTCATTTAACTTTTGTCCATATAAACAACTTCAAAGAAATCTGTAATCCCGATATAGCCGATGTAAGTGTTGTGAAAATATTTAAAGAAAAGTTGAGTTATATGATAGATATTGTTGTTTTGCAAAACTTGAGTATCTATCACAAATTTGCATTATTTTTGTTTCCTCCAGGAAACAAATTAATATATTTTGAAGATAATGAAAAATAAAGCATACAATTGCCAATGCATGAATTTTATAACCTTATATTTTGGCAAATTAATTGAACAAGATAATCAAAACATATCCGAATCTTTGGTTTCAACACATTTCGTACAACCGATTGAGCTGAACAACTCACAGGAGGAAATCAGCAACGAAATTAAAACTTATCAGAATATAAATGTCAATTATTATGATGATTATAATGTACTTCAGTGGTGACATTTACATCAAAATAAATTTTCGTTTTTATATAAAGTAAGTTGCGCAATATTTGCTATTCCCGCTAGCAGTGCGGCTTTTGAAAGAACCTTTTCAAAAGCTACGCACTTGTTTTCCGAAAAACGTAATGTAATCGGCTCAAATCCAGATTCTGTTAATGAAATCATTTTCATTCATTCTAATATTGAGAGAGATAATTTAATAACTAATTTAATTTAACTTTTATATCGTTTATTCATATTTTTTATTTTAAAATAATTCATGATGTATGATGTTTTATTAATTTTTGCTTTAAATAAAGAAATTTCATATCTAAAAGTACAAATTTCTATAAATATTTCTATATATTTAAAGGTAAATTAATTACATATATAAAATTGTATATAACCACACTAGTTCAATTTTTTTTAAAATAAGAAGTAAAAATGATTCTTTGTATTCAGAGTCATTGCAATATATTTCATTGCCTTAACTGTGCTGTGCCTTTAGTGTGTTCTCTGACACTAGTGTTATCAAGCAGTAAAGTAATGGTTCTCGAATGTCTTGGTTTGTTTTGTACGCTTTTGTGCCTCTCACTTATTCGATTCAGTTGCTGAGAACAAAACAGTGCAGTACAGTGCAAAAGAGATGAGTGAGTTGAAACCGGCTTCGAGTGTGCTCATGCAGCTCTTTAGTGTAAATTGAAATTTTCTATATCTTTGAGAGCGGACAGTGAGTTAGCTCGCATTATTATGTGTGTGTTGTTTCGTTTTCATCTTCGTACCTACGACTGGCTACTCAAGTAGATTATCGGGTGAATTGTTAGAGGAGCAGTTGTTTGCATACATCGAGAAATGCGCTGGATGACGAGGGGAGCTTTCGCACTGGTGGACGCTCAGACGCACATAGACTTGCTCTCATGTTACTGTTTACTGTTTTTATTTGTTTCTTTATGCTTAATTTCTGCTCACTTACTTGAAATCACCTTTTACACGGATGTTGATTTCTATAAATTAAACACTTAAATTACAAAATTAAACACTAAAAGAGTCACTACCTCATATAAATATTGTTTGTCAATAGATTATCAAATTATTATATACGTTTATTAACTTTTTGCGACTGATTATTTATGGCTATTTTATTATATTATTAAAAAAACAGGCCCGTATGTAATTCCAGAAATGCCAAGAATATTACACCCCACGGCTAACTCTTATTCCAGTGCAAGCGTCATTAAAGGAACTTCTGTTATGCTGAACAATCCACAATCCTCCAACGACATTTTAATTGCCACTAACAAGCAGGACGAGTTAGTTTATGGCAAACTATGCAAAATATGTTCCGTGAATTTATCAAAAGCGCCGTTAGCCAGAAAATGAATTTCATCGAATTCTGTCACTGGAATGCAATTATGTAAGCCAAAACAAACAAGAAATTGAAACCTATTTACAAAATTATGAAATAGAAGTTGTGTTGCTCTCAGAAAACATTTATCAAACAAAAACAACTTCCAAATTTCTGGCTATATATCATCCTGATTACAAGCACATGGTGGTACTGGTCTACTGTGACATCCTCAGGGCATCCCACCTACTGGGCTACAGACCCCAAAAGGTTGCCAGAAGTGATCGACTTTGCAGTTTTAAGGAAAACAAACAAATATGTTAGCGTAGGAAATAAAACTAAGTAAAGGAATAGGGTATGACATGAACACCCCAAAAATATTAAATCAGATGCCAGAAATCGCACTAAAACCAAAGACAATACCCGAACGAGATACCAACACTGTCTGCACATGCGCCCTCTTGGAGCGGTCTGTATCCAACACCCAATCCAACGGTATGCACAGCAAAAGAGTGCAATCAAATTCAATCCATGCCTCTCTCACTGGTCTGAGCGTAAAGCGAAGCCACCATCAGTGGATAAGTGCACCTTTAATATTGCAACTGCACACACACCAACAAATAGTTCAGATCTCTCAGCAGAAAATTTACCAATCAACCCAGCTGCGAAAAATCTTGATAGATACATTCTTATAACTAAGCGTAAGCGAAGTCCAAAATCTAGTGCCATCAAAGCAAACACTCCAAAAATTATTAAAACTCGTGAGACTAACTACCTACCTGGAGAGTCTCCTAGGGACAACCACACTCAGTGAGGAGGAAGGCCTTCTGGAGTCAGACTCAGAGACTGAGGCTGTTGTCACGGTGGTGGAGGTGATCAGCGCTACAAGTAGCAGAGATGCTACGAATAGTGCAGATTAACTTCCACCACTCGAAGGCGGTGTCTTCCAGCCTTCAGCTCCGTCTTGCAAAGGGCGGAGTAGACGTTGTCCTGATCCAAGAACCCAGGACACATGGGGACTTGGTATGTGGTCTCAGGACTGAAAATTACAGCTTACTGTATACCGTAAGTGAAGGAAGACCTAGGTCTTGTATCCTCATTAGGAATAATGTTAGCTCATTTATTCTCCCCAATTACAGCAACAAGGATTTAACGGCCGTCTGCCTGGAAACTGGCAAGGGACGGTACTGGTTGGTCTCGGCCTATATGGCGCATGACCATGAGATCCTTCCAGAAGCCAACCTACAGAAGCTTGTTGTGGATGCAAAGGCTCAACGGGTGGCTGTTATTATTGGATGCCAATGCGCACCACGACATCTGGGGAAGCACAGATGTCAATGAACGCGGTGAGTCATTATATGAATATATTGTAACGACTAACCTTTCTATATGTAATAAGGGGGACAGAACCCACTTTCATTACTGCTAATAGGCAAGAAGTCCTTGACTTAACCCTTGCCTCCGAATAAATTTTTCATCGGATCTTAAATTGGAGAGTTCTAGAGGAACATTCCTTTGCGTATCATAGGTAAAGTCAGTTTGATCTTCTAGATAGTTTACCTAGCCCTAAGGCTTTTAGAAATGTCAGGAAAGCAAACTGGGACCTCTACAAGGTGACTGTAGTTAAACTACTACCTCAGAACCCCACAAGCACAAGCACGTGTGACGAAAATGATAGGTCTGTGGAGGTTCTAACGGTTGCTCTTAATAAAGCTCTATTGGTCTCTTGCCCCCTCAGTAGACCCAGAGGGAAACAAAACCCACATGGTGGGGGAGGAAATTAGGGGACTCAGACAAAACTGTAGGAGACTTTTCAACAGCGCAAAGAAGCCTAGAGATAGTGCAGACTGGGCTTTATATAAGGCAGCATCAGAGTCTTCAAAAGTAAGCTTAGAAAGGCACAAAGAGAATCGTGGAGAAACTTTTGCGGTGACGTAGAAGATATCTCTGAGATTTCCAGATTGAGGAAGATCCTATCAACTGCTCCAATGGTACCTGGTTACCTGAGGACGGAGGATGGATCCTGGAATTCAAATAGTAATGAGACTCTAGAGCTTCTTCTGGACTCACTTCCCTGGTTGCTCGAGCACCATTCCGCGGAGAACAAAGCCCAGCGGGAATGTAGTTGAAGTCAACTCAGACAGTCACGAAGCCAAAATTGCAATGGGCTATCCATAGCTTCAAACCATTTAAAGCATTTGGGTCAGATGGTGTAGCTCCAATTGAAATTCAGCAGTCAGAGAATCTTATAATAGAGTGGCTGCTAAAGATCTACAATAGTTGACTTGAATTAGCGTATATTCCAAACTCAGGGAAGCATTTTTATACGCAAGGCCGGAAAAAGCTGGCACACAGCTCCAAGGGACTTAAGACCCATTAGTCTGTCCTCCTTCTGTCAGAAAAATCCTGGAAAGGTTGTTAGACATTCATCTGAGGCTCACTATAGACAGACAGAAGCTGTCAGTCTCTCAGCATGCCTACTTCAAGGGTAAATCGGTTGAGACCGCTTTACACTCCTTAGTCTCTAGTATTGAGTGCTCCCTGCACAACAAGGAGTTCTCCCTAGTGGCTTTCCTGGACATTGAGGGAGCTTTTAACAACATCAAATCAGACGCAATAATCGGTGCGATGCGGGACTTCGAGGTGGAACCCGCCATTAGCAGGTGGATTTAAAACATGCTTAGTAGCAGGATAATCAGTTCACAGCTGGGGGCGGCGTCGGCCAAGAAATCCATGTGCAGAGGCACACCTCAAGGTGGAGTTCTTTCACCCCTACTCTGGAATCTTGCGGTAAATCAGCTGCTTGTTCGACTGGAGAGGGAAGGGTACAAGGTGGTAGCGTATGCGGATGATGTTGCTATTAGTATCTCGGGTAAATGCATATCTGCTTTGAGGGACTTGATGCAAAACATGCTGAACATTCTCTCTAAATGGACTACGGACTGTGGGTTGGGGGTTAATCCGACCAAGACTAAGCTGGTACTCTTCACTAGGAAGTATAAAATTCCTCAATTTATTGCTCCAAAACTAATGGGTGTAGATATTGACCTTGTCAAGGAGGCTAAATATCTGGGCGTGATCCTAGATAGGAAGCTGAACTGGAAGGCTAATATAAGCGAGCGCATTAGGAAGGCTCAGGTAGCTCTGTACTCTTGCAAGAGTTATAGGCAAAAAATGGGGGTTACAGCCTAAGGTAGCCTATTGGATATATACAGATGTTGTACGACCAGTCCTTTTCTATGGGGTGCTTGCTTGGTGGACAGCCCTAAGTAAGTCCACATACAATAGGCTGATAACAAAGGTCCAAAGAACGGCAGAGGTATTCATAAGTAGTGCCATTAGAACGACTCCAACGGCAGCATTGGACATTATGCTCAATCTGCTGCATGTTAGGCTTTTTGGCGAAAAAATGGCTGCAAACTCAGCTATCAGGCTAAAAGCTACGCATCAATGGGATGCCAGGAATGTAGGTCATGCGTCCACTTTAAGAAATTTTGAGAGTATTCCTGACTCTTTCGACTACATCACACCAATGTATGCCTTCAATGGCATGTGCAAGATCTCCATTCCCTCCAGGGACGAATGGAAGGATGGCATCCCCCCTCATGTAGAAGGGGTTATCATCTACACAGATGGATCCAAACTACAGAGTAGGGTGGGAGGTGGTGTATTCTCAGAAGATTTGGACATTAACATGTCCTTTAGGATGCCCGACCACTGCAGTGTTTTTCAGGCAGAGGTTACGGCTATAGAGGCGGCACTGTCTTGGCTAAGGAAGAAGAAGATATCTAGACTTGATATTTGCATTTTGTCCGACAGTCAAGCTGCTTTGCGCTCCCTGGATTCGGTTATCACCTCAAAAGCCGTCAAGAGCTGCCACAAATCTTTAGACGAGATAGCTAAGCAGACCCGTCTGCATCTGTGCTGGGTTCCCGGTCACACAGATATTCCAGGGAACTGCAAGGCGGATGAACTTGCCCGTGAGGGTACTACCATACCGATTGAACCAGATAGGTCGCAATTCGGTATTCCTATTGACACATGTAAGACCTTAGTAAATAGAATATCCTTAGGAACAGCGGGCAGGCGCTGGTCTGAACTTTCAGGATGTAAAATAGCTAGACAAACCTGGCCAGAGATAAATGTCAAGCGCTCTAAGGACCTACTGGCTCTAAATAGACAAAGCATAGGTCCCGTGATTAGCGTCGTAACGGGACACTGGACTCTAGGCACACACGGGTGTAGGCTGGGGATCGCCTCTAACGACTTCTGCATGTTGAGTTGCATGGACGAGGAGGATGAAGCGTCCACTGTTCACCTGCTGTGCACGTGTCTAGCTTTGTCCAGAAGGAGGCGCACTTTCCTAGGCGACTACTTTTTGGACTCCTTGGGAGATATCTCACAAAAAAAAGGTTAGCTCCATGAACTGCTTCATTAAAAGCTCCAAATGGCTGGACCTTTGAAAGGGATGGAACCTGTTGTCCCATGCGGTATTACAAAGGGTCAATGTTGGCCTAAGTGCGCCCTTTTCGGGTGGCCGCCTTACTTACCTACCTATATAATTTGAAAGTCATATTCCATCAAGTCTAGTCCGATACGAGTCATTCTAGATGAGGGGTTGTTGTGTGTAAACAGTGATACTAGTGGTCTGTGATCTGTTACTACTGTGAATTTCGTTATAAACAGGTAGGGGTGAAAATGATTAATAACCCAATGAATGGCTAATAATTCTTTCTCAATAACAAGTTTGTAAATCTTGTGTTTATTGAGAGACCTGATGCATAATTGGATGCATCAGTAGTCAATATGAATTCTTCATCAAAATCAGGGTATCGAAGTACAAGTGAGTGAGTTATGCTCTCTTTCAGTTTCTTGAATGCTATTTCACATTCATCCGTCCATATGTATCGGTGTTTTTCTTTTGTAAGTTGTTTAATGGTTTTGCGATTTCAGCGAAATTTTGTATGAAGCGTCTGTAATAATTACAGAAAGGTACGAATCTTTTCATTTCATCCTTGTTTTTAGGAGTTGGATATACACAACTTTGCATGTTTCTGGGTCAGCTGTTACTCCATTAGAGGTAATTAAGTGACCCAGAAAAATTACTTCTGGTTTCAAAAAATTACACTTCTTCGGATTTAGTTTCAGATTATATTTTCTTATTCGCTTAAAGATTTTTACCAAATTGTCATTATGATGTTTTATTGATTTACCGAAAACAATTATGTCGTCTACGTAAAGGAAAGCATTACTCTATAATCCTGCTAGTGCGATAGTTAGCATACTCTGAAAGCTGTTCGAAGAGATTTTCAGACCAAAGGGAAGTCTTTTGAAGTGATATTGACCATCAGCAGTTGAAAATGCTGTTAAATGTCTTGACTCGTATTCTAAACGGATTCGATGGGAGGAGCAAGTCATGTCTAGGTTTGAGAAGTATTTGGATCTGCCTATCTTGCCAAGCACGTCTTCTAGTCTTGTAATCGGAAATTTATCGTCAACCAGTTTTTTATTTAATTGGCGGTAGTCTATTACTAGTCTCCACTATTTAGAATCATCTGAGCGCTTTTTTGGTACAACAAGTAACTGCAACTGGTAACTTGTAAGCACTAGTTTAGTGCTCAATTATCTGTTGCTGTAATAGATTCTTTACTTGCTCATTGATATTCCCCATTTGTGTAGGTGGTAGATGGTAGTTCTTGAAATATACAGGGTTTTTATCCGTTACACCTAAATGCTGTTCATAGAAATGGTTAACTAAGTGAAAAATATCTGCGTATTCTTCGCACAGTATCTCAATACTATCTTTTTCAAAAACATCTTGCGTGTCAAATTGTAGCAGTGGTTGTATTCGACTCCATCTCTTTGTGCTATTGTGCTGTATGCCATTTACTATGTAGTCATTTTTTATGGGTTTGCATTTTATTTCTAGTTTGTTTAACTCTATTGTGTCTTGTGTTGTGTTCAAAATGCGTGTTTGTTTTATACCTTTAGCTGGAATTATAGTATTGCTTAGGGTATACTCCTGCTTGTATTTCATTGATGCATACGAGCATGTCTTCAGTTATGTTCGCATTTACTTCGCATCTTGGTGGTATGGTGATGCAAAATAGTTTGCTTGTAAAATCAAGTACTAGTGACGTATTATTGTGTGTGAAGTGTGTGTTAGTGTGAGTGTTTCGTAATCTATCTAACCGCCGAATTTTAAAGGAAATCAGCTCCTAAAATTCCATCCGCTTTAACTGGAATACTGTCTTCTACAATTTGAAAGGTATGTTTTTGGTTTTCTTGTTGAACTTTTATGAAATTTCCGCTATGCCTAAAGTGTGAACATTGTCAATTGAAATGCCTATTTATGGACAAGAATATTGGCTGAAAATACCAATTTTTAACAGTGAGATTTCTGCAACAGTGTCTACTAAAAAGTGTATGTAGGTGTTCTTGTATTTTAATTTAACAAAACGTCCTATATACTCGTATATGTCTGTATTTATAAAGCATGCTACTTTAGGTAATTTTTTGCTGCTCATGCCCGCACCACTCATATTGTTTTGTACCTCTAGCAGGCGGGGAGGTTGTCGTTTCTCTGTTGATATATGCAATCAGCTGTGTTTTGTGTAGTCGTTTCTACATACATTACTCTATTTCGTCCGGAGTTTCTTCGATGTTATTGTTTCTGTATATTTGCTGATTAGTATGTTGGTTGTTGTAGTGGTGGGCGTTGTTGTTGTTTCTCCAATTACGTCGGTAAGCAGTGCTGTTTGAAGTTTGTTGTCTGTAGTTATTGTAATAATTATTGATGTGGTTATTAGGGTAATGACCTCGTTGATTATTGACACCAAAATTATTGCTGTGATATCTGTTTCGCTGAGTCATATTGGACTGATTGTATTGTTGTCCTTCGCGATAGTTGTTGCTTCTATATGACAGAATGCGAGTCTCATTTGGCTTTCAAACTCGTCAGCAATTTGTACCGCTTCTTTGAATTGTTTGCTGCGGCTTGCTGCGATTGTTTGAATAGTTGACATGCTGGTGAGACTGTTTTTGAATGAATTAAAAGCTATAGTGTCGTTGTTGGTTATTATTGCTTTTTTGACTTCTGTAGGGGTGTCTGTCGTTTGTAATTTGTTTAAAGAACAAATGAGTTTTTCTATTTGTTCTGCGTAACGAGAAATTGTCCTATTACCCTGTCTCAGTTTCGACAGTTCATCTAAGACTGAATTTGCTGTCTTTGTTGGCTTTAGTAAATTTTTAAATTATATTATTAATGTCACTATGTTGTCTGCTCCTGCTAGTTCTAGCTAATTTTTGATTCTATCCGGGAGCTTGGTGTTGAAAACTAGTGTAAAGAATATGTTCTCACTGGTTGTAAGTACAGTGGTTTTCATTATTTCTACTAGGCTTACCATTTTAGATAAGTCTTCAGGCTTGCCTGAGAATTCAGGTTTAGCCTTCAGGCAGTCAATTATAATAAATAACGTCATAGCCAGCATTGACGAATGGTCCGTAATTCTCTTCCTTTGTTTGAAAATGATGATTACCTATGATTTTATTTATGAAATCGCTTAACGTCTTAAACCTAGCTATAAATGTGTGCCTTTCTAAACCGGGCGCTTGATTAAGTTCTAACTCAAAACATGCAGTCTGAGTGCTAAGTGTTAATTGTAATTCTTGTATGTATTTTTCAGTATAAACTCAATTGGGTCTTTTTCTTAAATTACATACAATTTGCTGAAGTCTTTCTAACGAAGGGAGGTTCAGAATTTATTTTCTATATACAACCTCGCTTAAGTCAAATATAGACATTGCTGCCTTTACTTTCTGTTTCCTGTTGTATTCCCTATACATGTGTAGTAGCGTTATTCCGAAATGTAGTCCTACAATAATCATAATTACTCATAGTTTCACATCGTGATCCTCTAAGATATCAGAGTGGTGACTCTGCATATTTAAAATGGTAACCTGTGCATCTCCACTATGGTTCTCTACTTTGGATTTAGTACTACCCAATTTTCATAGTTATATATATTTACGTTATATTTTTGTATTTATATTTAAATTGCTCAATTTTATAAATTAGAAAACTACTATTCTTATGATATAATTATAGTTTAATTATTTATTTCTCTTAGAATGGTCCGTGTGGAGTCATCGTTCCAATGGTACGGCATCTGGATACAGAGCGTCTTGTTTTGATGATCCTTTCTGCTTTATAGTGTCCAAATGGCTGGCTGCTCTACTGCATATTTTGTCGAATAGTGAATGGAACTCTGCGTCGTTCATCCCTGATACACTTTTTGCAGTTTGTTGTTTAGTGCTATGCAGGAAATTGCGGGATCGGTGTGGTAGGATCGCCATGTAATACGTAAACTATTATTTGTCTTGCCTAGGAAGTTCATGGGCTCATGTGATAATTTTTAATTGCGCGAGAGCTTCCACACTTTGATCTCAGCGCCTAAAGAGGCAGCCAAATGTTTAATGTTAAAGCGACTTTAGAAGTCAGCTCAATAGAGTTCAACAGAATGAGTTATGTGTCAGAACTGAATCTTTATTTTTCAAACTAGCCTCTTTTATTCTTAAATCTTAGTTTACAATTTTGGTTCAATTTACATTCACTTTTCCACTTTTCAGTCAATATTTCCAATATCCCATGTGCAAGCAATAAAATATGTTTTCATATCTATCACGTCTGTTTTGTACTAGCTTTTTTCATTGGAATTGATTATTGTGATGTAATTAAAGGAACTATTGTATTATGAACTACATTCTCTCATCTCTCATCATTATCATTTTCACTTTTTACTTGTTTGTGTTCCGTAATTTTGTTTTATCTTTTCTCTTTTAATTGTCTATTCACATTTAATTTTCTTTTATTTGGTTTAAAATAATTATCTTTTAATTTTTTTAGTTTGTTTTCATATAAATTATTTTGTTTCATTCTTTCATTCCGACTATTTGCAAATGAATCATTATCATTTATGAAAGAAGCCATTTTATAATCACCGTTTTTGTTATCATCTTTATCATCATTAGCATCATTAGCATCATTAACATCATCATCATCATCATCTTCATCATCATCATCATTATCATAGTTTTCATCATAGACAGTCCTTGAAATATTTTCTTTATTTTTCAAGTTTCTAATTATTTCATTCAGAGGTTTTGTTATAGGTTGAAATGTATCTTCCAACATATTTACCCTATCTATTGCATTTGATTTGAAATTTTTTAGTTTTTCTTTTAATACTGCTCTTGTCTTTACTATATTTGCATTATCTCGTATTAAATGTTTTGGAATTTTCGTATAAGTTTGACATAAATAAAAACAATCAATCAACTTGTGTCTTCCCATACAAAAATAATCTCTTATTGTGTTTTGTTTATCACAAATTACATCATCGAATATTATTATAGAGTGTGGTTTAGCTTTAACTGGACTTATAACTTTTTCATTTTCCGAAAATGTGAAAAGCTTTATTCCCTTTATTGGATCAATCAATTTCTTTAGGTAGCAATATTTTGGTTGATACAAAGATTTTGAATATATGTCAATATTTTTGAAATTAAGACCGTTAGGTCTTTCTATTAGACTAAGCATAACATTAGTCTTAACACAGTCTGATGGACCTACAATAAGTGCACTATTGAATTTGGCAAAAGTGAACTATGAATAATTTTTATGTTGCTTCTTTAATCGCATATTGATAACTAGGGCAACCAAAAAATTGCACGAGCAAGATTTTTTTAAACACAGATAGATATGACAAAGTTATTCAATTACAAACATGTTTTAGACATTTTTGAATGATTTGGGCTATATATGTTAGAGCCAATTTTTGCCAAATTTGCAATAAATGCAAATTTTTGCCAATTCTGGTAATAAATGCTAATTCTGGTAATAAAAGCTAATATTGCCAATCTTAGTTATGAACGCTACTTTGTACATGCATGTTAAAAAACAACACAAATACAGTTGATCAAAGAAGTCGAGGAAGCAATTGATAAAGGGCAATGTACGGAGATTAAAGAGAAGCTTATATCGGTTTTATCTAAAAACAAAGGTTTCATTGAAATAAAAAAAATTGCAGCCCAAATTGAAGGAAAAAAAGTTAATTCTCCTTGTCACAATGCCACATACACTATTTCCGAAACGCAGGCTTTTAAATATGCGCCTATTACGTCCGTAGATGTAGAGCGAACGTTTGCAATGTATAAGAGCCTATACCGTGAAAACAGGCACAGTTTTCTGTTCAATAATTTGGCGGAAATATTTGTTGTGTACTGCAATAACAACCTCACTTAATTTTTTAATTAAATTTTTATGCTTTAAAATGTTTACTATTGAAGTAATGTTCTTTTAGTTATACGCCTTTTTTCGTGGTTTTTTGTTTTAATGTTTTCTCGACTCAATGATAATATGTGAGTAAAAGTGAATTATTGTACCTTTTTTTTGTTTTAAAAAGTCAAATAAAAAATGAATAAAAATATAAATTTTAACTAAAAACCATTTATTTTAAATAACATTTTAAATGCCAATTTTAGTTGCCAGTTTTTAAGATTTTATGGCAAGTTTTTAGCGCTGAAAAACTATTTTTTAGTGCCAATGATAACTAATATGTTTTAATATAAGTTCTCTATTATATGGAGAGACAAAACTAAAAGAACTTTTAGCAAGAGATCATTTAATTTAGCAAGGAATAAATCCATTGGATGCGGCTAGCAGAGAGCATGTTATTACATATTCACAATCAAAAGATATAAACAAAAGACGCTGACCAAATATTAGCTGAAAAAGCTTGGCGACGAGTAAAATCAAAAGATATGAAGTTAAGAGAACGTGCAGAGGCTGGATTTGTAACAAACGCTATGAAGACAAAAGTTAAATTTGGATTAGGACTGAATAATAACATTTGTAAATCAAGAAGAAAAAAAGAAGAAAGAGAAAGCCAAAAACATAAAAAAACTATTTTCTACTACTGCCAAAAACACCCTGAAAATCTTAAAAAAAGAAAAACCTGATAATATAAACGATGCTGTTAGAACTGTTCAAAAACCTGTAAATTCAAGTTTCAGAAAGATAAAAGGTAATATTGCTATACCGAGAGTTATTCCAAATTTGTTTTTTTCCATTAATTCCAATTTTAACAGCGTTATCTGCACTTGGTGGTTTAGTTACTGGTGGATCTGCTATTGCTAAAGCTATAATTAATATAAAAAATGGAAAGGAACAACTAGCAGAGACTTGAAATAATTAATTATTTAAAAACACTTTTTGAATATAATTATAAACAAAAACAAAAATTCAATACTTTCAACTGTGGACATTAATGTTTAAATTTTCTTTTTCAAAAATTCGATTTCAAATAAAAAACAAAAAATGGTTCATTAATTTAAAAAGGAATAGAAATATATAATGAACTGTAGTTTCAAGCATATAGATTGTAATATATTGTATATATTATATACTAGATTTACTATAAAAGTAAGAATGTTGAAATATTTTTCATATAATTTTCAATCGTGAAACATCCAAAATATGGAGCAGAATAAAAGTAAATTTATTAAGAATGCCAAATTGGCTTTTGAAAATGCCCAACAAAACCATTTAATGGCAAAAGAAGCAGCTAAAACATGCACTAAAGATGTGTGTGCTATTAAAATGCAGCTTGCTAGAACAAAAACCGTAGGAGTCAAACATAATTTAACATTAAAAATCATTGCTATAGGAATAGTATAGCATTGCTATAGTATCGCGCTCGGTGCAAGCATCTACATTTGCATACTGATGGCAACCTTTCGAAACGTAGGAAAAATTGGACCTCTATTAGAGTTAAATTGGAAGATGCTAAGTCAACCTCTAGTAGACGGTAAGTTTAACGTTATTACTATTATGAAATGTCCTTAACTAAAAAAATGTTTTTTATTCATAGAATTTGAAGTGCAGTCATTATAAACCTTCCTCATAAAGATACTAAGAGGTTCTTGGAAGATTGCTGTAATGTTTTCAACCATCAGAAAAAGAAAATCTTAAGGGATACACCTTTCCTTAAGATAAATGCCATATTCTGCGGAAAGTTTGTAATTATAAAAGATCTCCCAGTTTATCAAGAAAGAAATCTAAAAATGTGGTTTGAGGAAAACGTTCGGGAAGCTGTACTGAAAAAGTTGGAAGAATTCCAGGAATGTGAGAGTGGTTGGGGGTTGTCAACCATCTTAAACTTGACTGTTAAAATAAACAATTTTACTCCACTGCATGGTTCGACGTACATACCGTTGCCGAAGGAAATTGAGACGAAGAAAGCAAGCATCAATATAAAAAACAGTGATAATGTATGCTTTGTCTGGGCGATGATATCAGCCCTCCATCCTGCTGAACGACATTCTGATCGAGTTTCATCCTATCCTCATTACAAAGATATTTTCAATTTGAAGGGGATCCAATTTTAACAAATCCCACGCTTCGAGAAACAAAACCTCTCTGTCAACGTCTAAATTCTTAAAAAGATAAGGATCTCCTTATGCTACCTACATATTTAACAAAGAATAAAAATGAGCAGCACGTAAATCTGTTGATAGTGCAGAATAAATATTATAATGAGGATAAGAACGATCATGATGTTAGCGATGCAGATAATGAGGAACCGATACCACTTTGTGTGAGTCAAAAATTTAAGCAGGCTTCTATACAGTCAGCGCTTCATTACCTTGTAACAAAGATAGAGAAAGCTCATTCTTAGATGAGCCTACTGTCTATCATGTATCATTCGAAAAACTTTTTCGCTTTTTAATGCCGCATCTCAATGGAAAACGCATTCTACCTCATCACCAATATGGCTTTCGCGAACACCATAGCAAAATAGAGCAAAAATTTAACTACAACAACTTTCACTGATGACACTGCTATCCGTAGCATTCACCCAAATCCCAAAACCGCATCTCGTGATCTAGATCGATAAATCAAAATGTACGCAGATCATATCTAAGATCTAAAAAAAAAAAAACTAAATAATGTTTCTGTTCCACGAGCAAAAGATGTTAAATATTTAGGAATTAATTTTGATAGACGTTTGACCTGGAAACGCACTTTGAAGCCAAGAAAAAGCATATGACATTAAAAGCGAATAGCCTACATTGACTTATGTACAAAAAAGATTCGAGTTTAGAAATATAGACGCCACAACGGATGAATATGTTATTAAAGCTGGAGTTTGTCAAGGTAGTATCTCCATGGTATCGTGATGTTTCTTCTTTATACGTTTGGATTTATCCACAAGTAGCAACATTGTTACGTCAAAATTCTCATATAACACTGCAATCTTATACTCAGATTTGAATATATAAACCACCTCCGAAACACTAAACGCCCATTTGCAGAAAATTGATGAGTTGCTTTCAAATTTGAGAATACGGGTAAATGAACTGAGAAATACTCACATTGTGTTTACTTATCGCTCAGTGTGTAATCTGGTATTTCATATTTCACTGATGAGACATTATTCAGCACCGAAGTTATATTTTTTATACACTTTTAAATGTTTCGTTAAATGATAATAGTTTTATTAATTTTCTTAGTTTTTATTCCATATGTATGTAAATAGTTTAAATTCAGAATTGTATAATGTTTTATATTAAATCCGCCATATACATATGTAAGCCCCCAAGTCTTTTCCTTTCAAAAAGGTCCGATCGTCTTTCACCATCAAACAAACTAACAAAACTGTCAATTTTAATAACTCAATTCGAGGGGCGTATGCTTTTGTAGGATTCGAAAATATGCCTAAGAAACGGAATGTGGAAAAAGACTACAAAGAAGAATGGTGAAGAAACTAAAGAGTGGGGTGCGTGCATACAGGTTTCGCGGGAGCATGTATATAAGTATATACACTTAGCAGAAAAAGTCTACGTACAACAAATGAAAACAACAAACTGAAGTTATTTATGCAATTTCGGGATGATTTTTTCAAATTTTGTTGAAGCACTATCATAGCCTTATAAGTTTACTGTATATTTGGAAAAAAAATTTAACAAAAAAATGAAGAAACAAAATATAACTGAACTTAAATCCAAAAAGAGAGAAATTCAATGTAGAAAAGGTACTACGTACAAAATATAAATGAAAGGAAAAATTTGCAATAATTTTCAAAATTAATATAAATAAATAATATTTAATAACTGGTTGGGTAACCATTTTTCTTAACTACATCTGCTAAACGTTTCGGTATTGATTGTACTCATTTCGGGGTGTCAGTGGTACTAATATTTGCGCACTCCGCCCGAATTACGACCTGGAGCATAGCTTTCGGGGAAGTCTGGTGATTTCGAATGCGTTGTTCTAGCAAATCCCATAAATAGTTAATCAGATTTAATTCGGGCGATTTTGGGCACGTGCGCAATTGATGGGGTGCATTACAAACGAGCAAAGCTTCACTACCTCTGCTGTAAGCTATGGGTCGTTATCGGGCAGGAAGTAAAATGATGGATCTAAGGAAACATTTTTTGCGCTGGTCTTCATCTTCCGTTTGAAGATATTTAGGTAGTCCATTTAATTCTCAATAAACTCCAATTTGCCCATTCTTGAAACTACCATGCACCCCAGATGATCATTCCTCCACAGCCGTGTTTAACTCTGCCAGTTAAATGATTTTTTTGGAAGACTGCACCGGGTCTCCCCTAGACTATCTTAGGTCCTTGAAAGCCAAACAAATTTATCGTTTTAGTCTTTTAACTTTTGAAACATACGGTTTTTTGCGAACGATACGGGCATGTTTTTTTTAGATTTTTGGTACAGTATCGGAACATAATTTTTGTATGTGCCTCTCCTCAACATCCTTTGCCAGTTCTGCTGCTGTTAGTCGTGGATTGACTTTTACTTGCCTTATAAGACACTGGGTTCCCCTGGTACTTAATAGTGATGGACGACCAGAGCGTGGTTTTGAGGTTAATTTACCCGTCTTTTTTAAGTTATTAATAACTGTTTGTATAGAAGAACGTGCGTGGTCTACAACTGCCACAATTTCACGGAATGTTTTCCCTTCTTTCGTTCACCTACGATGATTTCCTTTCGTTTAGCTTCAATCACAAAAAAATTGATTTTCTTCTTAAAATTTCTTTAAAATTCAGCAATAAAAATACCACTGCTAAAGTAACAGCCGTGATATTTTGGAGAAATTGTGTTTTTTTTTTGTCTCAATAAGTACCTTTATGCTTTTTGTATGTAGACTTTTGGTGCATTGAATTTCGCTTTTTGGATTTAAGTTCAGTTATTTTTTGTTTGGTGTTGCTATTGTCAACTTTTTTTTCAAATATACAATAAACCGAAAAGACATGATACTGCATCAACAAAGTTTTTAAAAATCATCCCTAAATTGTATAAATAACTTCAATTTGTAGTGTTCATATGTTGTACCTAGACTTTTTCTGCTGAAAAAATATGTGTATTATTTAAAAATATGTATATTATTTAAATGCTTATGTGTAAATTAATATGATATGATAACTAAATATGCTAAATGGTGATGTTGCTTCCAAACTATACACTATGAAATTGCACCATCACTCACCCTTAACAACGATTCCAACAACAAATGCAGCTTAGTATGTCGGAGCACATTTAGACAAAAGAGATGAAGTAGAAATACATGAAACTGAAACTCTCTAAATTAAATTTGCTACTCTGCAGAAAATTTCGGCTGAGTCTAGAACACAAAGTCTTGATATACAAAGTTTCCCTCCATAAAGCCGATCTAGACTTACGGACACAAGATCTTCCAGCTTATTGAAATCGTAGATTATTAAGGTAATAATACTGGTTCGAAAAACCTGAGGTAATTTTTGCGTGTTTTCTGAATAATTCTTTAGACTTAAACGAGACATCTTAAAGAAGCATGACCAGGATCCGAAAATGAATTATTCCATAATCAGCGTTTTTATTTATTGTGATTTGCCTTGCCTTCTTTCTTTTTTTATGGAATGTTGTTGTTGAATTAATACGTGTGTAGTGTACACATGGTCACCCGCAGCACACAACAATCAATAAAATACTTATAAAGCGCTAGCTCACGTTACATGCACAAATTCATACAACAACAAAAATTTGTGTTTGTAGAGTGTCCAAGCGAAGTCAGCAAACCACCGCGTACGGACCATTGAACTTCAGAGAATTGCTGAACTAGCAATCTCAGCAATGCATGCATATGCTGGAATGTAATATATTTTTTAAGTATTGAAAATTGATGTTTAAAGTATAATTAAGTTAGAAATAAGCATAATTTGTATGAAGAAAATGATATAAAAAGCCAATGACTGGCTGAATAAAGAGGAGACTTGAATCAGGTATTGGACCTTTCATTTCTAAAACATTTGGCTGAGAATACTCGTCAAAAATTAATATGCACAAGCTCTAGCGCGAATAACTTGAGCTTAAACTCTTTATTACACGTGCACTAAGTTGTATTCATTTCGAAGTTAATTTTCGTTGCGTTTTAATTGGAATGATGATTCTGATGTTTTTTTCAACACTACTTATTTTGGAATTGGCATATATAGGATTCAAGTTGATCCGCCGATCAATTGTCTTAAACGACTGTATATAATTCTTTTTGATGTTTGGAAACACCATTTATAATTAATATTTGATTTGTTGTAAAATACATTTACATATATCCCCTCAACACTTTATAACCGCATCTTACTAAACGGATGCGATTGTAATTGTCCAATACTTATTTTGGAATTGGCATATATAGGATTCAAGTTGATCCGCCGATCGATTGTCTTAAACGACTATATATAATTATTTTTTATGTTTGGAAACACCATTTATAATTAATATTTGATTTGTTGTAAAACACATTTACATATATCCCCTCAACACTTTATAACCGCATCTTACTAAACGGATGCGATTGTAATTGTCCAATACCTTGTAGTGTTAGCAACACTTAACCGTAATTAATGGGGAGATGGAGGATGAGAATGTTCGTTAATGTATGGCGTAAAAATTGGTTGAGCTGTAAAATTTGTGTCGGTCATTTGGGGTACTGATTGTATGGTGGGATTTTAATGACATTTTGAGTAGTGCAAAATTGTCGATGCAATCGCATGTTGTTCGAATCCTGCATTTGTGATTAAGTGCTTAAAAACATTACAATTCCGAAAGCAGTCTCTACCAGATTATCTAGGTCTGTTGCATCCGATCATAAATTGTCATGTTGCTGGTTTTAAAAGCCACATGTTGAATATATTTGATTTATGTTGCTCTTCTACTAAAGCTACTAACTCCGCCAAAGCTTACAAACGATATGACATTAATTGCAAGTGTTTAGGAATTCTTGCACTTTCATTAACAAGTAAGTAGAAGGCATTTTTGTGAAAGAAAGAACAAGCTTTGATATATTTTTCCTATAATTCCAGAAGATATATTGAATAAGATGAGATGATTATCCGTAATATATCCTTATCTTTGATTTGATTAACAGATATGTGAAGCGAAGTTTCCCACATATTGTTTCAATACTTTCCAAGTGCCTGTATTTGTCGTTCGTTTAAGATTATTTACTCTACGTAGGTAGTCACCTTGTCGCGGTGTAGGGGCTTGATATGTGCTGGAACATGTTACATGGAAGACTGGGATGTGGTCCAGCATATAAACAAAGAACTACCACCAACGTACAGGCTGAAAGTAGATAACTACGATTCCTGGTCAGACGTTGAGGGGCTAGCTAGGTTGCCCGCTTGGCGCTAGCTAATTGGTCAGCCCTTCGGGGAAGTGCGGCTATCTTTCAGACCAATGGCTCATTTTCAGTACGGTCATGTCTCTGCTGAGGTTGAGCCGCCGATAGCCGGGCGGGGAGAAGGAAAACTCCCTGGGGCAAGGGTTCGCCCGCGCTCTGGATCTCCAGTCTGGAGCGCGGACGGGCCTATTGACCCAAACAAACCCCCTAAACCCACAGTGGAACAGCTATGCTTGTGGGCTTGCTTGACGGGGTAGAGCCAAGCTTAATAGCGAACTTGGGGTGCCCAGGCAAGGCCCCATTTCAATCCATGCCTTACCGCGCTACCGGGGCACTGGCGTGGTGGACCGATATTTCCCCTTTACTCGTGGGAACAAAATGAACACAGATAAACAAAAACCGAATGGCGAGAGCAGCCACAATAGCTCACACAAAGAGGCCACAGCACCTCAGCAAAGAGAGGCAGAGCAGCCCTCGATTGGCGCGAGCCAAAACGCCGACCTCCAAAATCCGATAGGCACGGAAGCAGCAGCTGAAAAGCCTAAAAAACTCAGCGGCGCGGGAAAAAAGAGGCTCAGTTACTTCGTCAAGAAAGGGTTCAGCAGAGAAGAGGCATACGCCAAAGCTATGCTCCCTATGCCCACAAACAAGGTCGAAGGCGGAAAACCAGGCCCCAAAAGGCAGAGGTCGGACGAACAAACACCTCCAGAGGCCACATATAAAAAGCGGCTAAGGGATGATCAACCCTCCACCTCCAAGGCCGTAGCAGCAGCAGCAGCACCGGCTATTAAAACAGCACAAGCAGCAACCTCTGCAGCAGACGAAAATACATCCAAGAAGAGGCAGCCCACTGCCTCCTACAAGGATGTGGTGACAGGCATCAAAATGGCAGTACTCGCAAGAGACTATCCCAATACGCCCCTAACAACGGAGCAAATGGACTCCATCCAGAAACTCATCCTGGATAAAATCATAGCCGGAAAACAACAGGCTACAAAACCAGCGTTCCTGGGCGCTATCTACAAAGCAGGATACATGGTTCTGCACTGTAAAGATAGCGCGTCAACAGACTGGCTAAAAGCGGCCATCACCAACGCGTCGCCTTGGGAGGGTGCTTCACTGTGGGTCACAGAGGAGTCCAAGATACCTCACTCGCGGATCGCTGTGGGGTACTTTCCCAACTCCCAGTCCCTGGAGACCGGTAGGATCCTGGACTTTTTGCAGGGGCAGAACAAAGGCCTCCACGTCGAGTCGTGGCGCACACTACGAAGAGCTGAAAGAGGCTCTAACGTAACTCTGGTCCTAGCAGTAGACCAGAAATCAGCAGCCAGCCTTGTGGAATCCGGTGATAAGGTCAACTTTAGATTTGGCCAAGTGAGTCTCAGGCTAAAGGCTGCATCCCCCAATGCTGATGAGCTGGCAGATAAAATGGATGCTGTGGAGTTGGAAGAAGAGGACGAAAGTACTCCATCCAATCCCAACTCAGTAGCACCAACATGAAGTGCATCCAGGCAAATCTTCACCATGCTAAGGCTGCAACGGCCGAACTTAGCAGAAGGTTTGCCGGTGGAAGCACCAACATAGGACTTATCCAGGAGCCCTGGATACATAGAGGCAAGATAGTAGGCCTCAAGACACCAAACACACAGGTAATCTATGACGTGGGTGCAGTCAAACCAAGGGCTGCACTTATCATTGATACCAACATTAAATATCTGCCATTTATAGAGTTTATGAATGGCGACACAGCAGCAGCACTCGTCGAAGTGGATGCAAATGGGAAGAAAATAGAGGCTGTCGTAGCCTCAGCTTACTTTCCAGGAGACACCAACGAAGCACCACCACCGAATATCATAGGTCTAGTGAACTACTGCAAGACACACAACAAGACGTTAATCATTGGTTGCGATGCAAATGCGCACAATACAATCTGGGGCATTACAGATACAAACACAAGAGGTGAGTCGCTCCTAGAATATTTACTACAAACTAACATAGCTATTGTAAACAGGGGCAATAAACCCACCTTTGAAAATGCCATACGACAAGAGGTTCTTGACTTAACACTCATAACAAATAATTCACTTGATATGATCACGAACTGGAGAGTCTCTGATGAGGACTCAATGTCTGATCATAAACATATTCTCTTTGAAATCATGGTGTTAAATAAGAGCGTAATGCTCTATAGAAGCCCTAAATCAACAAACTGGGATAAATACTCAGAGTGCTTAGAAACTAAGCTAACCAGAAGCATGCTTCACATAAGATCGACAGAGGAATTGGATGCATCAGTTGAAGCTCTGGCTGACTCCATTATATCCTCATATCACGAATGTTGTCCACTCAAGACAAAAACCTCAACGAAGAGGGTCCCTTGGTGGAACAAAGAACTAGCTAATTTGCGTCAAATAGCAAGGTCTAAATTCAATGTCGCAAAGAAATACAAAACATGGGACGAATATAAAAAATCCCTGACACTATACAACAAGGAACTGAGGAAATCAAAAAGGAACTCATGGAAAAACTTCTGTGAAGAACTTAAAGATGTCCCAACGACAGCCAGAATACAAAAATCACTGTCCAAGGGGGTAATTAATCCAATTGGCACTCTAAAGGCACCGGATGGTACTTTCACAAACACTTTTAAGGATACACTAGAGCTTCTTCTTAAAACTCATTTCCCTGATTGCCGGCCTAACACAACCAGCGACAACGATCATGGGGTATCAGCGTACAATCGCTACAGGGCAAGAAACTCTACTATCTTCAGAATAGTAAAATTTGAAAGGGTTGAATGGGCAATCAACTCGTTTAAACCCTACAAATCACCTGGACCTGATGGTATATTTCCAGCCCTACTTTCAAAAGGGACCAGGAGATTAATACAAATTTTGGTTCAAATCTTTAGATCTACTTTAATATTGGGATATGTTCCTAAGGTTTGGCGGGAGGTTAAGGCTATATTCCTACCAAAGGGTGGAAATAAACCCCCCGAATCTCCCAAATCCTACAGGCCAATCAGTCTAACGTCCTTCATGTTAAAAACCATGGAAAAGATATTGGACTGCTACCTAAGAGAGGAGGTAATCTCTGATACTCCACTACATAAGCTACAATTTGCCTATCAAAAAGGGAAATCTACAGTCACAGCACTGCACACAATTGTTCGTGATATTGAAAAGGCACTAGGCCTAAAGGAGGTAGCCCTCTGTGCATTCATGGACATTGAGGGTGCTTTCGACAATGCGAACTTTCAAGCAATAGAACTGGCACTCTCCAACAGGGGAGCAGATCCCGCAATAGTAAAATGGGTAAGCAATATGCTAAACCAAAGAATAATCACAGCCTCTTTAGGGCAAGTTAACATGAGTGTTACAGCGGTAAAGGGATGTCCGCAGGGGGAGTACTATCACCACTGCTATGGTCCATACTAGTTGATAACCTAATACAGATCCTTAATAATAAAGGATACAAAACAATTGGATATGCAGATGACATATCTATAATAATCCAAGGCAATCATGAAAGGACTATTGGAGACCTGATGCAAGATGCCTTAGACACAACATGGGAGTGGTGCAGGAAAGAGGGGCTATCAATCAACCCCACCAAAACCACTATTGTCCCCTTCACCAGGAAAAGGACATTTGATATCCCAACATTAAAAATAAATGGAATAGAGGTACCCTTACATGAAGAGGTAAAATATCTAGGTATCATCCTGGATAAAAAACTCACCTGGGAGGCACACCTTAACTCGGTAATAAAAAAAGCCACGAAAAACCTTTGGACTACAAACCAACTTCTGGGAAAATCCTGGGGTCTGAGCCCCAAAATGACCTTCTGGATATACACCCAAATGGTTAAACCCATCATACTATATGGGGCATTGGTATGGTGGGGAAAAACAAAACAAACAACAGCCAAATTAAAACTGTGCAAATTACAAAGGCTGGCATGCCTAAGCATCACAGGGGCTATGAGAACTACCCCAACTGCTGGCATGGAAGCGCTGTTAAATTTACCACCGCTACACCTAGCAATACAAGAGGAAGCTGCAAGGCAAGCACTCTCAATCCATGCAAATGAAAAATTCAAACCAGCAAATCTCACTGGACACCTAGAAATTCTAAAGTTTGTCAAAGATGCTATGCACATGACCCAGGTAAGTGACCACACAGACTCAGTACTCAATTTCACCAAGAGGTACAATGTCATATTCCCATCAAGGGAGGAGTGGAACGATAGCCCAACATGGCTACACGATGATTCGCAAAAATGGTATACAGATGGATCCAAAACGCTCAAGGGGGTAGGAGCAGGAATAGTGGGACCTAGAGCACACAAATCAATAACCCTAAGTGCAGATACCACGATTTTCCATGCGGAGCTCTATGCTATAATGGAAACAGTGGAAATCTTATCTAAAAGAGGACTTAAAGGAGTAAAAATTAAAATACTCTCAGACAGTCAATCAGTCCTCAAAGCTCTTAAAAGCTACACATTTACATCAAAAGTCCTTATAGAGTGTAACAACGCACTCAACGAACTGGCCATCCACAATCAGGTCTCTCTGGTTTGGGTGCCAGGACACGAAGGACACGATGGTAACGAAAAGGCAGACCTTTATGCCAAAAAAGGGGCTGAAGGATCATTTATTGGACCCACCCCCTTCTTTGGCTTTAATAAAAACAACATAAAACAAGAGACCAAAAAATGGATCCAACATAAAATCAGCGAATATTGGAATGGCATTGACGGCCTTGATCACTCCAAAAAATTCCTGAGCTTTGACGCTAATAGAGCAAAAATCGCTCTTACCTTAAACAAAAAATGCCTTAGATCACTCTCTGGAGCATTAACAGGCCACTTCGCCTGCAACAAACACCTACACAAAATAGGTATATCTAGCACGAGCACTTGCAGATTCTGCTGTGATGAAGAGGAGTCTGTGGGACACTTAATCACCAACTATGATGCAATAGGCCACAGGAGACACAGGATCTTAGGTTCCTATATACTAGAAGATGAAGACCTTCAAATGCTCTGTCCAAAGGAGCTGGTCCGATTCCTTGATATACTAAGTATACTAAATAATTAAGTACGAAGGGGCGCACAATAGATCAAGTTGGTCGCAGTGCATAAAGGCCTTAGCCTAACCCTTACAATCATTACAATCATTACAAGATTATTTAATGTTTATACAAATTCAGCCTATTCCACTTCTGTTCGGATTTCATTATATTTTTCTTCCGCACATTCACATATACTTGTAAATACCTTTGATTTGTAAATGTGTCGAACTCTTTTTGTTGTGCATCTCCTTGTTCTCTAAAAAAAAAAAAAAAGCTTAACTAGTTTTGCTTACATTTCTCTAATGAAATTTTCAGATTCAACCTTTTTGACAAGTATATCTTTTATAAATTTATCTTCTTCCGAAAGATCTGACTTTCAGAATTCTCAGTGCTTTGAAATTCTATAATAGCTTGCGTTAAATGTGGAAAAATAGCATCTGTTGTTTCATGTTATATTTTTTATAAGTACACATTATTTCATGTGTAAAATTTAAGTAAAGTCTGAATCAAGTTTTGTATCTCGGTATTTTGGCCCTTATGTGTCCCTAAGTGAGCAATATTTTTGTTTTTTTGTTTTATAATATAAGTCCCCATTTATCCTTATAAAATAAATAGTATGTATAAATTTAGAAAAGAAATAAAGCCACCCGTAAATTCACATATGAGAATACCGATAGTTTAACTGTTATTAACCAACTTAACATATCGAATACACTCACCAACCTGCGAATGGCCACATCGCAAATATCATTGTGATTTTCGTTTGATTTTACGTTAGCATAAATTATGTGTAACAGTAATACAGCAACATTTCTTTAAGAAAATGTTATTGTTACGTAAATATTTATTTTATGTAACCAATGATTATAAATGGTTACTTGACAGCTGCTAGTCGTTTATTTCATTTTCTTTATTCAGCATTATAATTTTTCTTCTCAATCAATGTGGCAAGAGTCTTGTACTATTGACCCGAATTCGCATAACCTTGACAAAATGATTTTTTCAATCCGAGGAGGCTATTTATTTCGATTTCGTCCGAAAATAAAATCCTTTTCATTTAAAGCACAAGCCGTCGTTTTGCTGTGTCCACAAACACACCCAGCAAGATATCATTTGCTAATTTATATGGAATTTTATTTTATTTGTTCTTTAAGCATAGTGAATGTCAATCAAATATGTTTAAAGTATAATACTGTGTTGTTCATCATGGTATTTGAAACTTTTAAGGCTGTTGTGATTTGACGAGACCAGTTTCCTTTTTAGAGCATATGCAATATGATTTTTCGAAAGATGGCGCCAAAAACCTGGCCTAGACAAAATTCCAAGCTGTATTTTAAAAGTGTGTGCTGAGTGCATATATTTACCTCTTACTTGCATTTAACGCTTCACTTGAGTTTTCTGTTTGTTGGAAAGAGTCATCCAAGTCTGATGTACTCAATTACCGTGGAATAGCTAAACTAAATGTTCTTCCTAAATTGTTTGAGTCCATCATTACCTCTTATTTAATATTCTTAGCAAAGTCTGTAATTTCCCAATGTCAACATGGTTTCGTCAAAGGAAGCTCCAAAGTCTTAAATCTTCTTGAATAATCTTCTTGTTATTCAGGATTTTTCTGCAGGTCTGCAAAATGATGTAATTTATACAGACTTCATCATAAGGCCTTTTTGAAAGTTAGCCATAATATATTTATCCCACTATTCACCTGCGTTTCAGGAAATATTACAGGATGATATTTCTTCGTTTTTGGTGCTCAGCAAATTTGATGATACTAAATCTTGACAAATGTAAATATATGGTTTTTCTCTAGAAGAGACCCCTTTCGTTATCAATATACTATTGTCTCTAAAAAGAGTCTTCAGTTTGGTTGATCTTGGCGTGACGATCGATCCGAAACTTCTCTACGACCTTTACATTAACACCTGTGTAAATAAGACAAAGGGTGTCTTTAGCTTTATAAAAATATGGTGGAGGTAATTTAACGATCCACATGTCACAAAAACTTTTTGTATATCCTTTGTTCGTCCAATTTTGGAATATGTTTCTAGTGTCTGGAATCGTCACTATAACTGTTATATTGTTAAAATTGAATCTGTTCAAAAGCAGTTTCTGTTATTTGCTCTGCATTCTTTCAAATGGAATCCGTTGTTAGTCTTCCACATTGCTTAGTCTATTCGTTCATCTAGAAATTATATTCTCGTAAGATTAAATATGTAAAGATCTAATTATGCATTGTCTGACGAAGTTCGTGGAATGCTTGACGATTTTAACAAATACTTTTCATAGGTTGATTTTTCATCTCCCCTATTTGTTATTAAAATATCTTTACTGTCATATCTGAATAGTTGATTGCTCCATCCATCCATACAGCTGTTGATTAGTTAGTCTGTACCTGTTTTATAATTCATATGTCGTGGTCGCGTCCGCGATTTCAGGACAGACCGGACTGTTGCTGATCGGCCACCGGTTCCGTACCTTATGCGGACGTGCCCCTCGGTTAGTTGGGTGGATAAGTGGGGCCGTGAGATTGTCGAAAAAAAAGAGAAAAAACGTATTTTTGCCAATAAATAAAAAAACTTTTCTTTTTATCAATAAATATCATCAGTTATAATATTTGAAACAATTTTTTAAACTAATAACCGTGAAATTTCGCTTAGTAGTGTTCACTCTACGATACATGTTTCACACTATGGCAAAGAAATCTTCAATTCAATAGTGTTATATTATGCAAAAACCGTCCAAAGTTCTTGAACTAATTCTTAAATTATAATTTGTTACAAAGATATTGGTAAAAACAATATTTTTACCTGCAAATAAAACAATTTTTGATAATAAAATAAAAATAAATAAATATAGACATTTCTATTCTTCGATTGCATAATTTTGAGTTTTTCTACAATTTTATTACATCATGCTGTATTATAAAAAATCTTAAATGCATACAATATAATAGTCTACTATAGTATATTTACTTACATTTTCTTGTTGACATGACAAAGCCAACTCAATTTTACGTTTTTCCTGCTCAATGAGACGTTGCTTTTCCTCTAGTTTCATTCTAATGCTGGAAAGTTTTGATGCATTTTCTAATGATCTCCTATCGTCTTCGTATAAATCTGTCAAATAATATAATGTAATACAAGACTGGATTCAAATTTAATATATTAGAGATGAATTGCTTACCGCTGCGGTTGGTATTAGATGATTTCAAATTTGGCATAACATCCTGGGAAGACTTTCCGTTTGGTGCATAAGGGATTGCTTGTAAATCGCTCATAGTGTCTGCACCACATTTGTTTCCAATAGTTTTTAGCTTTTGTTGAAATGGTAAAGGACTGCTCGCACTTGTACGATTATTTAGATGTGTATTGGAAACCCGCATCGTACCATTATGAACACTTATAAACAATAAAAGCAATAAAATTATTGATTTTTTATATGCTTTTTTACTCCAATAGTGTTTTATAAGGTATTTGTAAATGAACAATGGTTAAACAAAATATTGAACTTTTATTTATTGCCTAATTTGATAAAGTATACTGTAAATATTGAATCGAAGTTAGAATCCCCGACCCGAAAAATCACAATACCACCTATTATATTTGCAAAATATCTGAAAATATTTTGATATCATCTGAAGCTTCTTAAACTTTCTATAGAAAAATTATTTATGAGAAATATAAAATAAATTTTGTCAATTCCCTTAAAAATACTATTAATAAGAACACAGACGGAACTGCAAAACTGATATCAGCGCTTTTTGAGTCCTTTAATGCTAAATAACCTAATTTTTAGGAATTACAGGGCTATTATATTGAGTCAATTTCGATCTGTTCATCGCCCATCAACCATTTAAATCGGAGCATTGCAAAAGAAAAGCAAAATACATGAAACCGATAGCTACTAAAGTTAGTATAATAAAACATAAATATGGACTACATTAAAGTTCCACAAAGGATTATATAATAAAATTTCTTACGAAGAATAAACGCTAACACAAATCATTACAATTGTAGTGCAAAGCCAAGAACCCAATGACGAAGACACACAAACGCAGACCCCAATCCACCACATGCCAACTTTGCATGACTGTAATGAAGTGATTTAAACAAAAATCATACATTCATAATGTTACCAATTTTGTATAAATCAAAACCAAATGTTGAATAGAAATACATTGGAAATCTAAAACATCTCGTCCACACCACCGAGATAGATCAGATAAAGCTTCCTTAGGGGATCGCAAGTTGTGAATCACATCCCAACTTAGGTATAAGCAGTTAAAAGCTTCGACCTAAATAAAACATGTTGTTGTTCACTTGAGCGTCTTTATTCGAATGCCCTTTTTTCGGACTTACTTATGTCAGTCCGCATATATTTTGTTCATAAAAGAATACAATTACACAGGTTTGCAAGTGATATTGTATATAGTGATTCATATTGTATATGAAGTTACAGTGGTACAGACAGGGTAAAATAATAAAGAAATAATGCACGATGCTACAATTCGGCCATCCTGTCCTTGAGATCCCCTGATCTCCAGTAATATCAGTTTTTTAGATGCTCCGGCATGCGAATCGAAGTTTGTAATTAATACATAATTTCCTACTTCGTATTTACTTGGCGTTTGTCTTTTCTTATCAGCATACTTTATTGTATTCTTGCAACTTTTTTGGATATAAGCTGGTTTTTCCCTTATCTCCTCAAGATCCCTATTAACAGGCAAGTCTTCAATTTTCACAAAATTTTCCTTTAACAAATCAATCGTGTTCTTTGCTGAAGTCTGAAAAGCACTATACTTGGATGTTATTTTATTGCTCGATGCACTCTGTTATTGAGGGTATGTTCGACTGTTTCCAAAACCGAGTCCCAATAGATATTGTTGCGTAAGGTTGCAATGGCAACCTATCGCATTTCCCAGTTTTCTCTTTCAACTGTCAAAATGTAATGCACCATTTCTTTCATTCTTCTGATTTTTTACAGGGGCAAAGGCGCCGCAAGCAAAAAACAAAATGTAAGTTTTCGCAATGCATTTTATACCAATTAAATTTAAACTTTGTAATAATTAAATTGAATAAAGATTTCAGCTCGTTGAAAAAGAAAATCGACTATAATCCGTAAGTGATTTAATAACTTCATTAGTATTTGTAGTTTTCGTAGCATATAATCAACCATTCAATTGACATTATGCTAATATCTGAAACTCATGCTACTGACAAAAGCTATAATAGCATACCGAACTATAATATTTATTATACAAATCACCCTGACAATCGAGCACACGGGGGAACAGAAATTATCATAAAGAAATCCTTTAAATGTCTGGAACTAGAAAAATATAAAAAAAATCACATTCAAGCAACCTCTATAGAGATAAGTGACTTGAGAGGACCAATTATCGTGTCTGCTGTGCACTGTGCACCCAAACATAATTACACAAAATAATAGTCGCTTTATTAGTACGGGTGAGCCAACTTACTGGCCAGCAGACATCAAAAAATTACCTGACTTAATTCCTTAATCTTAAAACACTAAGCAATAAAAACATGTTTAGATTTGTCATCATATTCTCCAATCCTATTGACCTTTCAAAGCAAGCCGGATACAAAAATATCTTCAGGCTTATATAACTATAAAACAGACTGGAACAAATTTCCCCACTTGATAGAAAATAATATGACAACAAATATTTCATTAAAAAAAAAATAATAAATTGACACAGCAATAGCATACCTAAATGACAACTTCGTCCAAGCAGCAATTCATTCAACACCAATTCTAGGCCCATCACAAATTACTACTCTCCCAGCTCACATTAAGTATAAAATAGGACAAAAAAGGAGACTCAGGAAAAAATGGAAAATTACTAGACACTCTGAATACACAGCTCAATTTAACCAAACGCCAAAAGAACTGAAGGCACCACGGCCACTACAAATTACTCCCTTTGGAAGGCTATTAAAAAACTGAACAGTGCAATAATACATTAACCACCCACGGCATGGATACTCAAAATATTCAATTTAACAACATACACAATATCTACTATGGCAAAACAAAAATGATAATAGCTGAAATTAAAACGCAAATCATGAATATGAAAAACAAAAAGATACGATATAGTCAACGGGAAAATGTTAAAATAAATATATATATTAGAAATATATTTAATGCCATATTTAGACTAACTTATTTTCCACTCTTGTGGAAGGTAGCTCAAATAATAGAAATTTCGAAACCAAACAAAGACGCAACAAGAACCAGCTCTTATCGACCCATCAACCTCTTGCCAATTCTTTCAAAGCTATTTGAGAAAATACTATATGACCGAATTGAACCTATCTTGACATACAAAAAGTTATTCCAAGCCACCAGTTCGGATTTAGAAAGCATCATTCAACCGTGCAACAAGTCCACACAGTTGTAGATCAAAATCAAACAAAGTATTGCGGGGCGGTATTCTTGGGCATTGTTAAAGCGTTTGATAGAGTTGGAACAAAGGACTTTTAAATAAAATAAATAGTGCACTACCTTTAAACTATTATTACTTATTAAAAAGCTTTATAAGCAACATACACTTTTACATAAAATACGACGATGAATGTTCAGATATATTACAAATGACAGCGGGAGCGCCCCCAAGGTAGTGTACTAGGACCACTTCTACAAACGTTCACACGGTGCTACACGCTTCCGCACGCAATAACAGGTTGCAGATACACATCTTGGTTTCTTGAACTCAGCAACAAAATTACCCAGTGAATTTCAGTTGTAGCATCTGGTTTTAGACGGCGGATTGCTTGGCAAGTTTGGAGACTTAAATAGAGTAGATACACGCCTTTTGGTTGCATTTTTTGGAAAGCCCTTAAAAGTTGCTCTTTAACAGTGAAGCTTCGAATATTCGCTTGAACTCGAAATAGCTGATCGGATATGCCCTCAACAATATAGATATTGTGACATCTAGTTGTTAGGCCAAGTTGAAACAACTAACCGCGTAGATGGCGTTGTCCATTTTTGTCGTTTCCATTTATTGAATCTGCCATCGTACTAAACGTTTATTGGAATTTTTCACTTTAGTTTTAGTTCTTATTGTTTTTCAATTTTAATTATTTTTTTTTCATTTCTTTGTCTATCTTTCATTTCTTACTTTTTCCAATCGTTTGTCTATCTTTATTTTCTTACTTTTTCAACTCGCTGTCTATTTTCGATTGGGTGCAAATGGGTGAGGAGTCCCGAACAAAAACCACTGTCTGGCGATGGACAACACTAGGTATAATACGCCAGGTGGAACCCACGCATGTGGAAATCCACCCGCTTCGGCGGCAGGGGCACGGATTCTGTAGGCCCCAACCAGGAGCGCATCCTGGAGGAGACGGGGGTTGCTACCGCAATCTCTTCTTCTTCAGAGACGGAGGAACGTACCCTGGATCCAGATGGCCTGCGTCGGGAAGGCGCCACAGTGGCGGAACGACCGACCAGTGGTTCTGGGGCAACGCGAACTCCAGCGAGGAGGAAGAGAAGGAAGCGGCTTGCTAGGCTCGTGCAGGAGAAACCGTCACTGCCGGCCCTTCTGAGTCAACTCCCTCCAAAAGGCCCAGGTCGGCGGAAGTGACACCCACAGAAGCCAACGAGCCTGCGGAGGGATTGACCGCTCAGAAATCTCGCTCGCGAGGTAAGCGGCGGAAGATTGTTGCTGAAAACAACATATCCACCTTCCCTGCAGCTGTTACTGCTGGTGGCGCCACGACCCCAAAGGGTACGAGCGAAACCACGGTGGCGGCTCATGTGGCGGGGAGGAATGTTGCCGGTAAGCTGCAGTTTGCCCAGCACCTCGTATCCAGCAAAACTATCTGCCCGGCGAAATCTTTTCCAGTGGAGGGTGGTGAGCTGGACCTTCGCCCAAGCACTTCCAAAGGTGCAGCCAAGCCATCGTACAACGAGAAGGCTACCGGCCCGCAATCAATGGCGGTGATTGGGAAGCTGGGGCCTGACCATCGGCTGACTGATGCAGAGATAAAACACTGCAAAGGTCATCTGATGCGTCGCGTCATTGCCTCCGGTCCTGAAGCTCACGCGAAGGGCTATGAGACAAAGGACGGCACTCTACAGGTGTCGTGCGCGTCTAAGGCTCAGGGGTGTAGTCAATGACGTGCCCCCCATAGGGACCACTCGCTTCGCGGTCTATAGCGAAGCAGGCGTGCCCCTCAGGAAGGCCATCTGCTGGATTCCGGATCCCGACCTGACGACCACAGATGTCCTTTCCTGTCTGCGTGCTCAGAACCCTGGCATCAACACGAGGCTTTGGAGAGTTCTTTCGCACACCAGGGGTAGCAACCGGGATGGTAAAGAAGGTGCTAGTCTTGTGGTGCGAGTGGATGAGGCCTCTGTTGATGTCATGGTTTCTCGGTACCGGAGCCGTCTGAGTCTCTTCTTCGGGACTGTAACTTTTCTTCTTTCCTAGATGAGTGGCTCGGACGATTCTCGTAGCTATCGTCCTTTGACGGTAACGCAGATAAACTTGCAGCATTCTAAAGCCGCTACTGCACTCCTAAGTAGACGACTCACCCTGCTGCACACATCACCCCACATAACAACAGTACAAGAGCCCTGGGTCTTTAGGGGTCGCCTCTATTGCCTTGGCTTGTTGAAAGGGGCCACGATATTATATGATAGAAACTCGATTAGACCTAGAGCCGGTCTTATAATATCATCCCATCTTGCAGCGACCTGCCTTGACGCATTCTGTTGTCAGGATCTGGTTGCGGCAGAGATTAGTTTTAAGAGTATGCACGGATGGTCGAGGTTCGTGATTGCATCTGCTTACTTTCCTTACGATGCTTTGGAGGCGCCACCACCTGGGAAGGTCGCTAATCTCGTACGGTTCTATGAGCGGCGCAATCTTGGTCTCGTTCTTTGTTGCGATGCTAATGCCCAGCATACGACCTGCGGCATCAGCAAGTGCAATGAGCGGGGCTCTCGACTTTTCGAGTATATTACCTCCTCCAGCCTGAACATCCACAATGTAGGCAGGCAGCGTACTTTTGTGACTACGAGAAGGCAGGAGGTAATCGACGTCACCCTGTCAAATCCAAGACTAGGGTGGTCGATCAACAACTGGAGGGTCCTCGCCGAAGACTCGTGCTCGGACCACAGATACATTGAGTTTCAGTGTGGCGAGCGGGCGCAGATGCCATTGCCCACCAGAAACCCAAGAAAAACAGACTGGCCAAAGTTCAGGGAGGCACTGCGTAGCAATTACGTGACGCCACTGAAACTTCGCAAGGAGCAGAACATTGAGGCGGCTGTTGAACATCTCAACACCGCTCTAACAAACAGCTTCGAGCTAGCCTGTCCAACTAGACCTCCTCTTAGCTGGACTCCTGTTCCATGGTGGAATCGAGAGCTTCAGGTGCTGAGGCGTGAGTCTAGAAAACTCCTCAACCGGGCCCTCAAGACTAATCTTGATGAGGACTGGGAACGATATCGACGTGTTCAGAGGGACTACAAGAAGCTAATTCGGGACTCGAAAAGGACTTCTTTTAGAGATTTATGCAGTGATATCGAATTCCTGAGTGACACGGCAAATCGGGTGAAAATCCTGAAAAAGGACCAAAGCGCTAAGCTGGGGTCGCTCAGGAAACCTGATGGCTCCAACACGGAGAGGCAAAGTGAGACACTCAGCTTGCTGTTGGATTCACACTTTCCAGGAAATCAGGTAAGCATAGCCCGTTAACAACCACCTTTGGTCGGAACTGTTGTCAGGGTAGCTACACCCTCTCGACATGATTGGTATGTCGCCAGAACTGTGGCGAATGAGGCTGCCATTAAATCATTTGACAGCTTAAAATCACCCGGACTGGATGGCATATGATTGTGGTGAAGGAAAGCATTGAGTTAGTGTTGGCAGCACTGAAGAAGATCTTCACTGCATGTCTCGCGCTAGCCTATGTACCACGCTCTTGGAGGATGGTGAGGGTTGCTTTCATTCCTAAGGTTGGAAGAGACGACTACACCAACCTCAAGAGCTTCAGACCTATTAGTATGACCTCGTTCATGCTAAAGAGTTTAGAACGGCTGGTGGAGCTTCGCATGCGTAGGGAGTCTCTGAAGACGCATCCTCTCTCTCCATTTCAGCATGCCTATTAAAGCGGAAAATCCTGCGAGACGGCTCTGCAAAACCTTGTTGGAAGGATAGAGCGAGCCATCGACAGGAAAGAATACGTAATGGGCATCTTTGTGGACATAGAGGGTGCGTTTGACAATGCTACTTTCGATAGTATGTGCGGCTCTTCTAGGCTGCATGGCGTAGACCGGGCTCTAGTAAATTGGATACGTTCAATGCTGGCCCAGAGAATCATAACGGTGGGGGCGGAGGAAGATATGCTGGTGTCGTCTGGGGTTAATAGAGGCTGTCCCCAAGGTCGCGTACTGTCTCCATTGCTCTGGTGCATGGTAATCGATCCCCTGCTTAACGCCATTAATGACTCGGGTGTTTACGGATGATGTTGGCTGTCTTGTGACAGGTCCATCCCTTAAGATTGTCTGCAGAAGGGTGCAGAGAACTCTGGATATGATTGACACTTGGTGCAGTGCGAATGGGCTATCGGCTAATCCTGTCAAGACTGGTGTTGTCCTCTTTGCCAGAAGGAGAAAGCTTGATAGACTTATTCTGCCTACACTAAAAGGAGTCACTATCCAGCTATCCAAGGAAATCAAATATCTTGGAGTCATCTTTGATAACAAACTTCTTTGGAAATCACATGTCGAACTGAAGACATCCAAAGCACTGTCAGTTTTCTGGCAGTGTAAGGGTAGTTTTGGTAAGACATGGATGATCTGAATTTCCTTAAAGTTATTTGATTCGGGTATGTTATGCCTAATATTATCTTCAAAAAGCATTTCATTTGCATTGAAATCACAATTTTTTGTCTTGGCAATGAATCGTCTATTTCGTCTAAAGAATTTATCAAAGTTAAACCTAATGATATATGAACGATCATTTACAATACCGGAAATGGTTTCTTAATTCCATTCCTATCCATTTTTTTTAAATATCACGAAATCGACCTTTTCAATACTGGTCACGATTATATTCCTATCATATATTACTTTTGTGTTTTCCTTTTATGTTTGATTCTACTCTGAACCGTTTCCTCAGTTATATCATTTCCTTTCAGAAGAGGATTAGCCATTGGCATTCTTGTTTTAATCATTCTGCCAAAGAAAAGTTGTACCGGGGCCAATCCCATACTTGGCACTTGTGTGGTGTGTATTCCAATATTCTATACCGACAGTTTTCGGTTTCATGTGCTTCAAAACATCTTTTGAGGATGTTTTTCGCAATGGCAACACCCTTTTCGGTCAGTCCATTGTTTTGTGCATAACGAGGGCTCGAGAATCGCATGACAATGTTATGATAATTTGCGAATTTAACAAATTCACCCGATCCGAAAGGCACATTATCACAATTGATAACTGTTGGATTACCAATTTTGCTATATTTCATTTTCAATTTGTTTATAATGTGGACCGAAGTTTTGTTATTCAATTGGTCCACCAACAATAATCCAGAATGTGCATTTATTACTGCGAGTAAATCATGTCTAGCATACTCAAATAGATCTGCTACCACAATATGCAGTGGATATTCCGGTTTTTCCCTTTGGACCAATTTCTTTCTCTTTTTGCTGATAGCTTATGAAATTTTGGAGCATGATACGACCATATCTTTTATTTGCACGTTCATCATTGCCCAAAAATAGAGTGATATTTCGCGTGCTACTGTTTTTAAAATTCCCAGGTGTGGTACCCACTTGGAGATTGTGTTCTATAATTCCGTTGGAATTACCAGTCGAAGATTGCAGCATAACAATCCATTTTCAAAGTGCAATTCATGCTTGTATTTATGAAATCCCCAACCTCGTTGTCAAGGAGATGAAACTGTAGCCAGCCGTCTCTGACAAAGCTGGCTACTCTTGAGTATTTCTCATCACTGTTCAGCATTGTTTTATAACGCTCATAAAATTATTTTTGAAAAACAAACCGACTCTGTCACAGTGTGTATTACCCCTATTAATTCCCCCATATCCACACATTCATCAAGTTGGGCACGCGATAGGCAATCAACATTTCCTTGACCTGCTTGTATGTGATATCTGAAGAGTGACATGAACATGCGCTGTAAACGTATAGAGACATCGTCAATGTCAAAGGCTTGTGATCAGATCACTTTCAGCTGTAAAATCACGCCCATAGACTAAAAAGTGTAGATTTTTTACAGGCAAACACAATTGCCAGTAATTCCTTTTCTATTTAGGCCAATCTCTGTTCAGAGATGCTCAATGTTCGAGATGCATAAGCTACAGGGTGTCGCTCCTGTATTAACACACAACCCAATCCATTCTTTGATGCAGCTGTTTGGACTACGACTGACTTTTTTGGATCATATGCTGCTAACACCGGGTTGGATACTATAACATTCAGCAAATTTGCTTGCTCTTGTTCATGCTCATCTGTCCAAACAAATTCCGTTTTATCGTGTATGAGTTCCCTTAGTTTGACTGATTGCTCGGACAAATTCGGTATGAGTTTGCCTAATATTTTAAAAGTCCTAATACTTGCATGACATCCCCCTGGTTTTTTGGTCTTTTGAAATATAAGATTGATTCCCGGTGTTGATCTTTTGGTTTAATTTAATCTTTAGCCAAGATTTGACCCATGAATTGAACACTATGTTTCCTATACTGTATTTATTTGGGTTTAATTTAACTCCATTAGCACGCGCTCGCTCTAAAACCATGTTTAGAATTTTATCATGTTAAACTTCGTTTTCCGCAGCAATGGCTATGTCATCAATATACACATCATGAAAGTACACCCGGTATGTCACCGAACATTTGTACCATTTCGCATTGAAACATTTCAGGGATATCATTCTGCCAAATGGGTTCATAAATGTTATCAAATCAGCACTAGCTTTATCAAATTTCATATGCCAACAACCGGTGCTCAAATTTAGCACCGAAAAAACAGATTTATTTGTAAGTCTTGATGTAAAGTCCTCAATTGCTGGAATTAAAAATTTTCTCGCTAAATACATTGATTAAGTAGCTTTGGATCAAGGCATATACACAGCTCTCAATTTGACTTTTCCACTATTTGTAAATTCTTTGCCCAGTCTGTTGGATGATTAACGGCTGAAATTATTTTTCTTCCAACCATTTTGTTAATTTCGTTTTTTAATTTGTCGAATAAACTCAATGGTATCCGTTTTTTGTATTCCCCGAAAATTTTCCCACTTCACCAAAAACATCACTATTGTTTCCAAAAAATAATCGACCGTGTGTGGCAAGTAAGCGACTGTAGATACATTCGTACGTTTGATAAGTCCAAATTCAATGCATGTCTCTAGACCTAATAATGGTTCATGATCATTGTCAACATCAAAAAAGTGAGAGGACTTTTCAGATTTCACATTCAAATCATAACATTTCAATTTTATGATTCCAAAAATTTTAACTTTATTGCCATTGTAAATGAAAAATTGAAAATTTCTGAAGTCTTTATCTTCATCTAATCGAATGTTCAGCGTTTTGATTACATTAATACGAATGTAGTTTACGTCTGATCCAGTGTCAATTTTAAATGAGATTGACTGATTTCCTATTTGATTAATTTTTGTTCATCGCTTCTTGTTTTGTTTGAAATTGTTTGAATTTATTCTATAAATACATTTATCATCACGCAATTTATACGCATTCCCATCACCAAGTTCAAAAAATTTACCTTCCCACTCATTCCATCGAGCGATTCTATCATTGATTTTCCTTTGATATTGTTATTGTCCGACTTTTGATTCCCGGTTTTGTTTTCCATTTGCTTCCCCTTTGATTTGAAGAGTTTCTGAAAATGTTCTTGTTTTCCACATGTACGGCAAAGTATCGTTATGGGCCTTGCACGTGCTTAAATGTGACAGTGAAAATGAGAATTTACATTGATCGCACCAATGTTGTGAATTTGCGATTGAGCTACTCTTTTCTCCAACAGCACTTTATTTGCTTTGGCTGCTTGAAATGTTTTACACACCTCATTGACATTTTGGAGTGATTCATTTCGACCATCAAGCAGTTTCGGCTGAAACATTTTGTCATGAACACCAATGATTCGGTCTTTCAACATTATTTCATCGTACGACGCGCCACACACACAATTCAATTCAGAAAACAAAATTTGTTTACGTAAATCCGTTTCAAAATCAACAAACAACTGTTTATCCTTTTGAACAATAGTGTTGAATTTGAATCATTCCATTGGTGTTTTTTTTCGTGAAATGCACTATCTATCGAATGCCGCTAAAACTTGTTCGATTATTTTCTTTTCACGTCGCAGCATTATCAGCAATTTGACTTCCAAGAAGTCCCGTTGTTGTGTTGTCATTTGGAAACAGTGTGTTGTATAGTTCAATTGAACGTGAACCAATCAACCGTAACATTTTACGTATCTATAGTGTGTATCTATAGACCGAGATATCCAATTTGAAACTAAAGTTTATATAAGTGCCGCTAATTTATTAAAATTTTGTATAGTAAATAATGGATAATATTTGTAAAAAATGACATTTTATATAAGAATATTTAGTGTATAGAAAGTTGAATAATATATAGTTAAAGAAATAATAATCCCAATGTGTATAAAAATAATTATATAAATGTTAACAATGTATAAATAAGTTCATATTAGGGATATAAAAATGTTTTAACGAATATAACAAACTATTTGTCATGGTTGATTTTAAGATAACTTTCACATTGTTGGGAGTATGTAAGCTCCCAATGACAGCAAGCGAGACTCCTGAAGTGAGGGACGAGCAGTTGGCAGAGACGGACATCCTACTGAATCCCTCAACGCCGTTTGGTTCTGTCAGGGATGAATGGATAGTGATAACAGAACTTCGAAACACTGATATGGAGCTGGTGCTAATGCAGCTTGAAGCCCTGCAGAAGAGAGGCCATGCACGAAGGGCAGCGAGAACATTAATAGATGTTGGAAGATCCTTAAATGCCACATCGGAATAATGGATCACCACGAAGCAGATATAAGATACGCTCAATTAAGAGAGTTGGACTAACAGCAAACAAACACAATGTAAGTTCTGGGAAAAGAAATAACTGTCATGGGAGCCAGTTACAAGGGGATACACAGAGCCATACAAGAGACACTTCTTGGAATCAAGCTACTTCAACTTGCAATAAAGATGATCAGCGAACAGCAAACAGAACTTAGAACCGATTTGCTAGAATTCACAACAATCAGAAATGATGAATGACGACCAATTACATAGAAAATTACATCCGTTGTTCGCTCATGCGAACGAACTACTGAACGCTGTACCAATATCTGTCATTGGATTAAATTGGACCGCCAACAAACCCGAACAATTCTGCGAGTTAACAACGGTGCGCACAGCAGCATCTGACAAGGGTTTCCTAGTGGTTATAAAAATTTCATTAACACATCCGGAGGTGTACACTATCTACAAGGTATACACCATTCCAAACCACTAAATATCAACGCATGTGTTTACATATTGGTAAAATTCTTTAGTGGCAACCGAATCGTTGACCGCTGGATGATAAAGCCAGATCAACAAAGAACTGTATCAGCGGAATGCAAAGGAAACGCAAAGCGAGAGGAACTACATAGTAGTGGGTTCTTACACATCGGAGAAGGGTGCCGGCTGATTAGCAAATGAGGGATCCTGAAACATAGAGCACAGAGACCCCATATTTTTGACATAGCTCCAGCATAAATGGTCACCAAAGAAATGGCAGCCACAATAGAGAACATGCTAGCAACCGTTACAGATGAATGCACAACAAACAAGACCAAAGCACCAGAGATACTGCAAACAAAGCATAATGCAGAGTTAAGAAAAATACTTACATGAAAAACGATCAACGAGCTAGAAAAGGAAGCTGAAAATGAGAAGACAGTGAAAACCCTAAGGACATCCTTCGAGAAAATATACGTCTGGTTGGAAAGGGAATAAATTGGCGCGACTGCAGCGTTATCAACAATCATTGCAATTATGGTGTACATAGCGACCAAACTACGGAGACGAGCGAAGATGAAGAGGAACATAGATAGAAAAATATCAAAATATACATATGAAAGAAAAAAAAAATTTAAATATAGATATGAAAAAAAGAAAACAAAAAATTAAAAATATGCATATGAAAAAAGAAAACAAAACAAAAGATAAAAATATACATATGAAAAAGAAGAAAATATATATAAAATTTAATAGAGGAATTAGGTTTAGAGTAGAGACTAAAAATATCCAACTGAAAACCTTTAGGAATTATTTGCTAGAAGGTAGTTGCACTAACTTCTCCTAGAAAGAGCGGAGGGAAACCAAGCTACCCGTGTGTAATTGGCTCACAGTACGACCCTTAGTAATTAGCTCCTAGAAGACACTACACACAATGTAGTTATTATTAAAAACTTTAATTAAGTACTTTAATTAAGTAAGCATATATTTTTATGGTGCAAGAATTATAAATAAATAATGATTAATAATAAGATAATATGTAAACTTTTAGGGTGCTTACTTACGCAAGTGCAGAAATGCGTAGTCAACATTTCTCTAAATGCAGTCAATGAATAAATAAGTAGGCCAGCTAAACTAGGTTTGCGTTTAGCAAGCAACTACCGCACTTACGCAACTGAGGCACCCGTGAAAGTAGAACAGCGCAAGTATAAGTAGGTTAATAGAATTTGTTCTGCAGAAATAAGTTATATAAGTGTGGAGTTGTGCGACCTCTAGTTAACGATAACATAACTAGCAATAAGAACTACATTTAAAAAGAAATGAATGGCGACGACGATAGTTATAAGTCCAAAAAAAATTTTTTTTATTCGATACCGTGTTTCATTAACCACAACATTTTGTTTACAACTTTGATTTTCAAAGAAGGCTTTTGTGTGCTACAATTAGCAAATTAAAGAAAATGTATTAAATTTAATTTTTTTAATTAAAACGGTAGTTTGTTACTCGTCTCAAATTAAAATGAATAATCCAAACGAGTCAATGTCCGCTACAACCAGCACGACTATTAGAGAATTCAGGCCGGGAGTCGATATTGACGGCATTGACATGAATTTTTCCCATTTCGTAGGAACAGCGTGTGAAGATAAAAAAAATAAAGTCATCAATATTACTTAAAACGGTGGGATTAGATGCATACGGACTGTTAAAAGACCTGTGACCCGACGATACCGGCTGCTAAAAAGTGTAGCGAGCTGTGTAAGCTCTTGGAGCTCCATTATTCAAGGCCGTTATAATGTTTTAAGAGCGTACAAATTTTTTAGACGCGAAGAAGACCGCAAGCGAAACCGTTATCGCGTGGTTTGCAATTGTAAAACATTTGGCGAAAGATTGTAAATTTGGTGGAAAATTTTGACGGTAAAAAGAAACCAGACGGTGTCATTTAGGAACCAGCACGGTTTAAGAAATAACAACAAAAATGGGCATTCAGCATACAACAATAACATCAACGAGAGTGGTAATGCAGTATACAACAACAACAACAGTAATGCAAAGAAAAATGCGTCTTTTGCGGGTGGAAGACACTTGCCAGCGAGAAGTGTAAATTCAAAAACAGCAGTCATTAATACAAGAAAGTGGGACATTAGGCGACTATATAAAAATAATAAAAATATGAGTAAGTCGATAGTCGTCAATTCTGTGAATATGAAGATTATTTTTGTAACGAATTTATTGACAAAAGCAATGTACTATGACACCACTGAAATGTAATAAAAAAACAGAGAGAGAAACCTAACGGAACAAAGGAGGGGTAATAATGAGACAGAGTTGATTAGAGTGTGGTGGAATGAGACAGTACATGGACAGAATTTGATCAGTCAGTTCACCACCTGCAGTTAGCGTAGTTGTCTGGATGGAGAGATTACAACAGCTGTAGGCCCAGGTTCAATTCCTGGGAAGGTTCATAATGGGTGTGCTGCTGATTTCTGAGACATAATAAAAAATGCTTGGGGAAAAAAATTGCCTTTCATTGAGAGATCTCTGATGAGGACAAGTGGCGTGTCTGAAATAGCTATAAGATCTGCCAAAAAAAAAAATTTTTCAATAATTCTTCTTCTTCTTCTGAAAAATATTACGGTGGCATAACCACATACGCAATTGCAACTACTGTTGTAACTTGTCTTGTCAATAAATTCGTTACAAAAATAATCTTCATAATAATAAAAATAAATAAAAAGATAAAAATTTTAGTAGCAGTACTCTTTCTAATAGTTTTAATATGGTTTCTGATTTTTCTATTTCCAGCGTAACAGACGTCGCCGCCATTCACGATTATGGTGGAGGTCAATCAAATTCTATTAGACTCTATACTCGATACTAGAGCAGCCTGTTCACTGATGCCGAAGGCAACATTTGATAAGTTTTTTTTTATGAAAATAAACTTAAGCCATGTAAGAAAAAATTCTGTGCATACATCGATGTTTTAGGTGAGTTTTTTGTAAAGATAAGATCAGGAGGCAAATCACATATGTTACGGATAGTAGTTAGCAATACGTTCATTCCACCGGTTTTAGGTCGCGACTTTATGTCAACGTTTGATATAGGGTTTTCGCATGTTAATACACTCGTAGAATATAACGACTGGGCGAAACATATTAAAACAAAATTAAAAAAGGCTTCTCAAGATGATTTAAGAACATGCAGTGTTAGCAAAGTAAAATTAAATTTATTAGATCATGTTAAAACAATCTTTTGTAAACCGCGATCAGTAGCTTGGCGAGCAGAAATAGAAAGACAATTAAAAGAGTTGGTGGAAAAATAAGTGTTAGTGCAAATAAATGTGAAAATCATTATTTTTCTTAAGTAAAATCGTGGATTTTACCCTTTTCGCAAATATTCAGGCACAATTCTTTTTTATTAACATTATTAATTCGTCTGAAGCGAATCAAACTGATTTGAATCACATTATATATCGCGAAATACTTTAATAACTATCCACTGAATTTTGAAATTAAGTTGAATGTATTTATTTGAGTAAATAATCATAATAAAATTATCCGCCTGGAATACGAAATGGTCTGGCTTGGGTCATAAGGATGTTGAATGATATTAATCAATATTACAGATTGGGGCGAAAATTTACATTTCCGAATTGGAAACTGATAGTTTACCATGGCCAGTACATTTTGACAATGATATCCAAATATACAAACCTTTCAAAAATTAGGACAAATAAGTTTTTATCAATACACAATAACATTGCAATTGTCAAAATAGTACCCACCTTTCCTGCAAGTTTATTGAATACTTTTTCTCAGTTTCTTGATCTTGTTTTTCTGAGCCGGAATCAGTATCGTAGCCAAGTTGTAGTGTACTACGAGCATCCGCAATTGATGAGCGCACTGCTACAACTGGTTCTAAAATATATATTAATTTGTAGTTCCAGAAGTGCGTTATACAAATTGTAACTGTGATTTGGCTATTTTGACCTTACCAACACTAGCACTAGACAATTTTCGTTCACGTTCTCGCTCAAAATTTCCGAAAGTATTTATTTGTTCCTGTGAGCCACCAAAATTTTCTATTGTAAGTTGAGAATTCTCACTTGATGAATTCCTTCGTGACCGACGTCCTACAAAATTATAAATTACCATATATTAATTTCATTTGTTAATATAAATTTATTTTCATTTAGGATTAATACAATCATGATTTTGATCATAGACTTGAAGCTGATACATTAATACTGTACCTGCAAAGCTAGGACGACGATTTTGTTCCCAATTGCTGGGCCGGCCTGCTGGTGCATAGTCTCCTATTTTAGATTAATAGCGGAATGCGTATTAATTTATATATAATACATAAATAAATTTTCAGCCATGTTGTATTCGCCATAATCAATTGTTCATGAATAAAATGGGGATAAAAGAAAAAAATAAGTTAAAGCCAAATGCATTTTTAATTGTTAAAATAAATTACAATAAATTCATGAAACCAAATAAATTTTTGCAGATGACAAATGTCATGAATTTCACAAAAATAAGTCTTTCTAAATGTTTACCATATAAAGAGGATAAATACATTTGCTGGTAATCTCAAAACAAATGTATAAAACCGAGTAAAGAAAACTGAAGTCGGTTTAGACCGATTCCGAGACACCCTTGACGATGTACCAAATTGTATTCATATATCAATAGAAGCATAACGAAAGTAATTTTCAATGGTTAGTTAATCGACACCATTTCTTATGCATGACTTTGTAGCGTCAATACAATTATTCATATCAAATTTCGAATAGGTTATAAAAATGTTAGTTATAAAAATGTGTCAATATTAGCTATGAAAAAAGCCAACCCATTATTGGTTTGTGCTTTAAGTTAATGCTCTGAAATTACCATTGTTTGAAATTTCGTTCATGAATCTTCCATAGAATCCAGAAATGATTTGCAGCTGCTTAATGCAGCATTCAAAAGTTCGATCCCCAATATTCCTGAGTGACCCAATAGATTTTAAATTTTTTCCGATAATATTGATCCCTTAAAAATGTGATCATTTTGATAAATATTGTAAACTTATCTTTCGAATAACTTCGATCGATGGAGACACTGTTGTGAAAATAATAAACTCGTCAATTGAACTTGTAGAAATTCTATAGGTTTAGGTATTCAGTGGTACATTCTAAAAGTTGTGGAAGAAGCCATCCTATTAAGGAGGTTTAATCTCAAGAAATGTACAGGAGAAACTTCAGCGGATTATATTATATTTAAGTTTTTATCTACGTATCTGATCTGTGGCAGAGGAAAATTCATTGCGAATTAACTATTTGGTAGCTGATATTGCAGATTTTCGGTACTAGTTCTCGAATGGCTTGATGTCTTTCTTTGATGGAAAACAGTTTAGATCTTTAACAGTAAAATATAATTGGTGAGGTTTGAATACTGTTATAGCCCAAGGGTGGCGTGGTATGGAGGATTTTTAACTTTGGTACATATATTTTCATATCTTTCTTATATTAAAACTGCATTATCAGTTTTAGCAAGTACTATGATACTGTATTAGCGGCTCATTTATTATCTCAATGGAAAGCCTGTATCTGGAGGAAAACACTGACGATGTGGCATCAAACTAGGTACGAGCGATTCAGTGCTTTTTCAGTAACTCCCTTACCAGTGATTTATATTTTTCAATCACCGTGATTCTATACAGTGACACCGATCGCTATTGTGTATACACATGTTTATATTTTTGCATTGATGCATACTGTTATCAAATACGTAAAGTAACAATATAAATCGCAAATTTTTAACAGACAGATGTTATCCACAGTGATAGACTTTTAATAAAAGCGCTTCTTTTAAAAATTATATGCGTATTACATATTGAAACATAAATGATTTCATACTTGTAGGGTATCCTCTATTAATTATATTCACCACTCCAGAGGTATATATAAGCCAAGATACAATCCATACGTAAAAGTATACTCGGGAACCCCCTTGAAACTTCTTACCAAGTGTAGAGAATATTCTAGAATGTTCTACTTCCAAATACGAGAGGTATGTAAGCCACCACACAATTAAAGTCGAGACAGTTAAACAGCAATCGTAGCAGCGTGTATATCGTGAATCGTCACAGTAACAGTACTAAGAAGTAATAAAGTGATTAAATGGATAATTAAAGTGCAAAATTATATTAAAGTAAACTTTAATCCTAATATTTAGTATGTAAATTGCAATAATTAAATAAAGTTAATTATTTTAATGTAACCAGCGGCTGTTAGATTACTACACAATTGACTTCCTGACATTTTACACAAACTCTCAATTCTCGAATTATTAAAGCTGAATTGTGTAATAATCAAAGAATCTCTTGGTTAAATTAGAATAATAAACTTTATTTAATTATGGCAATTTACCCTCTTAATTTTTGGCTTAAAGGTTACTTTTAATAAAATTTTACACTTTGTTCATTTAATCACTTTATTTCATTTTAATGACTGTTACTATTGAAATTCATGATGTACAGACTGCACTGTTCAACTGTGTCAACTTTAATTGTGTTGTGAACCAGCACATTCTAGAATATTCCCTATACTTCGAAAGAAGTTTCAAGAAGAATCTATAGTATGCTTTTACGCGTAAATTAATTATGTGGTGAATGAAAAGACGAATGGAGTACACCCTAAAAGTATGCAATCATTTATATTTCACTGCCCTCCAGTCAATCTTGTTCGTTCCGAACCAGGACAGTAATACAATCTTTACAAGGACCTAATCTCTCCAGATGAACGACTTTCATTTTCTCCCAAATTTTTCTCGCCAACTGGAAGCGGCATACTACATCGTTGATCCGCCTTATCACCTTGATTACTTTACCTGGTCGATTTTTCACAACTCTGGATCATTTCGTTGTTCTTCTTGTATTTTCTTCGCTGTGCATTCTTCGTCTGGTAAAACAGCCATAAAGCGGACATCGACTCCACACTGCAAGGACGTCATGATCAGCATTCCCGTGGGTTCCGCCTCTGCGATGCTGGGAATTAGTATATTTGCATTCTCTATATCCATCTCGCCAGCTGACCATCGGGACTTTTCAACTGTAATAACCAGCGCAGAGCTGCGTGATCCGTTCTCAACTTTTGTCCATACAAAACTTAATAAAGTGCTTCACGTACTGCATAACCGCCAAAAGTTCTCTCCGAGATACACTGTAATTTCGCTCTGGCTTTGATAAAATCTTACTGAAGTAATCTATTACTCTTTTATGTTCGTCAATAACAGGATACCTCCAATCCCTAAACCACATGCATCTGTGTCAAGAATAAAATTTTCGCCAGGAATTGGATACGCAAGGATCGGGGCTGTACACAATACCTCTTTCAGCCTATTAAATGCCTTCTCCGGTTCCCTTTTCCACTCAAAAGGACAATTCTTCCTTGTTAATGCATGCAGACTACCAGCTACATCTGCAAAGCTTGGAACAAAGCATCTGTAATAGGTGGAAAGACCCAAGAAGCTGCGTAGATCATGCAAACTAGTTGGTCTTGGCCACTCCCTTACTAAGTCTATCTTTATCTGGATCTGTGTGTACTTTTTCAGGTGTGACTTTATGTCCAAGGTACTTGACTACTCTCTTGAACAACGAGCATTTCTTTGCGTTCAGCTTCAACCCTGAAGCTCCCAATCGCATCAATACTTCTTCCAAATTCTTCAAGTGGTTCTCGAAGTCCTTTCTCATAACGATGATGTCATCTAGGTACACCAGATACGTTTTCCAGTGGAGACCCTTTAGCACTTGTTCCATTAGGCGTTCAAATGTAGCTGGAGCATTACACAGTCCGAATGGCATCACCAAAAATTGCCATAGTCGATCACCGGCATTAAATGATATCTTTTCCCTGTTTTCTTCTTCTACTGCCACTTGCCAATATCCGCTTTGTAAATCCAACGTGGAGAACCAGTTTGAAGCAGAAAGTGTATCCAAGGTATCATCGATCCGAGGTAATGGATAACTATCTTTCTGCGTTACCTCATTTAGTTTACGATAATCTACACAGAAACGTGTGGAGCCATCCTTCTTCTTGACTAATACAACTGGAGAACTCCAGGGGATCGCTGATGGCTCTATGACGTTGTTCTGATGCATTTCCTTCAGCAATACATTCACCTCTTCTCTCTTCGCCAGAGGTACTCTTCTTGACGCTTGACGAAGGGGTTGGCATCACCAGTGTTGATAGTGTGTTTCACCTTCTATATGTTGTGGGAAACAGATCATTCCCCTTGAGTCTGACTCCATTTAGTGTGTCGACGGCTGAACAAAATTTTCTGATTCCCTGTTTTGGAATCTGACTGATTCTCTGTTTCGGAGTCTTCCCGGCGAGCGTGATGTAGAACGTGTGCGTCTCGGCTGTCAATTTCGAGGCATTTGTCCAATCTCATCGCAGGTATGGCAGTTCCCCCTGAATATTTGTCATCTTTCCACTTGTACCTGACGGGCTCTGCTTAGTGGCTGGAACACCAATGCTGCTATCTCTGATGTCAAAGCCCTAGCTACTGTCTCTATATATGTAGCTTTCGGATTTGTTATCGCTGAACGTTTTACCACCGCATCTCGAATGCCACATACGAAGGTCTCCATCATACATCTCTCTAGGCAAAGATGGGCCAACTTTTCCACTTCCGCAGCAAATTATTGTACAAAATCACCTCTCTTCTGTACACGTGTTCGTATCTCTACTTGATACAACTCCTTACGTTCATTACCATACTTCCGCTGAACGGCATCCACCAAGCTTTCATAACACTCTCGCCTACTTTCTGAGATAGTTTGTAGAACATCAGCACTAGCTCCTTTCGCTACGGTTAATGCCGCCACTTTTTCGCGAGTATTCCAATCGTTTGTGCTAGCGGTAGTCTCAAAGTGCATTCTGAAGACGATAAATATCGTGGTTCCATCATAGGTCGGAGGCTTCAGTTTTATTGAGGATAAAGCTGGCATAGCCAAAGGACCTTCGTGTAGTAGGTGCATCCTTTGCTCTATTTCTTGTTTCAATTGGTTATGCTTTTGCTCTTTCGCAATGAATTTTTGATTTACAGATTTCTCAAACAATTATTGCCGTGCCTCAATTTCAAAAATCTTCCTGTCTACCATCAAGGACATTTCTTTCATCTGCTGTTCGATCTGTTCCGCTAGTTGAGTAAGTCGTGTTTCACTCTTTAGTTACCGCTGTTGCATTTTCTCATCGCTTTGCTGTAAACGCTGCTGTATATTCTCATGGCTTAGCTAAAGCTGCTGTTGCAACTGTTGTTTGACGTCTAGTTTGAGGGATTCTGCATTTTTTCTAGCTGCAGCTGTAGTGCTCACGTCGAAGCTACCCGTATTAGTTCCTTGCGGTGTTTGTTCCTATCGGGATGTCGTTGGTTCTTCAAATTTGAATTCATGCTCATCGACGATTATACCCCGCTTCCCCAAGGCGCTTCTTAACCACAACTGCAGTTCCGCTTTAAGCCCTTGTGTTTGCAAGTTTAAGCGCTCAAGCTCCTTCTTGAGCTGGTTCAATTGCAGTTTTTTAAATTTAACCATTGTCTATTACTGATACACAATTCCACTTCTGACACCAATTGTTACGGAATTCCTCTCCTGACAATTTACACAAACTCTCAATTCTCGAATTCGTACTCCTTGATTGTGTAGTAATAAAATTCTAGAATATTTAATTTTTTGAATTTTTGCAGCTCTTTATTCACATTACTGTATTGGACGCAGGTTGGAAATTGTTTCTCACAAATTGAGTTAAACAGTGTTCAGTAGGCTAGTTCTATTTTAAATTGTGGTTTTATTTGTCTTTTTTCTATACTGAATTTATAATTTATTTCTATGAAGATCGGGAAATTATTGCTTCCATGCAAATCTTTTCCAAGAACATTTAGGAGCTATTTGTGAGGAGCATATGCTGAGATCTATGTGTGAAAAGGTTTTGTGAGTAGAAAAGAGAGTTTGTCATTCGTCCTGGTTGGTTGGAACTTGTTGATCTCCATAGCGGATTCCATGAATTAAAGTCTCTAATGTAGGATGTATTTATGGAGAGTGTAATTGAAAGTATATTTTGCGTAGAGAAGTTTTGACAGGGGAGAATATATATATATATATATATATATATATATATTGACTATATTGAAAATGATGCCAAAATTGATTTCGATGATGTGTGTTAGAGGAAGAGAATTGATGGAAGCCAGTTTGTGAGGGATGTGTTTGTTTATGAGCAAACCTACGCCTTGTTTAGAAGTAGTGTTGTGTTGGTTGTCAAGTTATGGAAGTACCCTACATATTCCTTTGGTACTATTGTATTACTTGTTGAAAACGAGATGTGTGTTTCTTGTAGCGCAATTATGTCCCGATTAAAGTCCTTTATTCACAATTGTAATTTGTGGTAGTTGTTTACGGAGCCTTTTATGTTCCAATGTAAGAGTTTAAGGTTCATTTATTGTGTACCAAATGGAGTATTTAAAAAAGAAAATGCAAATATTTTTTTTAATGTTCTTTTCGTCAGCTGAAAGAAAATGTGTGTATTGTTTTGAATGAATAGTTGTCTATAGTTCGAAGAGAAATAAAAATGGATGGTGCATTATTGTTTTTGGAATCAAGAAAACAATTAGTAAAATGGTTAAAAGACGGTTTCTTATCAAGAGAGGAAGTATTAGAAGTGGAGATGTTTGAAGCGTTGTTGTCATTTCGTTGTGTGTTTATTTCTGTTGTTGGATTCGAGAGAGAAGTGAGTTGAAGTAGTTGAATTTTTTTCTATTAGCGGTTAATTCTATTGTGGGAGTAATTTTGACTTTATTTATTGTATGGTTGGTTCCGTTGTTTTCGTTTGATTTTCTTTATGTTCGATTTTTTGGTATATTGGGTTTTATGTTGAAAGACGGAAGTACAGAAGCAAAGCTATGTACAGGGGGATTTAAAGGAGTTTGGTTCCTATGTATTTGCCTAACTTCCCGAATTGTGCTTTTTTTTAGTTTTTACATCCAGAATTTCTTTGTCGATTTTCTCCGGAAGACGGTATAAATCAAAGGTTAAAAGTATAACTGGAATGTGATTTACCTTCTATAATTTTTTGGAATTTGAAGAGAGAAGCGACTTCTTTGCAACTTAGTTCACGAAGGAATTCTTCATCCGAGACTGTGTTTAAATATGGGGAATATACTGAAACTTTTTTTAAAACACAGAGAATTGTGAAGTGTGCATTTAATTGACCATAGTCCATGTAGGCTTTTAGCTGCTAGAAATTTCTCGGCTATTATTTGGTTTTTAACAAGAAGTAATAATTCAGTCGTCACGAAGCTCAGAAATGGAGGTGATGTCTGTGCTAATGAGCTGAAGAAATGTTTGCACTGAGAAAGAGGAATAGTTCGATAACGGAGTTTACGTCATAGTTGTAGCAGAAGCTACAAACGACATATTTGGGATTAGCCTGGAAGCTTTTTGAGAGATCGTGGAACGTTATGGAGGAATTAAGGCTGTGCTATTTCTTTCTTTTTGTTTCAGGGCCGTCCGAAAGTAAAACAAAACGGTAGCCTTGGACGGAAGGGGACCATGAACAATATGGAGTTGTACTCTATGCACTTGGATTTAGAGTATGTATTGTGTACAAAGACGAGTATGAACCGTAGCAATGATAATGTGGAGTTAAACCGCGAACGGTATGCCAAAGCTCAGAAATAAACCGGAATATACACATTTGTCTGCTCGCCACGAGTGCTAATCAGAGAAAGTGCCTAATTTTTACGAAGCCAATGTACAAACTTTACTTTTTCAATGTTTTATGAATTTAGTACAAATAAAATAAACGTCTGGCTTCGTCGACGGTCGCTTTTATTCTGCTCACTCATAAATCAGTGATGCTTCTTCAACTCCTCGATTATACAATGTTGTCAATATATTTAATAGTAGGTTTTACTTGCAATACTATTTTCTAAAAGACTTAAGGGTAGTGACAATCGTTATAATGATATTTAATAATACTTTATAAACGACTAATATACTGACACCATAAATATGCTTGCTATTTGAAATAACTTAAAATATCTTCTACAAAATGCATAACTGCATTAATGTCAGTAAACCTGTATAATTCAGAACTTTTTAATTATTTTAAAAAATTCAAAAAATTCAGCAACCAAGCAACAGAAAGAGTGATATTTCACAGCCTGTTCCTTTTCGCTATATATATACAGTTTGTCAAGAAAGTGTTTTACAAGGTAAAAAATCGTGATTTGATTTCTCCTCTTCATAATATAGTATTTCTTTATTGTTTTGATTAGGATTTTTGATTCATTTCATTTAATCAATGTATTTACTAATGAACAGTAACAAAAAAAAAGATAAATATTTAACTTAAGACACTAAAAACATAACAAAAACAAAGTCAAAAAATTTGCTGTCAAGAAAGTGTTTTTACAATTCGTTTTGGAACTAATTTAGCTACGCAGTGCATTTACCGTCATGAGATTGATGCTTCACTATGCTTTGTGCGCATTTTAGACGCAAATTAATCAAAAATAGTTGTTCTTTGCTCATCGAATGCAGCATTTTTAGCAAAATTATTGTGAATTTAAGATGCCTGGTAAAATATCGTCATTTGGTATGACTCAATTACTTTAGTACAGCAACCGCATCCGAAAACGTGTCCAAGAATTGTCCGAGATGATTTCTTTGACCAGACAAAATATTTATAATCTTTAAAATCGCGTAAAAAATGAAAATAGTATGTTGCCAAAACCTTCGAACTTCCGTTCGCACAAAATATCAGATAGAACAGAACGCATTTTGGTAAGGAAAGTAGGTGAAAATCCGCAGATTTCTACGAGAACCCCTTCAAGTCAGCTCAAAGAAAATTGTGATACTGCGGTTACAGTCGAAATAGTAAGGCAGCTCCTGATAAGGTACCAGTAGAGTTGCTCGAAAAAAACCAATGCTTTCAACACAATACATTGAAAAGCGATTGTCTTTCGCTTTGCCAAACCGAATGACAATTGGGATGACGCTATATGGTGGCATATATACATTCATATATATATATATATATATATATATATATATATATATATATATATATATATATATATATATATATATATATATATATATATATATATATATATATATATATATATATATATATATATATATATATATATATATATATATATATATATATATATATATATATATATATATATATATATATATATATATATATATATATATATATATATATATATATATATATATATATATATATATATATATATATATATATATATATATATATATATATATATATATATATATATATATATATATATATATATATATATATATATATATATATATATATATATATATATATATATATATATATATATATATATATATATATATATATATATATATATATATATATATATATATATATATATATATATATATATATATATATATATATATATATATATATATATATATATATATATATATATATATATATATATATATATATATATATATATATATATATATATATTATATATATATAATATATATATATATATATATATATATATATATATATATATATATATATATATATATATATATATATATATATATATATATATATATATATATATATATATATATATATATTATATATATATATATATATATATATATATATATATATATATATATATATATATATTATATATATATATATATATATATATATATATATATATATATATATATATATATATATATATATATATATATATATATATATATATATATATATATATATATATATATATATATATATATATATATATATATATATATATATATATATATATATATATATATATATATATATATATATATATATATATATATATATATATATATATATATATATATATATATATATATATATATATATATATATATATATATATATATATATATATATATATATATATATATATATATATATATATATATATATATATATATATATATATATATATATATATATATATATATATATATATATATATATATATATATATATATATATATATATATATATATATATATATATATATATATATATATATATATATATATATATATATATATATATATATATATATATATATATATATATATATATATATATATATATATATATATATATATATATATATATATATATATATATATATATATATATATATATATATATATATATATATATATATATATATATATATATATATATATATATATATATATATATATATATATATATATATATATATATATATATATATATATATATATATATATATATATATATATATATATATATATATATATATATATATATATATATATATATATATATATATATATATATATATATATATATATATATATATATATATATATATATATATATATATATATATATATATATATATATATATATATATATATATATATATATATATATATATATATATATATATATATATATATATATATATATATATATATATATATATATATATATATATATATATATATATATATATATATATATATATATATATATATATATATATATATATATATATATATATATATATATATATATATATATATATATATATATATATATATATATATATATATATATATATATATATATATATATATATATATATATATATATATATATATATATATATATATATATATATATATATATATATATATATATATATATATATATATATATATATATATATATATATATATATATATATATATATATATATATATATATATATATATATATATATATATATATATATATATATATATATATATATATATATATATATATATATATATATATATATATATATATATATATATATATATATATATATATATATATATATATATATATATATATATATATATATATATATATATATATATATATATATATATATATATATATATATATATATATATATATATATATATTGAAACGTGATTGCATATCAGTGAAACGGGATTGCATACTTTTAGGATCCCATCTGGAGAATGAGTGCCCCCTGTGAGTCAAGATGCGAACTATTCGAATAAAAGCTTATTCAAGAACCATCTGTCGGTAATATCAAAAAGAATATTCTCGACTTTTGTCGAAGAGGATAGAAGCTTCTAGAAAATACGAGAATAGCGTGGAAGTTTCTACCTCAACCATTCGAAAACTATAAAAGCGACAAGACTGTTCAAAGTCGAAGGCAGTAGATCAGAGACCGTAACAGTGTGTGCATCTAGCATTATAATCAAAGCAGCATTATTTGTAATTGTGTAAAGTAATGAAATTCATTATTAAATAAAGTGACTAATGGTTTGTGAAATAAAGTGCAAATAATAACTAAGTAAACTTTAAGCAATAATTAAATAAAGCTAATTATTTTAATTTAACCAGCGATTGTTTGATTACTACACAATCCAGTGGTACGAGTCCGAGTACAGAGGGTTAGAAAAAGTGTCAGGAGGGCAATTTTGTAACAGAGTAAATTGTCAAGAGGGCAATTCCGTAACAATTGGTGTCAGAAGTGGGATTGTGTATCTGTAATAAACAAATGTTAAATTTGAAAAACTGAGATTGGAGCAGCTCAAGAAGGAGCTTGAGCGCTTAAATTTGCAAACACAAGGGCTTAAAGCGGAGCTGCAGGTGAGACTAAGAAGCGCTTTAGAGGAGCAGGGTATAGACGTCGATGAGCATGAATTCCAATGTGAAGAGCCAACGACATCTCGACACGAAGAAACACCCCCAGAAGCTAACACGGGTAACTTTGACATGAGTGTACTCATCGGGATAATACAATCCTTTAAACAGGATATGCAGCAGCAGTCACAACAAAATTCTCAAGCAGCCGAAGAGAGGATGCAGCAGCAGTTACAACAAAGTTCACAAGCAACCGAAGAGAGAATGCAGCAGAGAGATGAGAAGATGCAGCAGCAATTACAGCAAAATGCTCAAACCGTCGAAAAGAGTGTTGCTTCCGTCAAACAAGCAGTCAAAGAGGATGTCAAAGAACAGTTGGAACAGCAGCTACAGAGAAGCGAGGACAAGTTGCAGCAGCGGTTAGAGCAGAGTGAAACACGACTGGCTCTACTAGCGGAACAGAACTCACAGCAGCTGAAAGAAATTACCGAGATGGTAGACAGGAAGGTTTGTGAAATTAAGACACGGCAAGAATCGTTCGAAAGAACGGTAGTACAAAACCAGAACGAATTTAAGCAACAAATAGAGCAAAGAATTCACCTACTACAGGAAGGTGCATTGCCTATGCCAGCTTTAACTTCAATAAAACTGAAGCCTCCTACCTATGATGGAACCACGACATTTAGCGTGTTCAGAATGCAGTTTGAGACTACCGCTAGCACAAATGGTTGGAGTGCTCGCGAGAAAGTGGTTGCATTGACCGTTTCATTAAAAGGTGCTGCCGCTGATGTGCTTCAAACTATCGCAGAAAGTGAGCGAGACTGTTATGAAAGCTTGATGAATGTCGTTCAGTGGTAGTGAACACCGGAAGCAGATGTACCAAGTAGAGCTACGAACACGTGTACAAAAGAGTGGTGAGTCTCTTCAACAGTTTGCGGCGGAAGTGGAGCGGTTGGCTCATCTTTCCTACCCAGGAGAGATCACTGAGAGGTGTATGATGGACACCTTCGTATATGGCATTCGCGATGCGGAGATAAAGCGTTCTGCGTTAACTAATCCGAAAGCTACATATATGGAGACAGTAGCTAGCGCTTTAACTTCAGAGACAGCAGCCTTGGTGTGCCAGGCAGTATACAGAGCCCGTCAGGTACAAGTCGAAAGCGGCCAAAGTTTCACGGGCAAATGCTTCACCTGCGGAGAGGTCGGACACATGGCCCGTAATTGCCAATCGAGACGGAAACGTTCTAGATCACGCTCACCGGTAAGACCTCCAAAGCAAGTCAGATTCCAAAATAGGGAATCAGAAAATGTTGAAAAGCCGTCGACAAATTAGATGGAGTCAGTCTCGAGGGGCTTGATCTGACTCCCACAACATGTAGCCCCAGAATCTTCGTTTCTCAGATGGCACGGAAAATCAACAGCCTAACTGTCGACAGTGTACTAAATGGTAGAAAAATCGTGGTAACATTGGATACGGGTGCATCACATTCCATAATTAGAAGGAATCTCGTTCGGGGAATCGAGCCGCTTCTGGGAATAAGATTGCGTACGGCAACTGGAGATGATGCATCGGTACTGGGAAAAGTTACACGGAAAATAACTATCGGCACCACAACAGTGACGCACGAGTTTGTAGTTGCGGATATTGTGGACGAATTAATCTTAGGTGTGGATTTTATGATTCGGAATGGATTCACCCTAGATTTGAAATGCCGAATGTTGAAGTATGCGAACACCGAAATACCGTTATCCGTTGGTGAGGATAAGTATGGAGGTATCCGAGAAGCCATTGTATCGCGGCGGACAAAAATCCCAGCAAAGTCAGAGGCAATCATATGGGCCAAAATGGACGGAGATGTGGAGAAGAACAAGTTGTGGGTTGTGGAGACGGATGAAAAATTTGCACTGGATGACATCATCATTGGAAAAACCCTCGTAGAAGAACAGCAGAACAGAATAGTGCCAGTAAGAGTGGTCAATCTTGTAAATTCCGCTAAAACCTTAGAGAAAGGACAGATAATTGGAAATTGCCGGGCAATTTCGGCAATTGTAAACTATGAAAGCCATCCGCGAGACACAAAAATGAAGATTCCAGCTGATAAAAAGGTACTCGACGATCTCACGAAAGAATGGAGCAAAGACTTATCCACAGAGCAGAGGAAGACTGCCAGCCAACTTTTGGCAAGACATTGCTGAAAGTCAGTATTTGCTGAAAAGGGTAAAAACGAAGGCAGAACAAAGATGGTGAAACACACAATCAACACTGGTGATGCCAAACCCATTCGTCAAGCGTCAAGAAGAGTACCTCTGGCAAAGAGAGAAGAGGTGAATGTATTGCTGAAGGAAATGCATCAGAACAACGTCATAGTCCATCAGCGAGCCCCTGGAGTTCTCCAGTGGTATTAGTCAAGAAGAAGGATGGCTCCACACGTTTCTGTGTAGATTATCGTAAACTAAATGAGGTAACGCAGAAAGATAGTTATCCATTACCTCGGATCGATGATACCTTGGACACACTTTCTGGTTCAAATTGGTTCTCAACGCTGGATTTACAAAGCGGATATTGGCAAGTGGCAGTAGACGAACAAGACAAGGAAAATACAGCATTCAGTGCCGGCGATGGACTATGGCAATTTTTGGTGATGCCATTCGGACTGTGTAATGCTCCAGCTACATTTGAACGCTTAATGGAACATGTGCTAAAAGGTCTCAACTGGAAAACGTGTCTGGTGTACCTAGACGACATCATCGTTATGGGAAAGGACTTCGAGGACCACTTGAAGGATTTGGAAGAAGTATTGATGCGATTAGGAGCTTCAGGGTTGAAGCTGAGCGCAAAGAAATGCTCGTTCTTCAAGAAAGAAGTCAAGTACCTTGGACATAAAGTCACACCTGAAGGAGTACACACAGATCCAGATAAGATAGACTCAGTAAGGGAGTGGCCAAGACCAACTAGTTTGCATGAGCTACGCAGCTTCTTGGGTCTTTGCACCTATTACAGACGCTTTGTTCCAGGCTTTGCAGAAAAATTGTCCTTTTGGGTGGAAAAGCGAACAGGAGAAGGCATTCAGCAGATTGAAAGAGCTATTGTATACAGCTCCGATCCTTGCGTATCCAATTCCTGGCGAACAATTTATTTTGGATACAGATGCAAGTGGCTTCGGGATTGGAGGTGTCCTGTCGCAAGTTATTGACGGACATGAAAGAGTAATAGCCTACTTCAGCAAGATCTTATCAAAGCCAGACCGAAATTACTGTGTAACACGGAGAGAACTTTTGGCGGTTATGCAATGCGTGAAGCACTTTAACAAGTACTTGTATGGACAAAAGTTCTTGTTGAGGACGGATCACGCTGCTCTGCGCTGGCTATTACAGTTCAAAAATCCCGAAGGTTAGGTTGCGAGATGGATTGAGAGACTCCAAAGCTACGATTTCACAATAGAACATCGCAGAGGCGGAAACCACGGGAATGCTGATGCACTATCACGACGTCCTTGCAGTATGGAATGCAAGCACTGTTCTAAAGCAGAAGGGAAAGAAGGAGTAGTCGATGTGCGCTTAATGGCTGTTTTACCAGACGATGAATGGACAGCGGAAAAGATAAAAGAAGAACAACGAAATGACCCAGATTTGGCAAAAATCGTATCAAGTAAGAATGAAGGAAAACGGCCTGATTGGAACGAAATCTCGACTGAAAGCCCTATAACTAAAGCATATTGGGCTCAATGGAATAGCTTAAAGCTGCAAGATGGATGCCTATTCCGCCTGTGGGAGAGCGAATATGGAAAAACCACGTAGAACTTGATTGTGGTACCCAAGGCAAGAATAAGCGAAATTCTCAAGGAATACCATAGTGGGCCAAGCGGAGGACATTTGGGAATAACAAAAACAGGCGAGAAAATTAAAACACGATTTTATTGGGTTGGTTGCCAGCAATCGGTAGTTGACTGGATTAGTGCTTGTGAAAAGTGTACAGCTGCCAAGGGACCGAGCCGTCGCAGTCAGGGGAAGATGCATTTATACAACGTGGGAGCGCCATTTGAGCGTATTGCAATGGACATAGCAGGTCCGTTTCCAATTAGTGATTCCGGCAACAAATATGTTCTCGTCGTAATCGACTATTTTAGTAAATGGCCAGAAGTATATCCCATTCCCGATCAAGAAGCTAAGGCCGTTGCAAATGCATTTATCAATAATTGGGTCTGCAGATTCGGAGCTCCCCTCGAGTTGCACTCGGATCAAGGCAGAAATTTCGAGTCAACAATATTCAGGGAAATGAGTGAATTGATGCGCATACGCAAAACTCGTACAACCCCTTTGCACCCACAATCTGATGGAATGGTTGAAAGATTTAATCGTAAGCTTGAGGAACACCTAAGGAAAGTCGTGGACAGAAACCAGAAAGATTGGGACCAACACATACCCCTCTTCTTAATGGCATACCGATCGGCAACTCACGATACAACAGCTACAACACCAGCTAAGGCTATTTTCGGTTGTGACATAAGATTGCCTGCAGATCTGAAATTCGGTGCCTACTCATCTACGGAAGTAAACAGGGATTATCGCCAAAACTGGAAACACACTGGGAAGGCCCTTATAAGGTGATAAAGCGGCTCAACGATGTAGTATACCGCATCCAGTTGGCGAGAAATGCCAGGAGCAAAATGAAAGTCGTTCATTTAGAGAGGTTATCTCCTTATAAAGGTTGCAGTACTATCCTTGTTCGGGACGAACAAGATTAAGCGGAGGGCAGTGAAACGTGATTGCATATCAGTGAAACGGGATTGCATACTTTTAGGATCCCATCTGGAGAATGAGTGCCCCTGTGAGTCAAGATGCGAACTATTCGAATAAAAGCTTATTAAAGAACCATCTGTCGGTAATATCAAAAAGAATATTCTCGACTTCTGTCGAAGAGGATAGAAACTTCTAGAAAATATGAGAATAGCGTGGAAGTTTCTACCTCAACCATTCGAAAACTATAAAAGCGACAAGACTGTTCAAAGTCGAAGGCAGTAGATCAGAGACCGTAACAGTGTGTGCATCTAGCATTATAATCAAAGCAGCATTATTTGTAATTGTGTAAAGTAATGAAATTCATTATTAAATAAAGTGACTAATGGTTTGTGAAATAAAGTGCAAACAATAACTAAGTAAACTTTAAGCAATAATTAAATAAAGCTAATTATTTTAATTTAACCATCGATTTTTTGATTACTACACAATCCAGTGGTGCGAGTCCGAGTACAGAGAGTTAGAGAAATTGTCAGGAGGGCAATTTTGTAACAGAGTAAATTGTCAAGAGGGCAATTCCGTAACAATATATATATATATATATATATATATATATATATATATATATATATATATATATATATATATATATATATATATATATATATATATATATATATATATATATATATATATATATATATATATATATATATATATATATATATGTATATATCGCCTGAGGATAAACACAATTTAAATATAGCCTGCAAAAAACTCAAGAAAATATTAACTAAAAGACAAAATATAGAAGTTGAAAATTACAGAAAAAAATTGAGGCCTACCTAGGATACTAACTACTCATTATGCAAATGCACAAGGAAATTAAAAACTCAGATAAGGTATCAGCCACCACTACGGAAAGATGACAACTCATGGGCTACTACCAATGAAGAAAAAGCAACAACATTGGCTAAATACGTTGAAAAACTCCTATCAAATGACGAAGATAAATCTATTGAAACATGCAATGACTTTAATATAGATATTACAACTAAAATAAAGAAAACAAACACAACAGAAATAATTAATTGCATTAAAAAACGAATAAACCACAAAAAAGCACCAGGATACGATTTGTTGACAGGCAAAGCACTCGCTGACTATAGGTTATAACTACTTAAGGAATGTTATCAACTCAATGTTCCGACTACAATTTTTTCCTAAAGTATGGAAAGTTACTGAAATTATTACGCTACCGATGCTACAACTGCTTCGTCGTATAGACCAATAAGCCAACTTCCCATAATTTCTTAAGTTGCTGAAAAACTATTACATGATAGACTTAGGCCGAATCCATGACAATAAAAAGATTATACCAAATAATCAATTCGGCTTTAGAAAACGACATTCAACAATTCAACAGATGCACCGTAGAACAAACTAGTGATGAGCGATCCGGATTTTTGAGTATCGCCGTTACCAGTGATTGCTATTTTTCATTCACCGTGATTTTAAACAGTTACTGCGATCTCTGGTTCCATTGCATTCATACATATACTTATGTATGTATGCAGTCAAACAAACTGTTATGCAAAGTAACAGCGAAAAGTGCGATTTTTAACAGACAGCTGTAATCCACAGTGATTGAAAATCGCTACTTTTAATAAAAGCGTGAAATAACAGCGAATGGTGATTTCACTACTTTGGTAACGAATGAATATATCAATCACTGTTTTTATCATGTTAGTTAAGTAAATGTATGTACTCGTATGTATGTAGTTGTTGCTGTTAAATTATCCCATTGCTGGAGAGAGTGACAGTTTATGCAAAGTTTGAATATTCATACGTATCGCTTTATATTTTAACATTTGCGCATAGATAAAAGAGAAGTTGATAGATATTTGGAAGATGACTTAATTCCGCGAAATTACGATCCTTTAATATGTTGGCGAAAAAATAAAACAAAGTATCCATATGTTTCGATAGTAGCGCAAGAAAATCTTTGCACATTGGCATCTTCCGTACCATGCGAACGCCTTTTTTCGCATGCTGGACAGATATTAAGCGAGCGGCGAAATCGTTTAGGGGATGAAAATGTAAAAATGTTATAATTTTTAAATTGTAAATATAAATACTGTACTTAAACTTTATTTATAAAATGTATTTTTTCAGCTGAATATCATAATTAAATTATTAGACGATAAGATATTAAAACGACTACTAGTAAGTTATTGAATGAGATATGTCACTAGCAATGCACCAATTGTTCAATTGATTAGTTTTACGTTCAAATGTATATCAGAATGTGTTCAATTTCTACAATGCCAATATACGAAATTTACTTAATCAATCAAATAAATTTTATAATAACATAACTACAAATGTATAACACCATTGAGAAATTCCATTATTGTCAGCTACCCTGTATAATCAATTTAAAAACCTTATTAATTATTTAAAAAAATTCAAATGAGAAATTTCCCTTTGCATAAAATTCATGCATTAAAAAATAACAGCAATCAATAAACAAACTGATATTTTACAGTGGTCTTTTTCGTTGTAGTTTAAAATGACTCCTGAAATAATAGCAAACTGTCCCTCTCTACGGAGTCCAAGTATGGAGAACGGCAAATCGGTCACACATGAAAAAAATTCAACGACAGCAATCTAGAATATTAAGAGTCATCATAAAATCTGGTTGGTACACAACAAATGAAGACATACACCACAAACTAAATATAACAAAAATTGACGAAGAGATAAAAAAGATATCCACAAAACACTACGATACACTGCAAGGGCATAAAAATGAAGTAATAAACGAGTTGCTACATCTAGAAGAAACCGCCATTCGCCGTTTAATGAGAACTCGACCAAACGACATAATGAACTAGGAAATCCAGCCTACACATATTAGTAGTAGTATTATAAATGCAAATAAAAATAATTATTTTAAATATAATTTTTACTATAATTAATCATAAATTATTATAATATAATTATAGTTTTTTTTCTCATTTATTATTTATTGTATCTTCAATATAAATTGGACTAACAATAAGTAATCAAATTTTAACTCTAAAACTGTTTATTATTATCACCCCACATAACAACAGTACTAGAGCCCTGGGTCTTTAGGGGTCGCCTCTGTGGCCTTGGCTCGTTGAAAGGGGCCACGATATTATATGACAGAATCTCGATTAGACCTAGAGCCGGTCTTATAATATCATCCCATCTTGCAGCGACCTGCCTTGACGCATTCTGTCGTCAGGATCTGGTTGCGGCAGAGATTAGTTTTAAGAGTATGCACGGATGGTCGAGGTCCGTGATTGCATCTGCTTACTTTCCTTACGATATTTTGGAGGCGCCACTACCGCCACCACCTGGGAAAGTCGCTACTCTCGTAGGGTTCTGTGAGCGGCGCAATCTTGGTATCCTTCTTTGTTGCGATGCTAATGCCCAGCACACGATCTGGGGCAGCAGCAAGTGCAATGAGCGGGGCTCTCGATTTTTCGAGTATATTACCTCCTCCAGCCTGAACATCCACAATGTAGGCAGGCAGCGTACTTTTGTGACTACGAGAAGGCAGGAGGTAATCGACGTCACCCTGTGAAATCCAAGACTGGGGTGGTCGATCAACAACTGGAGGGTCCTCGCCGAAGACTCGTGCTCGGACCACAGATACATTGAGTTTCAGTGTGGCGAGCGGGCGCAGATGCCATTGCCCACCAGAAACCCAAGAAAAAGAGACTGGCCAAAGTTCAGGGAGGCACTGCTTAGCAATTACGTGACGCCACTGAAACTTCGCAAGGAGCAGGACATTGAGGCGGCTGTTGAACATCTCAACACCGCTCTAACAAACAGCTTCGAGCTAGCCTGTCCAACTAGACCTCCTCTTAGCTGGACTCCTGTTCCATGGTGGAATCGAGAGCTTCAGGTGCTGAGGCGTGAGTCTAGGAAACTCCTCAACCGGGCCCTCAAGACAAATCTTGATGAGGACTGGGAACGATATCGACGTCTTCAGAGGGACTAGAAGAAACTAATTCGGGACTCGGAGAGGGCTTCCTTTAGAGATTTCTGCAGTGATATCAAATCCCCCAGTGACACGGCAAAACTAGTCAAAGTAATGAGAAAGGACCAAACCGCTAAGCTGGGGTTGCTCAGGAAACCTGATGGCTTCTATACAGAGAGGCAAAGTCAGACTCTCAGCTTGCTGTTGGAGTCACACTTTCCAGGAAATCAGGTAGGCATAGCGCGTCAACAACCACCTTTGGTTGGAACTGTGGTCAGGGCAGCTACACCCTCTCGACATGATTGGCATGTCGCCAGAACTGTGGCGAATGAGGCTGCCATTGGATTTGCTATCAAATCCTTTAGACAGCTTCAAATCGCCCGGACTGGATGGCATATATCCGATTGTCTTGAAGGAAAGCATTGAAATAGTGTTGGCAGCACTGAAGAAGATCTTCACTGCATGTCTCGCGCTGGCCTATGTACCACGCTCCTGGAGGATGGTGAGGGTTGCTTTCATTCCTAAGGTTGGAAGAGACGACTACACCAATCCCAAGAGCTGCAACCCTATTAGTATGACCTCGTTCATGCTAAACAGTTTAGAACGGCTGGTGGAACTTCGCATACGTAGGGAGTCTCTGAAGACACATCCACTCTCTCCATTTCAGCATGCCTATCAAAGCGGAAAATCCTGCGAGACGGCTCTGCAAAACCTTGTTGGAAGGATAGTGCGAGCCATCATCGACAGGAAAGAATACGCAATAGGCATCTTTGTGGACATAGAGGGTGCGTTTGACAATGCTACTTTCGACAGTATGTGCGGCTCTGCTAGGCGGTATGGCGTAGACCGGGCTCCAGTAAATTGGATACGTTCAATGGTGGCCCAGAGAATCATAACGGTGTGGGCGGAGGAAGATTTGCTTGTGTCGTCTGGGGTTAATAGAGGCTGTCCCCAAGGTACTGTCGTATTGTCTCCATTGCTCTGGTGCATGGTAGTCGATCCCCTGCTTAACGCCATTAATGACTCGGGTGTCTACGCTCAGGCATATGCGGATGATCTTGGCTGTTTTGTGACAGGTCCATCCCTTATGATTGTCTGCAGAAGGGTGCAGAGAACTCTGGATATGATTGACACTTGGTGCAGTGCGAATGGGCTATCGGCTAATCCTGTCAAGACTGGTATTGTCCTCTTTACCAGAAGGAGAAAGCTTGATGGACTTATTCTGCCTACACTAAAAGGAGTCACTATCCAGCTATCCAAGGAAATCAAATATCTTGGAGTCATCCTTGATAACAAACTTCCTTGGAAAACACAAGTCGAACTGAACACATCCAAAGCACTGTCAGTTTTCTGGCAGTGTAAGGGTATTTTTGGTAAGACATGGGGTATTTCCCCTAGTAAGGTCCTATGGATCTATACAGCTATGGTAAGACCTATTATCACCTATGCATCGATGGTTTCGATGAGCAGACTCTCTCTTGTAGGGGTCAAAAAAGCTCGATCAAGACTACAACATACTGTGGCCATATGTTGTACCGGAGCATTTCCGACCGCTCCAAGCCCGGCACTTGATGCTTTGGTGAATCTCCCGCCACTAGATGTCTTCATCCGCGGAGAGGCCGTTAAGGCCATCTGCAGAGTGAAACATAGTGGCCACTGGTATGGGGTGCACTCGATATTGGACGACGGCGCAGGCACTGAAATCGATTCTGCAATCCTATCTATGCCCCTGGACTCCATTGCGTCAACCTAGACTGTTCCGCAAAAAAAAAAGCCAATACACTGGCCAAGCATTTTCTTAAAATATTCACAAGCGAAATGGACAATCAAAACACTCATGTTGACAATGTAAAAAATATCCCGCAATCCAAAACAAAATAAAAATACAGTGGCAGAAATCAAAAACAAAATTAAAAAATTAAAAGACAAGAAGGCACCGGGATATGATCTGATAAGCGTGAAAATGCTAAAATAAATGCCTGATATAGCTATAACATACGAGTATATCCGAAATACATTTAACTGCATCTTAGAAATCAAGTATTTCTCACGCTTATGGAAAGATACACAAATAACAGCCATCAGCCAGCCAGGAAAAGATGCCACCAAAACAACTTCTTACCGACCCATCAGTCTATTGCCAATCTTATCGAAAGTATTTCAAAGGATACTACAGGACAGATTAGAGCCAATCTTGACAACAAAAAATTTAATACCCAACAAAAATAAGACAACAAAAAGTGCTGCGTAGCTGAATACTTAGACATTGCAAAAGCATTCGTCAAGGTGTGGCACAAAGGACTTCTATATAAACTTAAGCGAATATTTCCACAAAATTATTATGACATTAAAAAGCTATATAAGCGAACGGCAATTCTACAAAAATATGACGAAGGATTGCTAAGACATCGTACCAAGACATGAGTCCCACAAGGCAGCGTATTAAGACCTCTGCTATACTCTATATTTACAGCAGATATACCAATTCCAACGAAAAGCAATGCGATGATAGCAGCATTTGCAGATGACACAGTTTTAATGGCATCACACAATGACGAAAAAAAGGCAACAAATACAATCCAACAAATATTGGTCAATGTAGTAGCATGGTGTGACTTTTGGGGAATAGAGATAAATAAAGACAAAACTGTACAAGTTGTACGAGTATATACAAACAGAAAATCAACAAAATACACCCTTGCCATAAAAGACAAAAAATAAAAACCTCCTCTGTTGCAAAATATCTTGGAATAATCATAGACAAAAAATTGACTTGGAAGAAGCTTATCATTAGGAAGTGAAACGAAGCAAAAAATAAGTACCGACAGTTAGGCTGGCTACTTGGAGGAGCATCTCGGCTGTCTCTCTACAACTAAATAGAGTAACAGAGCCTATCTGGAAATATGGAATCGAGATATGGGGAACAGCTAGCAAATCAAATTCAAGTTTAATACAAGGGTACTAAAAATTACAAATGTTGAATGGTATATCCCGAACGAGGTTAAGCACCATTACCTACACACTAAAACCATCGAAGAAATAATCACAAAATGCAGCACCAAACATATACACCGACTGAGAGGCCATCAAAACCTGGAACTGCGTAGTGCAACAGACACGGAGAGTGCAACTCCAAGAAGATTGAAGCGAATTACAACTGCAGAACTTACAGGAAGATTTATATTAAAAATAACTAAATAAATTAAGTGACACGCCTGAATCGGAATTTTGGGAGGCGTTAAAATCAACAATTAATTTTGTGGTGGTGTTGGATTCCTATACCATCCAATGGTGGGGCTAATAACAAACTTTCTTGTTAACCAACTGGTTTTGCACAGACTCCATGTGACCAAGAGCGAGGTACTCAGTCAAAAAATTTGTGTCATTTTATTTTAGGCTAGGGTCTAGATTTAATCGGTATTCCACGCTTTGAAAGGTATACGCGTTATAAGTAGAAGCAAGTTGTAATACATCAACATCTTCTTTTAAACGCAACCTCACAATGTACCGGTCGTCTTCCGCACGCCTAATGGTTTTTTCAAAGAATTCTTGGCAAGCTGTTTTGAGCGTTCGTATTGTTGATTTTGCTTCGTCTTCTCAAATTTTTGAGCGTTGTCGCATAGTTTGCTGGATTAAAAATGAGGTTTGAGACTTGGATCCGCCAAATGAAGATCTTGAAAGTCGGCTAATGAAATTTTAAAAGATGGAGCAGCTTACCAACTCGAGGGAGAACTAGCGCCACGCATTTAACCTCAAATGATGATTTTAACGATCGTGAGTTTAGTGATTTCAGATGATGTTGCGATTTTTGTCATACTTGCTCCTAAGCAAACTGTTTGCTACATTGAAGTTACCATCAGTCATGGTAACGTTGCCAAGCGAATGAGCAGCTGCACCAACAAGACAATCCTTAAGATACTGCAGTCGTTGGATATTTACAAGTGTCGATTTTTTGATCAATATAGATGTGAAAAGATCCTTAAAGGAGTACCAATGGTGGAATTTGAATGAGTGTTATGCTTTGAGCAGGAGTGTGACACGTGCCAATAATGGATTGTTGATCTCTCCATCACTGAAATTTGGCGTTGAAGACAAATCATCAAAAAAGTCCTGTAACTCACGCATAGTCTCAGCAGAACAACATTGGTTAACATCATACTCAGTAATAGGTAGCTGAGCATCACCGGTCATGGACTTACAATCCGATTATGCAGTAACGTCATTGTGGAGCCCAATAAAATTGCCCAATATTAATCTAAAAGTTGTTTACGAGTAGCCAAAATCATGTTTGTTTGTTTTGATTTAGCTATCTCATGCGTGCTCGCGCCAAACTTTGAAATAGCACTTTCGGTTGCATTTAACTGTTTGACCATTTGCTCCATCTCTTGCTTTTATAAAGAATCAAAGTTTAGATAATATCGTGACTCGCTATTTTGTGTGTTAACAAAGCAGCCGTAAGAGCTACATTTATTATTAAATTATTGGCACGAATCCCGAAATCACAACAAAGTAAAAAGAAATGATAAAATGTCAACCGCACGCACTGTTAATTTGACTCATAAATTTGATACATTCGAATTTTTACGATGTTGTTGTTGGATGAGAGTCAGCAATGCAAGCGAGTTCGAAAACGGTTAGGAACCAGTTTTTTTAGTTTGCAAGGACTTGGTCGGATCCAGTAGTGTTGTGATAGAATCAGACCATAGAAACGTTTTAAAATTTTGGTCGGCAAAATGTTTGGTATTGAGCACCTTTCGTACGAGTTTGACAGCTAGAAGCGCCGCACACAATTCAAGCTTTGGTTTGGTAACTTGTTTCAGAGGAGCAACCTTTGTCTTTGAGCAACCGCAATGTTGTATTCGACATTGACATGACTTTCAAGTAAAACACTGCAGCATAGGCGATTGATGAAGCATCAGCAAATGCATGCAACTCATAAAAATTGCTGACATGTGTATCCAACGAGGTTCTTTAAATCATCGCGGAAATCTATCCAATCCTTTTGAAGCTCGCTTGGTAGCTCATCATTCCAATTAAGACCAGTGCGCCAAAGACGCTGAAAACAGATCTTTCATCGCGGTGCGACAATCCCTAGCGGATCGAAAAGCTTCAATACATCTGACAGCAGCTGGCGTTTTGTGAAAAGCTAAATTGTATAGTCAAGACTGACTTTATATCGAATGGTACTTCTTGATTTTCTGTGGGCCTCTCTTCGTTCTGCGCAATGGCTTCCAACAACGATCGTTCGTTCGAATTCCATTTCCCCTAAATGCATACCACTTCCCCTTAACACAAACCCCTTTTCGGAGTAATACATCGACCTGTCTGCCCTCCTGCTCTTACGTGCAGAGAAAGCGTCATCTCCACCAGGCAGAATGTCGTCCAAAATGCAGAAATGTTACATACGTCAAAGGCTGACACGAATCGTCAAATCTCAACAAAGTAAAAAGAAATGTGTAAATGTCAACCGCACGCACTGTTTACACATTAATTTGTCTCTTATAAATTTTCTGCATTCGAATGTTTACGGTGTTGTTGTTGGATGAGACTGAGCAATGCAAGCGAGTTCGTGCAACCTGTGAATGCGACGCGACGTTCAAAGTAAACTGCACTGCTTCACTACAGTTTGATTTGACGTAACTGCGATGTTAGGTTAGGTTCGGGTAGGGCTTCCGCGAGACGTGTATTGATGATGAAATCTTTGCTTTATTCACAAGAACTTCACGATTTGCCCAATTTTGCATAAGCATCAGCACTCTTAGAAGAGGGAAAATAGATTCCTGTAATTAAATTAAGTATCAATCACACTCGAGAATAGGTTGTCAGGTAGGTTGGAATAGATCCCCGTACTGGATGCCAATGTTTGTGAAAAAAACAGTTTGAGTTATTTTTTAGAACACCTTTAATTTTCTAACAATCACTCCCTCTGACTCAATCATTTCAGGGTTCAACACAATCCGTTTTTGTTTCCTTTTTTTTATTACTTTCTGTGTTACATTTACTGTGTTGACAACAGAAAATTTTGCGAATATGTGTGTGTTTTACACGATTCCAACTGCGACGCTACTAGACAATTCTCTTTTGAACATTAGATTTGTGTTAGTATGAAAACGGTGATAATAAAAGTAGGTTCGTTAGTGTAGAATCCCCAACAGTATATAAAAAAAAAATGTCTACTATTTTTGAAGGGAAAGTTCTTATGGGAGTTTACTGAAATTTGGATCGGGAACCTTTTGTGTGACGAATTCTTTCACACTCAACGGCACAATTAAATGCCCGCCTACAATTTTTAAAATCTTTCACAATTTCATTTGTAACTTAATTACTTTTGTGCCAATATTAAAAAGCAAAAAAAAAAAAAAATGCGGGGATAATACTTTTATTGGAAAATAACCGACTTTAAAAATACGGCTAATACTCAAAGTGTACGACATTGTAAACAAAAGGTATGCCACTTGAAAAGGTTTGGCTTAATTTGGTTAATTGTGTCGCTGTGTGTATTTTGTTTGACTCTCTATGAACACATCAAAAAATTACAAACTCACTTCTCTTTATATTCTCAAGCAAGGTTGTTGTATGTTTGATGAAAATTCAAGTGTCGAAATTTAATACCAGAAAAAATTCGTTATAAGTTACATGCATTTTACTTAAAAATCCGAGTCTTGAAGACATCAAGCCCATTAATACTTACATCAACGGCACAAGCTAAACCCTGCCTAAACAGGTATCTTCAGAAATGGCGCTAGATTTTAAATTTGGCCAATGATGTCAGTTAATGTAGAGGGATCGTTTTCGGCTTATAAATTAGTATTAGGTGACAAACGTCACAAATTTTTTCTAAATTTGCGTAATTTTTTCTAAATTTGCGTAATTTTAAGATTATTTCCCTGTATTTGCAACGTTTGTATTATTGAAATACATGAGAATAAAAATCTAAATATTTTGGCATTTTTAATGCATATTTCAGCCTTTTTAAGTGCATATTTGGATGCATAATTTACTTGTTAGTGCATGCAGTATTATCCGATGTCTGGTGATAACATTGCTGCATTCGTTGTTGATAATTTTTAAAAAAAAATTAGGTTTAAATGTTTATTTATAAAATATTCCATACAGTAACATCACAGTAACTCGTATAGTCTATTTTCTAATATCTACTTAAAAAATTTAATTAATGTATTATTCGTCAGACCTTTAATAACAGAAAAAAATATTAAATTTGATTCAAAACTCTGCTACATAAAAATAACAAAATTGTAAATTGAATTTCCTCACAACTCGTATAATTTTTTTTTTAATACCCAATTTTTTAAAATCTGTTTTACAACAATAAATAAAATGATTTTAACAATTTGGCTACACTATATATTCTGGCCATTACCAGAGCAAATTTTATTTAGTTACGATAATTTATTATTTATAGCTACATACATTTTAATATATATAAAATGAGGAATTTCATGGGTCTTTTCCTGCTACATTTATTTATGGTGTCCTCTACCGTGTCAATGTTCATGTCATTGTGAATGCCTTTATTCATCACGTCTTTGCTTGTGTTCTTTGGATCAGTTGATTTTGCTCGCAGTCCTCCAAATTTCTATCCCATATTTCCATATTGGTATTGTATTTTTTTAAATAACTCCGTTTTATGTATTTACAATCTGTCTTTAGGGACACTAAGGAAGTTAAATAATATACAATATAAACATGCGAAAGAAGAGCCAATGCTATCCTTTCATATAATTTTTACAATAATGTTTTATACAATATATTCATTAATACATTATCGTTATAACATTATTAACATTATCCCAATTACATTATTATCATTATCATATTATTATCATTATTACATTATTCACAAAAGAAAAATTAAATATAAAACATTTTCTAGACGCAGTCCAAGGGAACTGCTCGTTTAGGAGATTTAGAGCTAATACGTTAGAGTGCGTACCTGTTACTGAAAAACCATGATGCGTTGAAAATCATCCGCAATAGTTTTGCTTGGAATCTTTCCAAAATATTTATATTAGCAATCGCTGGTGAGCCCCACAGCTGAATTCCATATGTCCAATAGGTTTTATTATCATTGTAGGTTGTAACCCATCAACCAGTACACTGAGCTAACTTTGATACCCAGCTGTTTGCTTTTTGTAAAGATGTGTTTTTTCATGTCAAACGCCGATCAAGGTATTTGACATCTTCTGCTTGAGGTAGAGGGCGACTATTTAGAATCATAGTCGGACAGGAACTCCTCCTAAAAGTGAAAATTACTCGTGCTGATTTAGTAGCGTTCACCCTCATTCTCCATTTGTCAAACCATATTTGAATTTTATCGAGGTGTTTTTGTAGTTGGTTTGCGGCAGTTAAATGATTAGTGTTTGTAGCCATTAAAACGGTGTCATCAGCATATGTTGCAATTTCAGTCTTCTCTGTCACGGGTAGATCTGCTGTAAAGATACTGTAAAGCACAGGACCTAATACACTTCCCTGCGGAACACCCGCAGTAATTGAGTAAATTGTGGTAGTTTCTGACATAAATTTCACAGTTAAATGGAGCTCTTCAAGATATGATTTTAAAATATCAAAATATGACTTCTTTAGTTTGAACAGTATGTCATGGTGCCAAACTTTATCAAACTCTTGTGTGATATCTAGGAATGCTGCTGTACAAAACTGACCCTGTTCGAGAGCATTTCTTACTCTTGTGTACTTGTTTTGTGGTATCATGTTGCTCTTGAAGCCCGAATTGGTGATTAGATATGATCTTACTGAACAGCAGCTTTTCAAAAACTTTGGAAATAGTCGGCCTATACGATGCAAATTCGCTTTCCAGGTTTTGCAATTAAAGTTATTTTAGGAGGAACTCCTTCTCAAACTGAAAATTACTTGTGCTGATTTAGTAGTGTTGACCCTCATTCTCCATTTGTCAAACCGCATTTGAATTTTATCGAGGTGTTTTTGTAGTTGGTTTGCGGCAGTAAAATAATTAGTGTGTGTAGCCCTTAAAACGGAGTTATCAGAATATGTTGCAATTTCAGTCTTCTCTGTCAGGGGTAAATATGTTGTAAAGATACAGGACCTAATAAACTTCCCTGTGGAACACCCGCTGTAATTGGGTAAATTGTGGTAGTTTCTGACATAAATTTCACAGTAAAATGGCGCTCTCAAAGATATGATTTTAAAATATCAAAATATGTTTGATGCAGTGACTTCTTTAGTTTGAACAGTATGCCAGGGAGCCAAACTTTATCAAACGCTTGTGTGATATCAAGAAATGCTGCTGTACAAAACTGACTCTGTTGGAGAGGATTTCTTACTCTTGTGTACTTGTTCAGTGGTAGCATGTTGCTCTTGAAAACCGAATTGGTGATTAGGTATGAGTTCTTTCTTAAGTAGTATTGACTTGAGCTTACTCAACAGCAGCTTTCCAAAAACTTTGGAAATAATCGGCATATACGATGCAAATTCTTCTTCCCGCTTTCCAGGTTTTACAATTAAAGTTATTTCAGCAACTTTACCATTGACGAGGGAAATAGGCACACCTTAATACTGCATTGTACAAATAGGTGATGTATGTTATGGCATTATTGGGCAGCTTTTTGAGAATTTTAGCTATTATCATGTCATACCCTGGTGATTTTTGAATATTCAAGTGTTTAATCAGAAAGTTCTTATTCTTAACTTATCTTATTTTGATAGGTAAGATCGGTAATTCCATTTGACCAGGAGCTTCTAAAAACTCATGAATGTCGTCATCATTATGTTGTGGATTTTTGGGAAATGGTGTAAACACATCACAAAAGTGTTTGGCAAAAGTATCTGTTTTGTCTCTGTCGGTTTTTGCCCTAAAACCTTTCACAGTTTTGATGGGAGGAAATCGAGTAGGGGGTTGCATCACTTTTTTGTTGCCTTCCATAACGAAAATTCCGTGGCATCTATTGCTGAATAATTTGACAAATATGCTGAATTTCATCATTTTCTACTGCCATGAGTTTATGTCGTGAGTTCTTTTGCTGCCTTATTAAGAGGTATTTTCTCTTCTGGATATCTCGTAATTTGCCACAACTTTCTTAACTTTCGTTTTGCACCTATTATAATAATATTATATTAATAACTGGGTTCATCGCGTAATTATATGCTTTTCTTTAAGATTCGGAGTAGCGGCCAAGGCAGTATTTTGTATTATTTTAGTTAGATTTTCGACCGCTTCTTCAATATCTCCTGGGGTTTTGAGCAGTATATCCAGAGATAACGTGTCACACATTTTTTTATTTTTTATTATTATTTTTTATTATTATTTTTTATTTCCCTTATAAATTTTGCACCTGTCAGATGACACTAAGTAAATTCTCTTACTGTAATGGAGTGTTGGTTAACAATAAATCACATTTACAATTACTTTTTTTTATAAAAATATTTTACAATTACATTAAATTTCTATATCAAAATTTACAAATTATTAAATCCGTTGGTGTAGGGCGTTTGAGTCGTCTCGGTTGCTCACTCTCCATCATTGGCAGCTATCGTATCTCAAGATTTGAGTCCAATGATAGTCGGTGTGTGTGCTTTATGCTACATGTGCGGGTAATTTCTTGTACAGTGTCAATGTTGAGACCACGGTGAATAGTGTCGGGTATATACCATACAGCATTGGTGATTGTAGGTACTATTTTTAATTATAGTTATTGTAAGATATTTTTGTTAGATCTGCTTGCAGTACCCAACTTTCTATTGCGTACCTCCATTTAGGAATGATTATTGTCTTGTAGATCAGGATTTTATTTAGTAGCAAAAGGTTCGATTGTTTTCTTAACAGCCAGTACAGTTGTCTAAATCTATTTACTTCGTTCCTCTTTTGTATTATGTGTTCTTTCCATAATAGTTTGTCTTCAATTGTCATAACGAGGTATTTAGCTTTAGTGTCAATCTTAATCTGGTCATTATTTATGGTTAGATGCACTGACTTAGGCTTCTAATTAACGTAAATGACTTGGATAGAGTTGTCGCCATTTATTTTGATTCCCCACTTTCCAAACCAAGATAAAGTTTTGTCAAGTATTTGTTGTAGATTTTTGCAGGTCTAGCCAAATTTTTGTGCGATACAAGCAGAACATATCGTCAGAAAATGTGGCTATCATGTTGTCATCTGATATAGGTATAGGGATATCAGCTGTATATAAGACATATAGTGTTGATCCTAGTACACTACCTTGTGGTACTCCGGCCTCCATTTTTAGAATATCGGAGCATTTCTCAGCATACTTGACATAGAAATGTCGGTTTTTGATGTAGCTTTTTAGAAGTAGGTAGTAGTCTAGTGGAAGGCATTGTCTTAATTTGTGCAGTAGTCCTTTGTGCCATACGCTATCAAACGTGTTTGCAATGTCAAGGTATACTGCCATGCAAGTAAATTGTTTGTCAATTTCAGTTGCTATTTTATGCGTTACTCTAAGAACTGGTTGAATTGTAGAGTGTTGACATCTGAAACTGAACTGATGGCAAGGGATTCTTTTTCTCCTTTCTAAGATGGGCTCCAGGCCATCAAAAAGTTATTTTTCAAAAATAAGCTGATTTGGTTTCAGAATAGCAATAACTTCAGCAAATTTCCACGCTACGGGAAACACGTTATAATTGCATTAAATAAATTCCTAGAGTATGTAAGTGCATTATCATGCAGTTCTTTTAGAATTTCACCTGTAAGTCCATCATATCCAGAGATTTTTTTGTTTTAATTTTTGTGTTGATAGTACTTTCTATCTCCTTTTTCGTTACTATTTTGATTTATATATTTTATTGTTGGGTCATTAATTTCATTTGTAAATGTTTTTTGGAAGTGATCAGATAATATTTTGGCTTTATCTAAATGAGTTCGAGCACACTTGTTGTCTGGAGGTTTGAGTGGCGGTTGATGTAAAATTGTATTGGCGATTTTTTTGGTAGCTTTCCACAACGAGTGTATGGGAGTGTTGGTTAACAATAAATCACATTTACAATTACTTTTCTTATAACAATATTTTACAATTACATTAAATTTATATATCAAAATTTATTTTGTTGGTCCTTGTGGATCCTAAATTTGTTAAGTACTTTTCTAGTTTGTCATCTTTGTCACGTTTTAACAATTCTTTAAAATCTCTAGTTGCTTGGTTTAATCAATTTTTATCCACTGGTGACCCTGCGAGTTTTCATTGTTTCCCCAGTTTCCTCTTTTTTCTGATGCTTTCCTTGATTATTGTGTGAATTCTGTACTCGTTATTTATGATTTTTGTTGCTGGTGTAGAACTAGTTGCAGTGTAAATAATATTATCATTTAAATATGCTTCTGCTCTGTCAATTTCTTCATCGTTTTTCAATGAGATGTTTATGTCAAGTCTTTGTTCCAACATTGTGCGAAAACGATTCCAATCCGTCAGTTTATTCAACACAACCGGAGAATGGTCAGATGAGAGTTCAATGTTTGATTGAATAATCAGATGTTCGTGCCTAATGCGTTTTGTTATGAAGTCTATTAGAACAGGTCTTTTTCCCGTATCACTCGGCCAGTAGGTAGGTTCTCCAGTGCTTATGAAGTAGCTTTTACTATCTTTTATTGTGTCAGAAAGTTGTCTTCCTTTTGCAATTGTATTTCTTGAGCCCCAAGTTATATTTTTCGCGTTAAAGTCACCTCCCGCAATATATCGGCTTCCAAAAGTTTTAAGATAATCAAGATATAAAAGTTTAGTGTTTTTGTGTTTTGGAGGGCAGTAAACTGCAGATCTTATAAGTTGTACATATAAGTCTTCGATTGTTACTGTAGTAGCCTGCAGGTAGTATTTCTTATAAATATCCTTTTCAATGCACTTTATTTTATTGTTTATTATTATTGCCGACCACCACAAGCTCTGTTGTCAGGATGATTTGTATGGTAAATTGATTAGTTTGGTGTTTTTATAAGGTTTTTTTTCTGTGAAATGCGTCTCAGCTATTAACAGAATGTCAACTTAGAGTGAATAAAAGTCTTAAGTTCTGCAATATGTTGACTAAGTCCTTTAGCATTCCAGAGAGCTATTTTGAAATTAGTTTCCTTTTCCATTCAATTTAGTGGTAATATTCTTCATGATAGACATTTGTGAGATTAATTGTTTCATCATGTTCTTTAGTTTAGATATGTCACTGTTGTCATTTTGAGAGGTTGGATGTGGAGTGTTATTTGGATTACTAGCTGCTACTTGTGCATACGTCAAGATAGGTGAAGTGACGTTGTGTTTAGTTGGCTGTTCGTTTTGGTTTTGTTGAGACGTTGTAGGTTGCTGCTGTTCAGAATTTGCTAGAGTAGTTTCTTTTTTCCTAAGTGTTGGGAAACGTTTAATTTTAAGGGCTATATATACCATACACCCCTTGTAGTTTGCAATGTGTTTCTCGCTGTATAATGCACACTTTATAGAATTGTAGCTTTTTTGTACACTTGGACAATTACTAGTTTTATTATTTCCAGCACACTTAACACAAACAGGGTTTTTAGTGCAGAAGTTTCTGGTGTGACCATATTCTTGACAGTTAGTGCTTTGGGATAAAACTCTTTTTTGGTGTGGGGTCTCCAAACCCAACTTACAGTCAAGTAAGTGGGATATGGAGCATATTTATTTATTGTTTGTTTTATTTTTTAACTCTAGTGAAAAAAGAGGTAAAGTTGTTTTAATATTGGAGTGCTGTATGTTGTGAATGTTCATGGCTGTCATGTCCCAATTCAGCAAGTTCCTTGATAACTTCATCCTTAGCAGAGGACTGATGAATACCTCTCAACATTACTTTAAATCCCCTTTGATCTTTAGGTTTAAAAGTGTAATGATTATTTTTTTCATTTATTAACTTAATGATAGCAGTGTAGTTTGTCAATTCCACTGGTTGGATTTTTATTTCGTTCTTTTGAAGAATTTTCAATTCGAACTTGCATTTCGGGGGTTGATTTAATATTTTAGTTAAGGCATTTATATTTTGTACATTTTGCATGTAAATTGGGATTTTGCCTTTGGAATATTCAATTCGAACTTGCATTTCGTTAGTTGTTTCGAAATTGCATTTCGTTAGTTGATTTGAACTTGCATTTCGTTAGTTGATGAGGTACTTATATTTTGTACATTTTGTAGTGTTGATGGCTGTGGGATGTGTAATTTTTTTGATTGGTTGTCGTGATGTGACCCACTGTTATATCCCATCTCTTCATTCTCATCATCTAGAGAGAGCGAGCTTCAAACATGTTTGAAGTGACAGTTTGAAACTTTGCTTCGGCCTTTTTTGACATAGGAGGAACGCTTAGCCAGTGCTATGCTATATTTTTTTGATTTGTACTTTGCGTTTTAGTTTTTTTTTTTACTTCTTGAGGGTGTCTGGCGCTTAGGAAGTTTTTTCGGGTGATTGTCGCGGACCTTTCTCACTATTAGCATGTACTGTTTCGCGAAGAGATGCTAATATAGACATCACTGGAGAGAACGAACACATTACAGGTGTTGCTGGAGTATTTGTTGTTGTGCATATTAGAGAAAACACAGAGGTATCAGAATATGTTATGTTAGTATTTGTTGCAGTTGTGCATAGCTCGCTCCATGAGAGAGGCGTTGGTTGACATGACATCTGCTGCATGCGAGTTCTCTCCATTAGTTTGAGAGCTGCGGATATGCGTGGGTTTGTAATACCGGGAATCGAGTTTCGCTTCTCTTGTGGTGGAGAGCGCTTCACCATCATTTTCGGCACTGCACTATTTGATTTGATTTTATTTTATTTTTAAATCTCCCTTTTATTTGCAATCTGTCCTTAGATACACTAAGCTACGATACACTAAGTTCAATAATATACAATATAAACATGCAAAAGAAGAACCAATGCTATCCTTTCATATAATATTTACATTAAAGTTATGTACTATATATTATCATATTACATTTTCATTATTATTTATCATTCTTACATTATTATATGTATACGAATATGTATATGTATACGTCATATACATATACATACATATATATATATATATATATATATATATATATATATATATATATATATATATATATATATTTTAGCGAACGTCGCTGAATCTTCATTTGGTGTAGCAGTGGCTGAGGGTGATGGGAAGTCATCATATATGACTTGGGTATTGGTTCAATTGTTCTTGTTTTCAAATCTTCAGTAATAAAATTTGGGATTAATATTACAAACAGGATTATATCATTATTAAAAGATCCCAACCTACATTTTATATCTTTCAATTTATGACTATCAATATGATAAAAATCTATTTCTTTATTAGTTAATAATAACTTATTTGTAATTTTATATTTTGACATTAGTATATTTTCCTGTATTTTTTCAATTTTCTCTGCTATTTGGTTTATTAGTAACAGAAAGTTATTATATTTGGTAATTGCGAAGCTTTCTTCAATCGTCTTGTCTGATTAAAAATTTCCTTGTGTGACTCTAGGATTAATCCCATATTTTTCAAATAGCTTTGCAAATCATCATTTATTTTAAATTGTTTATTCATATTTTTAACTAAATTGTAGTGATTTATGTCGAACTTCTTAAAATGATCATTAATACTCTATCTGTCTTCATCATCTAAATTTCCGATTTATTGCTCTTCCGCCTATATTCATTAAAGCTCTTTTCTGTTTAGTATTAGTTGAAATTGTTGTCATTCGGTGTTGAAGTTCGCTTATTTCTTTATTAAGACCAAAAATGGACCATCCGTTTTTATCTTCGAATCTATTAGAAATGCTGTTTTTTAATTTCTGTAATGTATCCCTTGTTTCTGCTAAATCAATGACGTGTATTAGTTTTGAATAATTTTTTATTATTTTAATTGGTTCATTATCTATGATTGCATAACCAGCCTCTGTTTAAATTTTATCAACAAAAACTGCCGCCTGCAAAATTATAAACATTTTTACTAGGACTGTTACCTGAAAATATTTTTAAAGGTATTTTAATTTGTGCTACATCTATTTTGTTTGGAGTATAGAGTTATATTTTAAATATATTTTGGCTATCTTTTGTCTTTGGGCTTTTGTATTCTATATGTATATTATTATTGTAATTTGGTACACGTTCTCTCTTTGAATTTAATCTGTCAATTGCTTTGAATTTGTTTTATTTGAATCCTGTGCTTAATAAAGTCGATTGGTTTATGTTTTGTGGTTGAATGAATTGAATCATTATAAAAACCTATTGCCCTGATTGCAAATTCTTCAATATCGCCTTTTTCATCTTCTCCTTTTAATATTCGTATGTTTTCTAATAGGGTTGAATGCAATCGTTCAATGTCCGCATTTCCTGTATGCGGATTTGGCGTTGTAAATGAATTCTTGAATTCATTGTCCATAATCAGTAAAGTTGGCTTGCCTAAAAATGCAATTCTTTCTTCTAACTTAGCTTTTATAGTAATCATGTTTTTGTCATGTATTTTATGAATGCTACCTAATTTTGTCAGTCTGTGTATTGATGTTAAAAATATTTTCTTTGTACTTGAAATATTTTAATATGAACAATTTCATTTGGTCCTTGTGGAAAGTCGGTATGATTAAAATATTTCTTAAAAGGTTTTCGATCATATTTGTTTTCATTACATGTTTTACAACGATTAATGTATGTAAATTTGGGATAAAAATATTTATCTTTTATTTCTTCGTAGTTTTCCAATTTCCCCCAATATTCCAATATTTGTATTTTTATGTATATTTTCAATAACTTCGTTCAAAAGGTCTTTTGCTAATTTAGAACATTTCGTTAATTTTAAACTTTGGTTATTACTAAATAAATTTTATTTTTTTTTTCTCATTTATTATTTATTGTATCTTCAATATAAATTGGACTAACAATAAGTAATCAAATTTTAACTCTAAAACTGTTTATTATTAAGTCCAGCCAATGCTAGACGAAAAAATATAGTTTCTACGATTGCTTCTGTGAATGTCGTCACGTCTCGAATAATCGCCTGAGAGCAAGGGTGTCTCTCCTTCTCAGCCGAGTTTGATCTTTATAATTTAGAATATTGAGGGCCAGTGGATTAGGGTGGAACTCAAGCTTCTTAACATACGTGTTTTGAAAACACATTTTTTACCATCGGGACGTTTAGATCTTTGTGAATGCACGAATTTTTGACATACCATGGAGTGGCTGTAATCATTCGGAGGATTTTATTTTGTCGCCTTTGAATTTTCTCTATATTTGACGCTGAGGCAGTACCCCATAGCTGAGTCCCGTAGCACCATATTGGTTTTAGAATCGAGTCGTATAGTAGAAGTTTACAGTCTAGGCTTAGTGTAGAATTTCTCCCAATAAGCCAGTTAATTTGAACTGTTTTTAGTTTCATTTGGATCAACTTTGCTTCTATGTGGGTTTTCCATATTAATCGACGATCATGATGAATACCGAGGTATTTATCCTCGCTGTGTTGCGGTATAGTCTGGGTGTTGATATGGATAGGCGGGCACGTTTCCCTGCGCAATGTAAATGTAATATGTACACATTTTTGTTCGTTCACCTTTATCCTCCATTGTTATAGCCATTTTTCCAACTGAGATGTATATTCCTGTAATTTGCGGGATGCTTCTTGAGGGTTTTCGTGGAAGCTTAGGAAAGCTGTATCATCAGCGAATGTTGATACGTGGATATTATTGCTTATTGGGATATCAGAGGCGTAAATATAAGATAGGACCCAAAATGCTGCCTTGGGGAAATCCGGCTTGAATCGGTTGAGGTGTGCTTAAAAAATTACCTTCTTTGATGATAAATTTTCGTCCAGTTAAATAGTTTTTGAATAGCTTATGAGTGTTTGCGGGTAAGTTTTGCTTTAATTTCAAAATTAAACCTTCATGCCATACTTTATCAAAAGCCTGGGAAACGTCAATGAAGTGGGCAGAACAATATTTCTTTTCTTCGAACGTTTTTCTAACTATGTTTACAAGTCTATGTGGTTGTTCAATAGTGCTATGTTTTCTTCTGAAACCAAAGTGATGATCTGGAATGCATCCATTCTCATTTAGTATGGGGGTCAGCTTGCTCATAAGTAGTTTTTCAAATAGTTTTGACATATTAGCTAATAGGCTAATAGGTCTATAAGATTCTGCCTTCGTATGGTCTTTTCCGGGCTTAGGTATCATGGTAATGAACGAAACCTTCCATTCAGTAGGTAGACTATATACTATACTATACTATACTATACTATACTATACTATACTATACTATACTATACTATACTATATATATATATATATATATATATATATATATATATATATATATATATATATATATATATATATATATATATATATATATATATATATATATATATATATATATATATATATATATATATATATATATATATATATATATATATATATATATATATATATATATATATATATATATATATATATAATATATATATATATATATATATATATATATATATATATATATATATATATATATATATATATATATATATATATATATATATATATATATATATATATATATATATATATATATATATATATATATATATATAGTATATATATATATATATATATATATATATATATATATATATATATATATATATATATATATATATATATATATATATATATATATATATATATATATATATATATATATATATATATATATATATATATATATATATATATATAT
>OV050030.1:307984179-307986679 GCA_920105625.2 Clusia tigrina | reverse complement strand
CCTTCTCTGTGGACAAAGTGTGCGCAATCCGCGAAGCGCCTGCGGGAGGATAACAATAGTCCCAAGGCGACGGAGGGGCAAGGCATCGCTGTAATTGCTCCCGCGGCCAAAAAGAGCCGTGGACCAATGCAGCAGCAGGGACTAAAGCTGAAAACGAAGTTGACGGAATCAGGGTCAAAATCACCAACAGCAAAACAGGTGCCGACGGGAAAAACACAGGCTACGGCAGTGCCTCGACCCAGCACTAGTGCAGAGTGGATAAAGGTGCAGAAATCGCAGAAGAAATTGCAGTCTACGGCTAGGACCATTAGACCAAAAACAGATGCGATAATTATAAGTGCGAAAAATGAAGCGATGTCATACGCCAACATCTTACGGAGCGTAAAGGAATGTGAGCAGCTGAAGTCACTGAATGACGCTGTGAAGACTATCCGCCGAACGCAAAAAGGGGAACTGCTCATAGAGCTGAAGAGAGCCAAAGAAGTGAACGCGGCCACATACCAGACGGCCATTGAAAGCGTGGTAAAGGACGCAGCCACAGTGAACGTACGCACGCACATGGTGACGCTACAGTGTAAGGGACTCGTCGCGGATATCTCTTCGAAAGAAGAGATCTGCGATGCACTGCGAGACCAGGCGAACATACGGCGCCCAGATGTGGAAGCAATTAAAAGCTTGATAAGAGGCTATGGTGGTGCACAGACGGCCTTTTTAAGCCTACCGGCGGAGGATGCCAAGAAGGCACTGGGATTGAAACATCTGCGGGTAGGATGGGCGAGCTGCCGACTAACAGAAGTCGTAACGCCACAACGCTGCTATAAGTGCTGGGGCTATGGGCACAAGGCGGCTGGATGCAAAGAGCCGGATCGAACTGGACTCTGCCGAAAGTGTGGCGAGACTGGCCACATGGCTGCGAATTGCCAAAATGAAGCAAAGTGCGCTTTGTGCAAGGGGGCGCATCCAGCGGGCAGCATGAAATGTCCACGACACCAGGAGGCATTGGAAAAGAAGAAGGTATGAGAGTACTTCAGCTCAACCTAAATCATTGTGAAGCTGCACAGGATCTTCTGATGCAATATAAAAATGAAGTGAAGGCAGATGTGGCGCTACTTTCGGAACCATATGCAAGGAAGGATTCCCCAAACTGGGCCGCGGATGAAACAGGCAGAGCAGCCATCTGGTCCATTGGGGAGACCACTCCTCAGAGCAAGATGGAAACCAGAGAGAGCGGTTATACCTGGGTGAAACTGGAGAACATTTACCTCTTCAGCTGCTACGCTCCTCCAAGTTGGACACTGAGACAGTTCGGGGAAATGATGACATCGCTGATGGAAGAAGCGAAAGGCAAACACCCAATAATTATTGCAGGCGACTTCAACGCGTGGTCTCGGACTTGGGGCAGTAGCCACACAAATGCTAGAGGACGCTTAGTTGAAGAATGCTTCGCGCTTCTTGAATTAGTACTGTTGAATGCGCCAGGTCACTACACATTCGACAATGGAAGAGGCAGGTCCATCATAGATCTAGCCTTTGCGGACGACACAACTGCCAGTCGAATTAGCTGGAAAGTCAGTGATATATACACGGGCAGCGATCACAACGCCATTATAATAGACATGGAGCGTAGAACAAAGCAGTACACGCGTAAGGCGCACAAAATTGGCTGGCGAAAGGGGGCGTTCGACGCGGAGTCGTTTGAAGTCATCTGGAAGTCAGCGTCTATTGTAGGCGAAACTGCAAGCACCATGGCTGCTGAAATCGCTAAGTACATTAAGGAAGCATGTGATGCAGCGATGCCGCGAAGGTCCAACAATACATCAAGGACTCCCGTTTACTGGTGGACCGATGAAATTGCTGCGATTCGGAAGAGCTGCCATCAAGCACGACGTAAGGCGCAAAGATCTCGATCGACACCGAATTTCGAGGAACATCAAGCAGTATACAAGGTACGCAGAAGAACTCTGAAAGCAGCTATAACAGAGAGCAAAAACAAGTGCTTCAGAGAGTTGCAGGAGAGTGCGGACCAAGACCCGTGGGGTCTAGCATACAAAACGGTCATGCGCAAAGTAAAGGGACCCAGAGCGCCTCAGCCTACATGCCCAGAGCTGATGCAGCGTATAGTGGTAACGCTCTTCCCCCCACAGAGCGAAACGAGAGCCGTCGTGACTCCAGACGTACAGAGGGGACCTATAGTCACTGTCGATGAGGTATTGTCGAGTATATCACGGGTCGACGACAACAAGTCTTCTGGTTTGGATGGAGTCCCAAATGTGGCATTCAAGGCAGCGGTAAGAGCGAGACCAGAACTGTTCGCAAAACTGTATGACGCCTGTCTGAGCGAAGGCATTTTTCCAGACGCGTGGAAACGGCAGAGGCTTGTGCTGTTGCTAAAACCCGGAAAGCCACCGGATCAGGCATCCTCCTATCGTCCACTTTGTATGCTGGATACAGTGGGAAAGATCCTAGAGCGTATCGTTTGTGATAGACTGCAGGAGACATT